>OX451738.1:1095766296-1096332882 GCA_948472305.1 Vicia faba
GACAAAGCTGCAACCAGATGAATTTTCAAAATTTTAATCTACGAGATCCTTGAAAACATTGCATGTGCATCTATATGGCATGCATATAATTACATAACAGGTATTCTCAAGACAAGTTTTCTCATCTTCTTACTGTTTATTTCAGCAAAAATGGCTCTTGAACAAACCGTTAAAGATCTTCATGCTCAGAATGCTCAGTTCCAACAGATGTTCCTGAACTTAGCCAAGGGGCATGAAGAACTGAAGGCACTCATCACCAAAGAGAAGAGAAAAAAGACAAAGAAACCAGCCGACATCCTTAACATGAGAAGAAGGTTCAGGGGTCCAGTCAAGCAAGTTCAGGATGTCGATACTCCATTAGACGAAGACGACGAACAAGATAAGAGTGGTGAAAATGAAAAAAACAATCATGGTCCTGTTATATACTCTGATGATGAGGAAGAAGATTATTCGAATGAATAATATCCCCCTGTCGATGAAAATAGAAGCAGCTAGAAGATCGTCTAAATGCTATGGAGAACCAGAAAATGTTTAGGTTGGATTTTGAGGATTTGGGTTTAGTCTCAGGAGTTGTTATTCCTCACAAATTCAAGGTCCCTACTTTTGTGAAGTAGGGGTGTTCGCGGTTCGGTTTTGATCGATTTTAAGACAAAAAATCATCTGATCCAAAGATAAATTTACTTGCGGTTCGGTTCGGTTTTGGATGATATATTAAAAAAATCCAATCCGATCCGATCCAATTTTATCGGTTTAATTTGGATCAGTTTTTGGATATCCAAATTAGACATTATATTTTTATTAATATTATAAAACTACTAATAAATCATAGATTTTGTATAATATATAACATATAGTATATTAAAAGTTAATATTACAAAATGAGAGTGGTTGGTTATGATTGAAACAATAAAAATAAATAAATTATACCAAGCTAATAACTAATATTAAAAAAATTATTATCACCTAATAATAAATTCACGTAACATATCATACTAATAAAAAGTAAATAAGTATAAATATATGTATGCGGTTTGGTTTGGTTTGGATCGGTTTTGAAAAATTAATCCGAAATCCGTTCCAAACCGATCGGTTTTCATAAAATGACATCCTAACACATCCAATAAATTTCGGTTTTTTGCGGTTTTCGGTTTTTTTGATCGGTTTTCGGTTTTTTATTTGGATTGGATTGGATTTGAACACCCCTATTGTGAGGTCTTATATCCGGAAGATCCAACCCTACACTGCCGACAAAAAATTATGGGTGCATTTCTTCCAAGAGATCATGTCTGGAATACAGTTTGAATGGTTCTATCAACTAGAAGGGACCAATATTCATACCTGGGAAGATTTGGCTGCCGCTTTCTATAAGTAGTACCAGTATAATGTTGATCTCACACCAACTCGTATGCAATTGCAGAGTATGGCCATGGGCTCTAATCAAAGTTTCAAAGAGTACACCCAAAAATAGAGAGATCTCATGGGCAGGGTTCAACCTCCTTTAGCTGATAGGGAATTGGTTGACATGTTCATGAGCATGCTGACATGTCCTTTCTATAATCACCTACTTGGAAATTCTTCAACCGGTTTCACTGAACTGATATTGATAGCGGAACATGTTAAGAATGGAATCAGAAGTGGTAAAATCTAGGTGCCTACCTCTTCCGATACTCAGAAGAAGTCATATAATGGGAAGAAAGAGTCCAATGTTGTGTACATCCAGAAGGGTCATAATAAGAGAGACCACAACCAATATGTGGGGGCAATACTGATCTCTAATCCTGCACCAGTGCAACAACAACAAAGGGTAATCACCGTAAGCAGGATAGACCCAAAAGAAAATTTACCAAAATCAACATGTCATTGTCTCAACCGTTGCAACATATGTTGAAGGCAGAGTTGATTACGTTGAAGGATCCTCCTCGGAATCCTAATACTTCCTCTCCTAGCTATCATACCAATGCAAGGTGTACATACCACTCTAATAGTCCTGGACATGATATGAGTGGTTGTTGGGCGTTGAAGAACAAGATTCAAGATATGATTGATGCTAAAGAGATTGAGTTTGACCCTCCCGAGACTCCTAATGTGATCATTTCTCCCATGCCAAATCATGACTAAAATTGAGAGCATCCAGTTCATTTAAATTTTCAGTTGTAATTTCTTTTATTTGTTCGAACACTTATCTTTATGTCAAACTTTGTGTTCTTTCCCTTAATGCATTGCATATGTTTGTCTTTAATTAACCCATCCATTTTCACTATATTTAAACTGTGCTTTTTTACTTCCTTTTTTAATATTCAACTCTCGTTAAAAGCTATAAGCCTTTAGAGGGAGGATGACAAAACGATATCATAATCTCATACAGTATGCTTTTGAACAGACCTTGTTGACGATGTAAAAGTGTTGCTTAAATTCCTAAATAGTGGAGATATAAGGAAGTTAATCCCTAGCAACCCCTTTGAGCCTAAGAAGTAGAAGTTTTCTTTTTCACGCAAATTGAAACCCTTAATCATAATCTGGGGCAGGGTAATTTCTCAATTAATTAAATTGTGCATTCAATCGCAAGCTTTTCCTTCATACACAATAGGTAGTATCAAAGACATCCTTCCAAATCAAAAGTAGGTGACAGTTCCCCGTAATCATTAAGTCGGGCAGTCATTATCTTTCAAAAGAAAAGCCCGCTAAGTCGAAACCTACGAAGGAGACTTAGGGAAAAAATCGGGGTATCCTGTTGACTGTAATCTCAAACAAAGCAGTTCAGGAAAAAGTTAGGGATAATAAAGTCAAAAAGAGGTCGCTACAAATCCTCAATAAAAGAAAGATGGTACAAGAGAAAATGACTGCCTTCTCAAATAAACTTTCGATTTCTGAACCATCACCAAGTTTCAGTGCTATAATTCCAAACTCTATTGGAACCTAAATGCATAATTAACTGAGTATAGGACTTAAGGACATCATGGAGAATGGGTTGGGTACAAATAAACTTTTAGCTTTATCCTTTGTTTCTTAAACCGTGAACTAGGCCACGTTATAACCCTTCAAAGTCCTAACTGAAGCATGGGTTAGTTCGAAAACATATTGTTACAAAAAGGTATCCTGACTCCTATAAGGCTTACTATAAATCCAGAGTTGATATCACATTCTTACAAATTTTGTTTTATTAAAAACTGAATTTTTTAAACTTCAAGACAGACATAAGCTTTGACTTTTAATACCACTGTTTGCATATGACTAAGTGTTTGACAATAGAGAAATTCGCATGGTGGATATTCAATGAATGAAAATCCTCCCAAAGGACATAATTACTTTACAGGATGGGTCAAAGAGAAATACACTTCCAGTAACAGGCCTTTCATGGACACAATTGGTTATAAATCAAGGGGCATGACATGTTATTGTCCAACTCATCTGTGGCAGTAAAGTCAAGATTCAAAGAATCTCTCAAAAGTGATGAGTAGCCAGAGGCAGATCTCCATCTGAATCACTTAGGGTATTTTACATTGACCATGAGTTTCAGCAAAAGCAACTATGAAAATTGAATCTTCGGTATCACCAACTTGCTTATCTATGTCAGCAGTATCAGATGGCGTCATTCTGCCGTGACAATTCTTAGAAAAATACTGAGGAAGATCAAGACTATCAGAAACCTGGTAATAAATGGTTGATCAATAACTTCAAACATCGGGTGAACCAGACTAATCCCAGGGGAAAATGGACTCCCGCATATGAAGGGCCGTGTATGATCAAGAAAATATTTTCTGGCCCTGTGAACACGGACATAGTCAAAAATACTCTGCATGAAAAAGAGACCCATTAGGTTGATTGGCCTAGGCAAAAATAAGGGCATCCTGACGAACCAAAAAGGTTCAGGAAAAAATTAGGGACATATAAATAAAATTATACATCTAGCAAGTCGAAAACCTGAGGAGCGGCTTGGGCAAAAAAGGGTATCCCGGTGGACTGAAAATATGAAAAGACAGTCCAGGCAAAAGTTAGGGATTAAAGTGTACGACTATGTCCCGTTATCTCATCACTTGTTTATCACTATAATCAACATTTACTAAAGACTCTAGGAGTTAGGATAACGTTCAAGTCATCCACAAATACCCACAGAGCAATCTCCATGGAATTATCTCTACAGAGTTATCTTCACAAGCTCATCCCCAATAGAGATATATTCCCCAGCAAGTCTAATATGCCATCAAACATAAATTGGGGAATCTTCTAGCAGTTCACCTTCATATCCCTGATGGATAGCTTGACATGATCATCTTCCCAATTAGGTCCTATAGCATATATGGAGGTTTGATCATTTCCCCGACATCTTGCAGAAACTTCCTCAGCACAGCCTATGAGATTCTAATCCCTATCAGAGTTATTTTCCTCGACATAGTTTACAAGAATTTAATTCCCCAGTGGAGTTTATTACTCTAACACTGTAAATCCCTAACAAAATTCTCTTCTCCTTCAGGGTTTAATCAAAGTTTCTATCCCCAGAAGAGTTTCTACGGTATCTGAAACCTGGACAGATAGCACATTGGAGGAATATCCATCTATTTTATCCCCAATCAGGATACGTAAGAATCAAATCCTTAAACAAAAAGAATGGAGAACGATCGACTCTCCTTGAATGCCTATATCCTTAAGCAGAAGTCAAAAATCCCCAGCAAAGTATCCTCAAACAAGAAAGCGATAATTCCCAGCAGAAATTAAAGAATCACTTTCTTCATCCTAAGCAACAGTTCGAGAATTATTTTCCCAACGAGACATTGTTACAAGGATCTACCGATACGCTTCAACAACATATTGCGTCCATACATCAATTCATAATACATTATAGCATATGCATACCAAGCCGCATATAACATTCTCATTTATTTTGAGAGCATCATTACGCAATGCATTACATACATCATGACATTGCATAAATCTAACTTTGTCTTTTCAGGTAAAGTTTGCAAACATACAAAGATCATCATGAATTCTCGAACAGGTCAGAGATTAATTCTTGAAACAGGACGGGGCAACTATTTATATGACCAGGCAATATGAATTCTTGAAATAGGACAGGTTTACCAACGAAAAACAGGTAGCAGATTAAATCCCGAAACAAGACATGAAAACTATCTATATGACCAGGTGGTATGAATTCCCGAAACAGGACGAGTTTACCAACGAAAAATAGGTCGCAGATTAATTCCCGAAACAAGACGGGGAAACTGTCTATATGACCAGGTGGTATGAATTCATGAAACAGGACATATTTACCAACGAAAAACAGGTCGCATATTAATTCCAGAAATAAGACAGGGAAACTATCTATATGACCAGCCAATATGAATTCCCAAAACAGGACGGGTTTACCAACAAAAAACAGGTTACAGATTAATTCCCGAAACAGGGCAGGGCAACTATCTATATGACCAGGCAGTATGAATTCCCGAAATAGGACGGGTTTACCAACAAAAAATAGGTGCCAGATTAATTCCCGAAACAGGACGAGGCAACTATCTATATGACCAGGTGGTATGAATCCCCGAAACAGGATGAGTTTACCAAAAAAAACAGGTCGCAGATTAATTCCTGAAATAGGACACGGAAACTATCTATAGGACGAGGCGTTATGAGTTCTTGAAACAGGATGGGCTTACCAATGAAAAATAGACTGTAGATCAATTCCCGAAACAGGACGGGAGATTATCTACATGACCAAATGATTTCCCCTTCAGAGGCCTAATTCTGAAAAGCATCTCCTTTAGGGCCTTCGTTCTAAAAAGCATTCCCTCCAGAGACTGAATTCTGGCGAGCATTTTTCTTCTAAAAAACATCCTTCACATACAGTCAGGCGTAGACTCATTCTGATACTCATATCAAAAGTTACCTTGGGTGGCATATATAAGCCCATCTCTAGCGACACTTTGTCATCTCTCCGAATTCCATATTTAAGCCCATTCAAGAAGTATAATCAGCCAACAATGTCACTTTGTGCACATGTGAGTGCAAATTTCTGAGCACTTAAGTGTTCAATCCTCTTCCACCTTCAGATCATGAATGGCATACATGCCAATCTAACTCTTCGGGTTTAAGAAGATTGGACAGGGGCAGCTGTTGTACCCCAAAATTTCCCCTCTCACTTTTGAAGACAAATGATTCAAGACACCTCCTCATGCTCCTTGGGTTCTCAATTGCTCAAGAATACTCAAGGGTTTAAGCATACAAGCACCTCTCCTAAGCAATGGCCTACAATTAGGGTTTTGGTTTTCTCAAATAAAATTGAGCTTATAATGCGTCAAGTGAGTTTCATGGTTCCTCACATGCTTAAAAGAATCCTTATGTCAAGTCTCAAGCCTTGCGTCACAAGCTTTTTCAGTCAATTGCTCAGATGAGTGAAAGTCAATTGTATTAAACAAAAAGTCAATTATGGTCAACATACAGTCAAACTTCAATATTTTTGGTCAACATCAAGATTTTAAGGTCACATTCATCATTTAATCAAGGGTTGATCATGATTCCTCAAGAAAACTCAAGATTCATCAAAAGTCAAAAGTCATTAAATTAGGGTTTTCTTAAGGAGAAGTCAACTGAACTTTGACCAAGCATAACTTTCACGTGCTTAAGCAGAAAAGTCTCAACCAAATCCTATGTTGAAGGAAATTCAAGTCTCTACAACTTTGTCTCTCTAAGCTCAAATCTAAAAAATGCTTTATTTGAGAGATATGAGCCAAGACATTACAAGTCATTTTGAAAGTCAACAAAAAGTCATCTTCATGAGAGTTGTAGGGGATATCTTAAGCTTTCCAAAATGTCTAAGATCATCTTTATATGACAAAAATTGAGTGAGATATGATTGGTGCAAGTTGAGAAATATTTTAGAAATGTATGAAACCTCAATTGAGCAATTTTGAAATTTTGGACTAGTAGACCTATCTTCTAAGGTCTAAACATGTTCATGGCCTTATGGAGGACTTCTAAACTCATTCATACCTTATCATGATTTTATTTATTTATTTTTATTTATTTTTATTTATTTTTATTTTTTTAAATACAAAATAAATTAAATTAAATAACAAATGATGGACCAAGGCATGTGGGCTTGATTTTGGATCAAATTTGAGGCCCAAGAACACATATCCAACTTGCCAAAATCGTGGGAGGCAAGATTGGGACATAATCTTCTAAAAATGGAATGTTTGAAAACATGTTTTTTTTTGTGTTTTGGAAAGGCATTGAATACTTGGTATTTTCGTCTTTTGTCTTGTTCTATTTTCTTCCTCTATAAATACACACAGCATCATTGAACAAGACCACGAATTTCTACCTCAAGAGCAAGCTCCAAGAATCACAAAAAATTATCAAGAACTAGGGCAAGCGTGAAACCCTATTTGCAGCCTCTCCCAAGAAATTCCAAGCATTCCATTACACTCATGAAGATCCCAGGAGTCATTTCCAGTCTTTCAACAAGCTGGAGGCATCCCAGAATATGCTCTCTCAAGAACACCGGTTGGGTAACTTTTCCAAAATCCTAAACTTCTATTTTATGCATTGTTAACTAATCTTGTGTGTTCATGTATGTTTATTATGGTGTTTAGAACAGGTCGTGGCCATTACATGGAGTTTATAACATCCAAATCCTAATTGGCCATTGATGAACCGATTCCCACCCCATGCAATTTTTAGTTCCACTTATTTCTAACTTTCTTTCTTTACATCTTCTTACTCTTTTAATTAATTTCTATTAAATAAAAAAAATCATAAAAAATATAATAAATCAGATTTATACTTTTAATAGGTTAATTTAATTTTTGACAATATTTTTCTTAATAAATTAGTTAAACATAGGTTTTTTTAATAATTAATTAAGTGTTTAATTTAGGTCTAAAATATATTTATTTTATCATTCAAATCAAACCAAAAAATGCACAAAAAATTAATTTCTAACATTTTAGATATTAAGATATTAAAAAAAATTTACTAACATTTTATTTTATTTTTCTATTTATTTTATTAGACAAATTGTATAGGATGTACAAATTTTGTAATAACCTAGTTTAAATTCCCGTACAATTTCTTTATCATGTAATTGCCCCAAGGACTTGTAATAGCATAGAACTTTACTTTTCTGCACTTATTATTTATGTCTTGTATATATATAATTGTGTAGTAATAGACTTGTATGGCAAGATAAAATTAAACGGTAGATAACCTTAAACAATTCCAAGATAACATAACTTAATTGAACTCACTTTACACACATACACCTCTAGGGTAACCTCCTCTGTTGCCTTCAGAAAATAATGGTCATGTCCCTCAAAAATAGGTATTCTTTAGCAAAAGACCCTCGAATAAAGATCACAGTCCCTCGATGACCCTTCGATGTTTCCTACAAAAAATGATCTAGTATCTCCGACACAATTGCTAAAGTATCTCTATATGTTGCTTTCTATGACCCTTCGACGACCTTTCGCCTGTCCCTTCACATCCAATAGATAGGGATACCTACCAATTAATGGTACGAATATCACCATCTCTAAAGGAGAAGGAAAAGAATAAGAACGACACTGAGTGGGTAAGAACTTTTAATCTCTTGCTCATAACTCTTTGCTAAAAAATAAACATTTTACACATCACCTTTTTAAAACAAATATTTTCAAACACTTCATACGCGTCCTTGAGGACTGATACAAGAACCATTACAAAGTTAGTCGTACTTTGGCGTTTCAAAAATATTTTCAAATCACACACACAAAGAAATTTTCAAAGTGAGCTAGCGATTAAGAGCCAATAGATAACTATGAATGAAAAGGGTGCTAACACCTTCCCTTTTCATAACTTACCCCCCAAACTCAATATCTTAAAAGGTCTTTACTGTTATTTTCACCCTTTCTTTATTGGATAAAATAAAAGTCGGCAGTGACTCTTGCTATCGATAACATTTGCGACAAAAATGCAAAAACAAGTCAGTTCTCCAACCGTATTATAGGATGGATATTGAAGACAACGTTAGAACATCCTTTGTGCAGACTATTAAGAAAGTAAGGGAGATAATGTGTGAATTCACAAGCACTGGGTCAGTGAGTTCTCAAGCCAACAAAGGTCTCTCTACTACAGGTCAGATAGAGCAATCTAAGCAACTTATCTCAAGCTACATAAATGAAAAAGTACATCACTTGATGCAATAAGAAAATATCAAATTCATTTATTGCTTCTAAGCTTGAACCAAGAATGTGTCCTAATGTTCAAGAAAGGAAAATATGGAATTAAATCATTGGAATCAGTTGTTATGGATAATAGTATTGATGGATGTTTCTTCTTCAGAAAAAAATATGATTACTACTGAAGTTGGATATGGAACAAAAAATTTGGGAGGAAAACTGGAATAGATGAAACAGATGTTGAAGGAACAAAAAGTCAAGCAGAATATCATGACATTACATTATGAAGATATGAATAACATCAGATATCTCATTCAATATGACTGTAACAAGAACCTTGATAGTCACAATCTACTAATCAAGAATCTTGTTGAAGGAAAGGTTGTTACTTTGGAGCAGATGGACAACAAGGAATAACTTATTGTTATGTTTAAATAAATCAAATTGAGAATATAAGCAATGGGATTTGAACTTGCATTATTGAGGAATTATAGTAATTACAGGTGTGGAGGAATGCAACAAATACTATGATTTTCCCCTATGTTCTGAGGCTTGGTGTGATACAGTGGCAGAACCGACTGTTAATACTGGTTTGTGTTTTGTATTCACAAATGTTGCGGTAAGCAAGAGTCGCCACCGACTTTTATTTCATCCAACAAAGGAAAAGGAAAAAGAATAGAAAAAACCTTTTTCGAGAATGTTTCTGAATACGGGGGATAGATTATAGAAAGGGAAGGTGTTAGCACCCTTTCTATCCATGGTTTTCCATGGGCTCTTAGGTACTTTGCTCATTTTTTAAAATTGCTTGTGTGTGCTTGCTTTGAAAAAGTTTTACTTCATGATAACCCTTGTATCAGTCCTCAGGAGTGTGACGAAGTTATTTTGAAAATTATTTTGAAAAGTGTTTGTGTGAAAAGTCTTGTTTGAGCACGTACCTAGGGGCTAATCTAACTACTCGAAAAAGTTTGTTCATTTTCCTTTAGACAATGCTATTCTATTATTAAATAATAGGTAGCACCGTCGTTGGAGTTTTAAGGGGATGTTCGAAGGGACAAGTACGATCACAAAAGCAATGTTAGGAAATTTTAGTAATCATCCTAAAGCCTTAAAGATCTTTTTCTGAGGCAACATCCAAAAGGGTCATTTTAGATCTTTTGGGACTAGAGGACGACCACTAACATTCCCTATACTTTGTGACCATTTACTGAAGGCAACCGGAGTGGAGTAAGCCCTAGGAGTGAGCATGTGCAAGTGTGTTTTTTTTTCATTTTATTTATTTTTGCACATTTAGGGTTTTCTACTGTATTAATTGCAATTTGTCTTTCCATACAATCCTATTAACATACATCTAACAGTTTATAGTTTGCGGAAATTAAAATGCGAGAAATTAAAGTCCTAGCTATTACAAGGCTTTGGGGAGATACATAATTATTTTTGACTGGAAATAAAATGCGGAATTAAAAACCTACTTAAATCTATTACAAACTCGGAGCAGTTACAATAATAATAAAAAGGAAAGAAAAAAAAGAACGCGGCGAATTAAATGCGAGAAATAACTGGAAAAACCTAAAAATCTAATTTGAGAAAAATACTTATGTTATATTTTAAGAAAAAACTAGGTTACGTATAAAATTAAACCCTAATTCTAATTATTTTAAATTATAATAAAAAGAGAATTAAATTTCCTAAATTTAATTAAACTAATTAATTAATAAAATATTTTTTATGAAAAATGGTTTTTGATGTTATTTATGATTTTTTTGATTAAATAAAAAATATGATTTTTGGTGTTATTTGCAAAAAAAGACATAATTAAAAAATAATAAGAAAAGAATTAAAAATGAAAAAAAGAAGTAAGATTGGGCCTGCATAAGCAACCCAGGGGGGGTGTGTTTCTGTTTTTTGTTAGGCCCATGCACACTGAGCCCATGCCTACGCCAGATCCTGTGTTTCTCTCCTCTGATGATGCATGGTAGTCCCTCAATGTTGGAACATGAGATTTGTCTGATGGTGGATCTCAGGGCTGAGATCTGGGGTGCACGGTGGGTGCTAAGTTATGAGGCACACTGGATTTGCATTTAAATATTCAGAAAATAAGAAAACGTTTGGACCTGGGATCGAACCCAAGTCCCTTGCTTCACATGTTCTTACCCCTGCCATCTGTGATGCGTTGGTTAGTTGTTATAATAATAAGACACAACCATAATATATAAAACAAAGTGGATAGGCTGAAAAAATTAAAAAAATGCGCGATTATTCAAACGGACCAATGGAGTGGTGACGAGTCATCATCTTCTTCCCTGTCCGTCGTCTTAGGTATCAGATTTATACCTACGGATAGAGCTCCATAGCCATAACCCTGCAATCTTCAAAAATCCACACAACGCATGATAAATTAAATCTAAATACACCAATCAACTCGTCTTGATCTCACGAGTATCATGGCATCATTTTCTTGGCCTAATTTTACCTGTACATAGAAGCCCCAAAACAGCTTCTTAAACCCTAACCATGGCAATCATCAGTATATGCATCAAAACGTTAATTAAATCATTCCAACATGTTGCAAATATGTTAAAAATCACAAATATATCATTAAAATATGCTTAAGATGCAAGAATTATCGTAATCGATTTTGAAAAAAAAATGCAAATCGTATGAAGGCTATGGGGTGATTCTGGGCTTGTGAATGCTTGCAATTGATTGTGTTAGCTTCAGGAGAGGTCCAGGAAGCGATTGGAAGCTTTGGAATGTCTTGAATCACCCTCTATGTGAGAAAACAATCCACCACTTTTTGTCCAATTTTTGAGTTTTCTTTCTCTCTTCTCACGGCTGCAACCCTTGTCCTTTTGCATTGTTTTTGTTCATTATATGTAGTATGATGAATTAGGGTAACAAAAACGACCTGAATCTTTTGGAATTATGGAGATTGAATTTGATTTGATAGCCATATGATATCTTTCCAAAACCATCCAAATCATGCTATTTTTGCCTCCATTTTCCTTGATTCGATTTGATCTGATTAGGCCAGCTTAATTAGATTTGATTCTCACCAAAATCAGATCAACAAATCAATCATTTATATTTTTTTGTCATTTATTTGATTTAATGTGATTTTTAATAAATAAAAACCAAAATAAAATGAATAAGTATAGCAAATAATATATGGCTGCTGATTTGGGACTTGGACCATGTCCTTAACAAGATATAATCCTGAAATGCTAGGCCCATTTGACAAAAAATGCACTTTTGAGCACATTTGACTTTTGGCAATTTTCCAAAAATGGTTAACTTTTACAATTCATATCTCTTCCAATTTTAACCCTAGAGAGGTGTTCTTGGACTTTCTAGAAATATTAGGATGTCCCCTAAACAACCTTTTTAGTTTCATCTCAATTGGGTCTTCCATGTTCATGTAAGAAGCTTTGACCCAAAAGGTGTTTTTGTTGACTTTTCAAAAGGACCTATAATGTAGAAATTCATATCTTTTTATGAGTGCATTTTTTGAACTTGAGGGATGAAGATGAGTTGTAGGGAGTTGGATTCTCTTCCAAATGAGCCTTGGATGAGAAATTTCTGAAAAATTATGAGAAAGTTATGCTTGGTCAAAGTTTGGTTGACTTTTCTTAAGAAACCCTAATTTAGCAACTTTTAAGTTTTGATGAATTAAGAGCATTCCTTGGGGAATCATGGTCAACCCTTGATCAAATGATGGATATAACTTCTCATCTCATCAATTAGATTTAGATGATCAAGTCGAGTTTGGATCCAGTCGTCTTCGTTCAAACCCGCATCCTTCATAATCCTGAGGGAAGGTATCTGGACTTCGATGGGTAGGACTGCCTCCATGCCATTTACCAAAGAGTATGGTGTTTCCCCTGTCGACGTTCGTGCTGAGGTACGGTGTCCATGAAGAGAAAATGGTAACATCTCATGCCAGTCTTTGTATGTCACCGTCATCTTCTGTACAATTTTCTTGATATTCTTGTTAGCCTCTTCAACAGCGCCATTCATCTTCGGCCGGTAGGGAGAAGAGTTATGATGTTGTATCTTGAACTATTTATAGAGATCAGTGATCATTATGTTGTTGAGATTTGTGCCATTATCAGTAATAATTCTCTCTAGCACACCATACCGACAGATTAGATTATGTCAGATAAACCGCGCCACCACATTCTTGGTTACAGTAGCAAAAGAGGCTACATCAACCCACTTCGTGAAGTAATCAATGGCCAATAGAATGAAGCAATGTCCATTGGAAGTAGTGGGCCTAATTTCTCCGATCATGTAGATGCCTCACATTGAAAAGGGCCACAGAGCTGTCAAGACGTTTAAGGGAACCAGAGGCACATGCACTTTACCAACATAGATTTGGCACTTATGACAAGTTTGAGAGTGCTGATAACAATCGGCTTCCATAGTGGACCAGTAATATCCTGCCTGTAGGATCTTCTTAGACATGGTATGTCCACTGGAATGGGTTCCAAAGGTACCTTCATGTATATCTGTCATGATCCTCTCTGCTTCGCTCTTGTCTACACACCGTAGTAATATAGAGTCATGATTGTGCTTGTAGAGGATTTCATTACTGAGGAAGAACTTCGCAGCGAACCTTCTTATAAACTTCTTATCATTGACAGATGCCCCTTTAGGATACTCTTGAGCTTTGAGATACCTTTTGATTTTGTGGAATCAAGGTTTGTCTGCCACCTCTTCGATATCAATTTCGCAGTAGTGTGCTGGTTCATCCAACCTCTCAATGGTGATTTGGGGAGCTTCATTGTCCCACTTGACTTTGAACATATAAGACATGGTATCTAGTGCGTCCTATAACTAATACTCCTCTCACGGGAAATTTTCAAAAGTTACCTCCTCAAAGTGTGGGAGCAATTTCAACACGTACTCTTTGTATGGGATGAGATTCAGATGCTTTGTATCCCATTCGCCTTTGATCTGACATATTACCAAGGATGAATCCCCAAAAACGTCCAAGAACTTGATCCTGAGGTTAATAGAGGCCTTGAGACCCACGATGCAAGCTTCATACTCCTCCATGTTGTTAGTGCAATTGAAACATAGTCGGGCGGTTAATGGATTATGACAGCCCTCGGGAGATATGATTACATCATCGATGCCATTACCAAGTGCGTTCAAAGCCCCGTCAAAAACTATAGTCTATCGGGATCCCTCTTCGGGTCCTTCATCCGGTCCAAGTTCTTTGTAGTCAGTCACCAACATAATATTCTCATCCGGGAATTTAAAATTCATGGACTGGTAGTCATCCACGGCCTGATGAGTCAAATGATCAGCCAATACACTCCCCTTGATTGCTTTCTGGGTTGTATATTGTATATCGTACTCAGTTAAGATCATCTGCCATCTTTCTATCCTTCCGGAGAGAGCGGGATTCTCGAAGATGTATTTGATTGGATCGATATTAGATATCAACAAAGTAGTGTGGGTCAGCATATACTGTCTTAGTCAGTGAGCAGCCCATGCCAAAGCGCAACAAGTTTTCTCGAACAGTGAGTATCTTGTCTCACAGTCGATAAACTTTTTTCTAAGGTAGTATATTGCATGCTCTTTTCGACCATACTCGTCATGCTGCCCCAGCACACACCCCATTGAATTGTCTAGCACTGTTAAGTACAATATCAAAGGCCTTCCTTCAACCGGAGGCATCAGAATCAACGGTTCTTATAGGTATTCTTTGATTCTTTCGAAAGCTGTCTGGCATTCAACATTCCACTTTACCACTTGATCTTTCTTCAGAAGCTTGATGATGGGCTCACAAGTAGCAGTCAGATGTGAAATGAACCAGGCGATATAATTCAAACATCCCAAGAAACCTCTAACTTCCTTCTCTGTATAGGGAGCTGGCATTTCTTGTATGGCATTTACCTTCGCAGGATCTACTTGGATTCCTTTGTCGCTGACAATGAAACCCAGGAGTTTACCAGACCTTACCTCGAAGGTGCACTAATTCGGATTCAACCTCAGCTTGTATATCTTTAACCTGTCGAACAACTTTTATAGATGAACAATTTGCTCTTCCTCTATTTGAGACCTGACTATCATGTCATCAACATAAACTTCAATCTCGTGGTGAATCATATCATGGAAAAAGCGAACATGGCGTGCTGATAAGTTGACCCAGCATTCTTCAACCCAAAAGGCATTACCTTGTAACAGAAGGTGCCCCACTGTGTGACGAAGGTTGTCTTCTCCATGTCTTCAAAAGCCATCTTGATCTGGTTGTAGCCAGAGAAACCGTCCATGAAGGAGAAGATTTTATGTTGCGCGGTGTTGTCAACCAGAACGTCAATGTGAGGAAGTGGGAAGTCATCCTTGGGGCTTACCCTGTTTAGGTCTCCATAATCCACACACATCCGTACCTTAACATCCTTCTTAGGTACCAGAACGACATTAGCAACCCACTATGGATATGAGGTGACAGTTAAGAACCATGCGTCGAACTGCTTCATGACCTCTGCCTTGATCTTCTCTGACATTTCAGGGCGCATACGGCGAACTTTCTGTTTAACCGGAGGACAGTCTTCTTTGGTCGGCAGACGATGAACCACAATATCAGTGTCTAAACCTGGCATGTCTTCATATGACCAGGCGAAGATCTCAACATAGTCGTGCAACATTTGTATCAACCGCTGTTTGACCTTAACTTCCAAATTTGCGCCGATCTTGACCTCTTTTCTGTCTATCTCTGTGTCCAGGTTTATTGTCTCAACTGGCTCTTCATGAGGTTGTATAGCCCTTTCTTCCTGCTGTAATATTCTAGCAAGTTCTCCAGGAACCTCACAATCATCCTCACCTTCGTCTTCGGCTTGGTTGATCGGATTTTCGAAGTCATAACAGACAATAGCAGAGCTATTATCAATGGGATCCAGAGTGGATATGGACCGCAGTATGATACGTGAGTGTGTGTAAGAGCATAATTGTTTTGATAAAATGAAAACAGGAAAGAAAAACAGAGAGCGCAAAATTTGTATGCAAGGAACGTCCAATGTTTTATTGATGATATATGAAATGATAAATAATAGACCTCACAAACAAAGCCAATGTGCCTCGGGCATGACACAAGGCTGTAGAGTTTAAATTGTTTATTACAAATCTCAAAACAAGTAAGACAATTACTGCAGAATAAAAGAAACTGGTATAAAGTCCCTAGCCGTCCAGTTACTCGGTCCACCGTTAGTAGTTGGGTAGATCCAGCTGTCAATGTCTGAGTCTTCCTCGCTGTCTTCAACGGAATTAATTCCCTGATTGCTGATGCGTAGGGGAGGTCCTCCAGCCCGAGCGTGTCGAACAGCCCTTTGAGCTCCTGAAGTGAAGCCTAAACCAAACTTTTCAGTTTTGTGAGTAAAATCAGGGGGTTATCCCCAATTGGTATACCCACCTTCTTCAACCATTGCTCTGGCGTCTTTGAGGGAATCCATATTTAGAGGAGGTTTGTTGGTAGTAGTTTCAGCCGATGCTAAGATCTGGGGAACCTCTTCAAAGTTCTGGCAAGGAGTCTCTATGAATTCCCCGTTCATATCTACATACCTGAAGGAATTGAGGTGGCTCACCATATACTCCTCCTCACCATGCACATTGACAATCTTCCCTTTCACTGGATACTTCAACATTTGGTGCAGTGTAGAAGTAACTTCCCCGACTTCATGGATCCAAGGACGACCCAATAAACAAGAGTATGACGGTCGGATGTCCATTACATAGAAAGTGGACTCAAAAGTCTGGGAACCTACTTTGACGGGGATGTCCACTTCCCCATGCACCATTCTCTTCGACCCATCAAAATCCCTTACCACAATGCTACTAGGCTTTAAGGTCAAGCCCTCACAGTCCAACTGATCCAACGCCTTCTTAGGCAAAACAATCAGCGAAGACCCAGTGTCTACCAGCACATGAGCCATAGTTGTGCCCATGCACTCAATCAAAACATGCAGAGCATCATTATGCTTCCTCCCTTTCGGTGTCAAGTCTGCATCTGAAAAACCCAGCCCATTGTCAGCAGTCAGGCTGGCCACACAATCTTTGAATTGATCAGCTGAGGTCTCCTGTGGCACATGCGCAGCCTTGAGGAATACAATCAAAGCCTTAGCATGGGCCTCGGAGCACAACAACAGGGACAACATGGATATCTTTGAGGGAGTTTTCCCTAGCTGCTCGACCACATTGTAGTCGCTCTTTTTGATTATTTTTAGTATTTCCTCTATCTCTTGCTTAGAGGCTTCCACGACAATTTTTCTAGGTGCCTCCATCCGGGCAGGCTCACCTATAACTTCTTTGCTTCGGTTCCCATATGACTCGACAGCGGGAGTGATAATTGGAGTAAGCACGGGAGTAGTAGTTGATGTACCAGCAGGAGTAGCAGACGAAATAACAATAGGCCTATTGGCAGTCTTTAGGGATATCTTGGGGGAGAAAACCCTTCCACTTCTGGTAACCTTGTTGGTCCCGACAATGTTACTAACATCAGGATCAGCCTCTTCATTCTTCAAATCTTGTTTGATGCCATGATAGTATACATCTGCACCATAATGCTAGGGGACAACTTTGTCCGAGGCGTATGAGACAGGACCAGGAAAGGTGATTATTAGCGGAGCGACTCTTGGAGCAGATGTAATCCTAACAGGTCTTCTCGAGGAGACCTTGGAAGGGTTGGCGGAAATGGTTATAATAGAAACATCTTTAAATGGAACAACGGGAATGAAAGTTTTCTCGAACAAAATCTATTTGCTGTCAATCAGATGTTGATCACCTAACTTCAGCAAATGGCAACCAGAGGGCAGAGATGAACACGTGTGGCAACCTTCACCACAACCCGAAAATAAACCGGATGACAACAAATTCTTCTTAACCGTCATAAGAGGAGTAGAACCTTCATCCACTAAGGTCACAAACAGTTTGGTATCAACAACATTAACTCCACGATTGTGCTTAGGCATGGGAGTAGTTATGACATTGGGCTTTTCTGGAGCATCGAACTCAATCTCCTTGGCTTCGATCAGATCTTGTACCTTATTTCTCAGAGCCCAACAGTCATTGTTATCGTGGCCAGGACTCTTAGAATGGTAGGCACACCGAGCATTTGGATTATATCGGGGAGATGTGGTGTTCGGATTCTTGGGGGCCTCTTTCAAGGTTGCCAAGTTAGATCTCAATAGATGGGGTAGAACTTCAACCAACGTCATGTTGATCCGGGTAAACTGTCGTGGTGGTCTTTCCGCCCTTTGTTGATTGTTATGTTATGGAGCAACTGCAGGCCTAGGTATCATTACGACACTTACTGTCTGACGGTGTTCAGCTCTTCTTTGGACTCTCGGACTGTAGATGGCACTGGCTTCCTTCTTACCAGTAAAAGGCTTCTTTACCAAACTCGAAGAGGCATCCTTCTGTATTTTACAGCTTCGAATCTCGGCTTCTACTCTCTCTTCAATTAGAATCAGCTCGGTAAAACCAACTGACGAGCTGTCAATCAAATGATTAAAGAATGGCCAGATAACATCCTCAAAAACATATCGACGAACTCCCTATCAGACAACGGGGGTTGGACTCTTCCAGCCAAGTCTCTCCACTTCTGTGCATATTCCTTAAAGCCTTCACTTGCACCAATGGACATACTCTGGAGTTAAGTACGAGTAGGAGCAAGGTTGGCATTGTATTGATACTTCTTATAAAAAGCAACAGCCAGATCTTCCCACTTTTGGAAATTGGCTCTCTCTAGTTGGTAGAACAATTCAAGTTGAGTCCCTGACAGACTGTCTTGAAATAAGTGAACCCACAAATTTCTATCAGCGGTGTGGGGATGAATCTTTCTGACGTAGGAACGAAGATGGAGCTTTGGGAAAGACACCCCATCGTACTTAGCAAAAATTGGAGCCTTGAACTTCTGTGGGATGACCACTCCCGACACCAATCCTAATTCTTCGAAATCCAACCTAGGTATCCTCTAGACTTCCATAGCACTCAGACGATTTTCCAACTGCTTGTATCTATCCTCAATAGGAGGATACTGCTCATCATTGTAATTTGTGTCATTGTCAGAAACTTCAGGACTGGGGTCCTTTTCCCTTGTCTCTTCTTCTTGATTCTCTCCTTCTTTGGATGAAGAGGTTAGTTTGACTTGCTGTTTTAACGGCCCCCTGAACCTGCTGCCCATATTCAGAATACCAGCGATCTTCTTCTTTTTCTTTTTCTCTTTCAGGATGAGGGCCTTCAGATCCTCCAGCCCTTTCGCCAGATTTATGAACATCTATTGGAATTGGGCATTTTGTGCCTGAAGATCCTTGATGCTTTGTTCAGAAGACATTTCTGCGTGTGATAAACAGCGAAGAAGATGAGAAACCTGTAATGGTACCTGTTTATGCGATGCTATGAATGGGATGCGTATGCAATGATTTCAAGGATTCTTAAAGGCTCATATTTGTTTAACCAAAAGAAACACACGTTAATTGCATTAATAAGTTCAAATTGTTACAAAGAATGCCTTTTAGGCTTACAATAAAACAAAACAAAACTTAAAGCAAAAAAAAAGAAACTAAGTTTCCCAGGAGCGCATCCTCTTTGGTGCAATGTAGGCTTGTAAGTTCCTTTCTTCATGAAGTAGCCCAGTGAGCTCCAGGACTTTCTTCTCGCTGGCATAGAACTGGGCTTCAAATGTGTCCCGCTCCTCTTTCAGCTGAACCCAAGACTTATGTAACTCTTCATGATTAGTTGGCATGTCAGGATGATGACCAAGGGAAGTAGTATCTCCTTCAATAGCTGGCTCCACAGTTATTGGTAGGACATTTAGGTAAGGCATCATAAGGCTTTGGGCGCGAGCTCGTACCCACCGGAGATAAGGCTCAAGAGAAATGGAATTCTTATGCCCTAACATCTTCCTATCAATTTTATGCACCATGCCCCAAGCTTTTATGAACCTTTTACAGTATCCCTGAGCATCATTCTCATAGTTGAAGGAGATTCCTTGGATAAGCGTATCATGAGGACCATCTCTCCTCGCATAACCAAACTGACACAAGGCCAAACAGGGGTTGTAAGTGATTCCTCCCCAAATGCCTAAGA
This sequence comes from Vicia faba, assembly GCA_948472305.1. Classification (NCBI taxonomy): domain Eukaryota; kingdom Viridiplantae; phylum Streptophyta; class Magnoliopsida; order Fabales; family Fabaceae; genus Vicia; species Vicia faba. The sequence goes on from OX451738.1 coordinate 1,095,786,537, forward strand.
GAGGTACATTAGGGAATTAACCATAGAGATCAATGATGGTAACATCTTCCGAGAACCGTGAACATCAATGGATGTCTGAATGCTTAAGGGACATCATCCTACGAGACCGTTTCAAACCCTGCTCATTCGTCAAAACAGACTTTGGTAGGTGTGAAATAAACCACCTAGCCAATAGAGGGGTGCAACACAGGAGGGTCCCACTTCTCTTTAGAGTGTGAGCATGCAGAGAGTGTAGAATATCCCCGAGTAATGTAGGAACTGGATTATGAGATAGAAAAACCTTTATAGTGTTCACATCTACAAGTTGATCTACATTAGGGAAAAGTACCGTCCCGTAAACGAGAAGTGTCAGCACCTCTTCGAAAGCTTGTAAATCTAGGGTATCCCAAAAATGGTAAGCCTTCTCGAATAGAAACTTAACCAGAACTCCTTGGACATTCCCTCTAGTCTCCCAATTTGTCACTATGTCAGACAGTTGTAAGGATAGAGCTCTAGCAATATCTTCAGGCTTTGGATGTTCTTCCGTACTGTTGAAAGGTAACTGGTCAAGAATAGGTACCTCCAACAACTGAGAGAATTCCTCCATAGTAGGTACTAGCTGGTAATTCGGGAAGGTGAAACAATGGTGCACAGGATCGAAGAACTGAAACAACAATTTTAATAGTTCTTCATCAGGTTTTGCAGTGACCAAATTGAGAAACTTACCATTCTTTTTAGTGAAATGAGAACTTTCAAGAACCCTTAATGCCAGATCCTTTAGTTGGAGAGACACTTTCACAAGGTTAATCTGTATAGTGTTCCTACGGGCGGGTGCCATGTCCTACAAAATAAAGCAAAAATGAGCCCTAGGAAATCCTTGAAATGGTTAGTCATGATATGCCATGCTTATGATGTCATGATTATGTTAGAAAATCATAGGTATAGCAAACAACAAGAAAGTCACACCAAAGTCCTTAGGTTTAAGGCATGCATGAGTTTTAAGGCCATACCCTCTTGAAGTTGGATTGGTTCAACCTGTCCTATAAATAGTAACTGGGTTCTAAGGGATCTCAATATCACCGATCTTTCCCCCAGCTTCGTTCAATAGGCGATTGACTCACAACCAAATGAAGCTCAAGAGTCAAACCTTAATGAGTGTAGCATCGAGTATCTGTCGACCTTGGGAATACACCAAGGCCATCCACCTCGTTACGTCCTACTGGAAAAGTTATGCAATTAAAGGTTCTAAGGTCAGTTGATGCTTCACGACACCATGCGACGGCCCCGTACTCTCCCTGATTGACTCAAGGGTTATCGATACCAACCAAAGTTCCATATCAACGTAGCTACTGCTTCAACCGTGTCGGTATATCCTACACAGTTCCCTCACAGTTTATTGCTACTTACCTAAAAGGTGTTCCCCAGATCCGGGTGTAGGATCTATAGTAACCCAAACAATCCCTTAAAAGTAAAGCAATCAAGACAAGCAAGACCACCTGAAGTTGTTGAAGTTTGTGTGTTTCAATATGTTATTGTGTGTTTCCATCAGTTTATTGCATGTGTGTTATGTGTGCTTCCATTTTGTTTTTATATTTACTCTATTTTTTGTCAATTTTTGGCTAAAAAGAGGGGTAAAGTGTTAGTATTTTTGTTTGTCCTAATGTCATGAAACATGTCTTGACATATTGAGTAACATGCTGATAGGACCGTGCTACTGCTAAAGGGAGAGTCGTGATTGCAGTTGCTTGTTGTCTGAAACTATTTAGGAGGAGCATAATAGTCCGTCATGCTTGTTTTGCTGTTGTTGTTATTGTTGATGTGGTTGTGTGAAAGATGTCTTACCAGATGTTCTAACATCCAACCTGTTAGAGCTATATGGAAATCCTGATGTGAGGTTGTTTTATCTTCTGATGTATGTGCCTCTGATGTGTGAATTTTAGTAGTTCATATTTGGTAGGTTGAATTATTTTCACGTGATTTGGGTTTTTCTCTTTGAGAGGGAGTCTTGGTCATGTGTGACAGGGGGGGGGGGGGGGGGGGGGGGTTGGACCTGTCTGTGATGTCAGACCATATGTCTAGACATCTATTTTCTGAAGTATTGAAGATGGTGATAGGTAACTGCATGTAATCTCCTATGTTTGTTTCTGTTGCACTTTGTATAAAGTCATGTTTGCATGTAGCTTATGTTGGGGTTTTATTCCTCTCTCCAGGGTTATTATGCATTGGTTGTTTTAGCCAAAATTTGCTAGGGGGAGATTATTAAATCCATGGTTTTAGGATTGACATAAATTTTGCTAAAACATGGTTCTGGACTGATGTTAAGCAAGATGTCACAACATCTTGACCAACTGTCATGATAGGTTCTGCTGTCATGTGCATCAGAAAAATATTGAGCCAAATGTCTCGACATCTTGGTCTGTTGTACAACAGCAACTGCTGTTATATCTCTTGACATATTTGATCTGATATGATTTTGTGAGATACTTTTGGATATAGCTCATTATTTTGCGCAGTTCAGGGAGATTCTATTAGGAACAAGTGCATATTTAATTTGATTTCATAAAAAGGATCTTGGAGACTTTTTAGGAAACTTTGAAGATTTGTTCCTATTTTTATGTGAAGATCTTGCAGCTGATTTAAAACAGAATATTGGATTGGATTTGAAGAGTCCAAGCCCATTTTGCAAGAGTCTATAAATAAGGACTTGTTAAACCTAAAATAGAAAGAATTTACATTGAAGAAATAGTGGGTGCAACATAAGGGTTCTGGGTTTTGGGAGTCTTTTAATGTCTTTGTATTTTCTTTGTATACAACTGATCAGTGGTTTTTTCAACCTTTATTTACAGTTAATTTTAGTTGAAGTTACTTTACTTTTTCAAGTATTTTAGTTCATTCTTCTATGTTTTATGCGTTGGTTGTGTATTTTGTTGTTTTCAGGCTCAAAGGAATAAAACCAGGAAAATCAGTGTGAATAGTGCAGAATTTGAAGTTTCGGAGGAAGTCTAAAAAACAAGCTATAGGCTAACTGACATAGTAACCTGTGTCACCTGACATGGGCCGTGTCAGGAGAGGATGCTCAGTAGGCAGGTTTGGGAGAAGATGCAGAGGCGGACACGGGTGCCCGTGTCAGAAGGTTTGGGTGAGACAGTTGTTGGTGCGATGGACAGAGAACGACACGGGTGCCCATGTCAAGTAACACAGCTCGTGTTAGCCTATATGATACGGTGGGAGAACCGACTTGAAGGTTTTGCGTTTTGTTCGCACTTGTGTGGTTAGCAAGAGTCACCACCGACTTTTCTTTTATCCAAAAGGAAAGGTAAAAAAGCACAGGAAAGACCTTTCGATATTTTCTCGGGTTCGGGGGGTAGATTATGAAAAGGGAAGGTATTAGCACCCTTTTCATCCATGGTTTTCCATGGGCTCTTAGTTACTCATTTAGATCACTTGCTTTCATTTGATTGTGTGCTTATGGTGTGGGCTTTGAAAAGTATTTTGAAAAAAAATCTCTTTGTAATGGTTCTCGTCTCTATAAGAACGTATACAAACCTTTGTTTCGAAAAGTGGTTCAAAGATGTGTTTGTGAATCGTGTTTCGAAAAGTGTTTTGAAAAGAGGTTTTGAAATGGTTCTCGTCTCTATAAGAACGTATACAAAACGTTTTATCTTTTTGAAAATGTTTTGAAATGGGAGTGTAGGTGTAAAAGTTTTTGTCGTGAGCAAGCGAGTAACTAAGAGCTAATCTATCTACTCGAAAGGTCTTAAGTTGTTCTTTTCTTCTTCCTTTTAATGGTGCTATCTTACCATTGATTTGGTAAGAAGCCCCATCATTGGATGTGAAGGGACAGGCGCGGGTCAATTTTACAATCATTGAAGGCAACTTGTGAGATGCTTTAGCAATTTTTGTAAGGGACGAGATCGTTTTAATCGAAGGCGACATCGAGGGTCATCGAGGGACTACGATCTTTTTTTATTGAAGGTTCATTGCTAGAGTGTCTCATATTCGAAGGACATGATTGTATTTCCGAGGCAACGAGCGAGGTTACCCTAGAGGTGCGCGTGTGAAAAGTGTGTTGGTTTCAAGTTATTTATTCTTTGATTAGGTCATCTAACGATTGATTTTTGAATCTTGCCATACATGCCTAGTTACTATACAACATATGTAAAACAGTAAATTGCGGGAATTGAAATTCTACGCTATTACAAAATGTTTGGGAGTGGGGTTACAATTGTTACAAATGGGGATGAATAGCAATGTCCAAATATCAAACAATACAACCAAATTGAATTTTTGTGCGATTTAATATAAAGTTATGGCAATTTATGAAAATAAAATCAACAAAGTATGAAATGAAAAGAGAAAAATAAAACCTATTCTAAAAAGAAATTGATTTAAATTAAAAAATCTTTATTATTATTTTTTGTGTATTTTTATTAATTATATAAATAAATTTAAAGAAAGAAACTAAACTAAATTATCGTTTTTGGTGTTTTATCATATCAATTTAAAATAAAATTAAATAAAAAAAACAAAATGATAAAAATTAACTTACAAAAACTTATATCAATTTAATAAAATACTTTAAGTTATGTTAGTAATTTGTTAACAAATAAAAATATAAGAAGAAGAACAAATTAAAAAAAAGAAAGAAATAAAATGGGCTTAAGATATTTTAGGAGAAAGCCCAAAGAGGATTGGTGTTATTATTGTTAGAAAAACGAGCCAAGGGGGGGGGGGGGGGTGTACCCAGAAAACGCGCATGGGCTTTAGGGGTTTGTGAATGAAACAGGCCCAATGCTCTAAGTCAGTTTAGGCGTTTGATTAAGAGAAACAAAAACAAATTAGGGTTATTGCCCCTTTGGTACAGCGGCGCTGCTCGTCTCCTTCATCCCTCTCTGTTCATCTTCTCATCTCTTATTCATCTCTAAACCTCTCACTAACTATCTCTGTCTCAATTTCGCGAACAAAATCGCTCATGCCGTCCCTATCTCACCATGGCTCGTGCTTTTCTGAAAACCCTAAGTTTGAAATGAACTTATGTCTAATGGGTTCAAAATTTGTTTATCTGATCTTCCCCTCAACCTTCCGTTGCTGGAGCGCTCTCTCTCACCTCCTAACCAAGCTCTAATGGTTTTTTCTAAAGGTGAAGTTCTGTAAGCTTGAAGCTTGAACGATTTTGTTGTTGTTTTTTTGTCTTGTTACGTTTTTCTGTGTTAATCAAACTTGTTTATCCATTGAGATGCAGGAAATAGTTTATGAGGAAAGTGAATAATCCATACCTTTGGAGACTTTCTGTGAAATGAAAAGGGGATAATGAGACTGATAGAGGTGCTCCTTGGTGGCCGGAGATGTGGGGGGGGGGGGGGGGGGGGGGGGGGGGAAGAGATGAAGATTGAAAGCGTGATCTTCTGGCTTGGGTTCCTTTTGATAGGTAACAATTTTTGTTGTTTTGATGATGATTTTGATTTGATGAACTTTGGGATTTTTGTGATTGTTGGATGTTTGTGTTTGAGATTTAAAGATGGTGACTGTTAGCTTGATGGTTTTTTGGCCTTTGGTGATTTTTTTTTAGTTTCGATGATGGTTTAGTATTTTGAGGTTGTTACTGTTTTTTTTTTGTTTTGGTTTTGGGTATGTTTTGGTATTTTGAGGTTGTTACAGGTTTGAACAGTTTGAAGGTTGTGTTTCAGTTTAAGGTTTATGTTTTTTAAAGGTTGTTGTTACAGTTTGCAGGTTTGATGGTATTGAGATGGTCTTGACAGTTTCTCTGGTTTTTGACTTGTTGGTTTGAGACTTTGTGGTTTTAACAGGTTTTTGATCTTACTGGTTTAACAGGTTTCAGATTGTTTTTTTGAAAGTTTGATAGGTTTTATGAGTTTGATTGATAGTGGTATGCTTGGGATATTTGGCTTTTTGTTTTGTTTGACAGGTTTGAGGGGTTTTGATTTTGTTGACAGTTTGAAGGTTTGTTTATGAATTTGAAAATGGTTTGAGTTTTTATCGTGGTCTGCTATTGTGTGCTAATGAACATGTTGTAGGTTTTGAGTTTTTGGGCGTTTATCAGGTTTTGACAGTTTGGAGGTTTTGGTTTGTTTGTTGTTGTTGGTTTGAGACCCTGTTTTCAGTTTTTTTAAGTTTGATAAAATGTTTTTCTCTATCTCCTTTTGCTTGAGAATTGTCTACTGTTATATTAGTGTTGCTTCTGTTGAATTCTTATTCAAAAAGGGGGGAAAACAAAGAAATTGAATATTTTGCTATGTTGTTCCTTTGGCTTTTTGATGGCAGTTTTGTTTTCTAGCAGCTTCTGTGCAATTGTGACAGTCAAGGTAGCAGGGTTGTGCATCCCTAGGTGACTTATTTCCTCTCTTCTCTCTCAATGACCCTAAGAGTCAATTGCTTTTTTTTCTTTTTCTAAAAAGTTTGCAATAAAATAGAAAATGATGAATTGGCTTATTGAACAAGTTTCTGCTTGTTTGACTTAGTTTATTGCTATACTTCCTTTGTTGCCTGCTCTAGCTTATGATGTTTGTTTCTTGTACTGCTGCCCAGTTTGCGCTGTTGTTTGTTACTTGCCATTTTGCTGCTTGTTTGGCTGTGTTTTGCGCCTTCTGTTTGGAATTTTTGTTTGGCTGAGGTTTGGGCATCTTGTTTGTTTGGACAGCCTTGCTGCATTTCTCTTGTTTGGATAGCTTGCTTACATTTCTCTTGTTTGGATAGCTTTCTTACATTTCTCTTGTTTGGATAGCTTGCTTATATTTCTTCTTTTTGTGAACCAAGAAGAATAATCTTCTTGTGATTTGCAAATAGAGAAAATAAATTGTGATGAGAAAAAAAATGGCCTTCTGATTCCAAATTGCAAACTTTAATGATGAACACTTTTTCTTTTGAAAATTCTTTCTCATGCCCAATTAATTTGTACTAACTTTTTCTTTATGTCTTTTGTTTTCATGTGAGAGCAATTGGATGGTGGCAAAGCAGGGGAAGCAAGAAACTCTGTGGCAAGTATGGAAACAAAAGAACTTCAGTCAACCTTAGGCATAGATCCATTTAGATTTTCTTTGTAATTTAGAGAGAAACATTCAACAATTGTACTAATTTATTTTTTTAAATACCATAAGTTGTAAAACATAGAGTATTTAAAAGAACAAAATATTTTGTAACAATGTTTGAAAAAAAATGGAGAAAGTCTTATGAGATATTCTGGTGTTCATTGAAATCCTTTACTGTCAAGAACTTGTAATTTTCTCTTCGCATCTTCACTGATTCTTAAAGATTCCCAATCAAGATAATTGAAACGAAATGCTCCAATCTGATAATTTAAATTCCAATAATTCTGTAATCTTGCAACTGCATTCCAAACAAACACGCATTGTCTATTCCATTTCCTAAACAAGCAAATGTTTTAAAAGACGCAAATCATCTGGTTAACCTGGATTAAACGATCATGAGTATCTTACGTGACAGTCTTAAATTCCATCTCTTGTCCCAAACAACCATGCCTTGAGAACAAACACTGTCTTTTCAGTAAACTTGAGAAAACATGAAAACATGTGAAAGCCAATTGGATTTCTGAGAATTCACTTTCTTCTGAGAATTTCAAGAAAAACCCTAATTACTGGTTTACTGCCATAGAAGAAAATTTGTATGATCGATTCCTGAGCCAACTTGAATATCGGAGAAACCCTAGGGTTGTGTCTTCTATGAAAAATGGGAGGGAAAATTTTGGGGTACAATAGCTTCCCCTATTCAATCTTCTTGAATCTGAAGAGTTAGATCGGCGAGTTTTGTCGTTCGTGACTCGAAGGTAAAAGATGATTGGACACTAGAGTGCCCATAAATCTGCGCTCGACAAAAGTGTAATTGAGGGAATGGGCTTAAAGATGCCATTTGGAGAGATGTTAGAATCTTGTTGGAGATGGGCTTGCAGATGCCATCCAAGAATGTTTGGTTGTAAATCGACAGAATAAGCATTAGAATGGTGTCCGTATTTGGAACGTATTTGAACTGTATCTGTACTTGAATCCGAATAAGCGACAAAATGGCTTCCGTGTCTGGAGCGTATTTGGACTGTATCCGTAGGATGAAACTGAATAAGCGACAAAATGGCTTTCGTGTCTGGAGCGTATCTGAACTGTATCTTGAAATTAAGTCTGAATGAGTAACATAATAACTTCCGTGTCTGAAGTGTATTTGTACTGTATCTTGAAATTAAGTCTGAATGAGTAACAGAATAACTTCCGTGTCTGGAGTGTATCCGTACTGAATCGGTACTTGGAATTTGAATGAGTAACAAAATAACTTATGTCTGGAGTGTATTTGTACTGTATCTGAATATTGAAAGTTGAATGAGTAACATAATCGCTTCCATGTCTGGAGTGTATCTGTACTGTATCGGTACTTGGAATCTGAATGAGTAACAGAATAGCTTATGTGTCTGGAGTGTATCCATACTGTATATGAATATTGAAAGTTGAATGAGTAACAAAATGGATTCCATGTCTGGAGCGTATCTGAACTGTATCTGAAATCTTTGAATACTCGTTAAAGATAACTGTTAATCTTATCCTGAAAAGGGTAAAATGTTAGTTGAAACACAAAGTTATGTTGCATGAAATGTATGATGCAATAAATGTGTTTTATCCATGTTTATGATATATGAATGTAATGTATGCGCATGTAAGCTGATTTGCTGTATTGCTGAGGAAAGTAAATCCTTGACTACTGCCGGGGAAAATAAATCCTTGACTGCTGAGGATTCCATCGTGAGAGTAATGCCATATACTTCTTGAGGAATCTGCTTGGGGAATCCATAGGATTTTAATGACTTCTACTGGGGATTATTGAAGGGAGTCTTTGTTCTGTCGAGAAGTAATAAAAACTCTGTGGGGGAAAAAGCTTAATTCTGTAGTGAAAACTCTATGGGGAAAAGCTTAATTCCGTTGGGGAGTTCAGGAGTTTGGGTTGTACGCCAATCTACTGGGGAATTACCCTAGGTTGGGGAGAAATAAAAGTTAACCGTTATCTGGTTGATTTTCAAGCTTCAAGACAACTTGTTGGGGAAACCTGGAGAAACTGGATGATTTCCGCTGTGGGTTGATAGTTTGAAGTTTCGGCTTTGCTGGGTATCCATAGTTCAAAGTTTTGGCTCCACTGGAGATTTGTATGAAGTGCTGTAGGGATTGCTCATGGAATAGTCTAAAGACATTTTCCTAATCTTTCTACCTGTCAGTAATTACTCTTTTTCATCTTGTTTATTTGTAAACGGTAATTATGTTCAAGTGCATATGTTCATTAATGAATCATTGGACGTTTTTGCAAATAAAACACAAGTGTAAAGAAAAAGGCAAAAGTTTTATGTACTTTGAAAGAGATATCTTTATATTTACTTTGAATAAGTGTTTTGTACAAAGGAGACAGACATCCTAATAAAAGGATGGTGTATTAAAAAATGAGAAATATTTATACAAAGAAAGATGGCTAAGTGTAAAAATCCCATGGGGTTCCCATTCTTCTATAGCCTTCGTATCTCCGAATATCTTGTCCGTCTGTTGCTTCGTCCGAAGATGATTGAATTGATCAGAAGCCTCAGAGTTTGTCTGTGAATAGATTGTCCTTAAAGTGATCCGAAGAGACATAGTCATACGCTTTAATTCCCTAATTTTTGCCTGGACCGCCCTTTCGGGTTTTCAGTCCACCGGGAAACCCTTTTTTGCCCAAGTCGCCTTTTCAGGTTTTCAACTTGCCGGGTATAAGGATTTCTGTTTTATCCCTAATTTTTTTCCCGAACATTTTGGTTTGCCGGGATGCCCTTGTTTTTCCTAGGTGTGTCAACCTAGCGGGTCTCTTATGCATAGTATCTTTTGACTATGTCTGTGTTCGCAGGGTGCGGCAGATCGTCGCCGTCCATGGTGGTTAAAATCATTGCCCCACCAGAAAAGATGTTCTTGATTACAAATGGTCCTTCATAGGTAGGAGTCCATTTGCCCCTGGGATCACTTTGTGGCAAGATAATGCGCTTGATCACAAGATCTCCAACTTGATACACTTGGCGTCTAACTTTCTTGTTGAAAGCCTTGATCATCCGCTTTTGATATGTCTGACCATGGCAAACAGCAGTAAGTCTCTTCTCGTCAATTAAGTTTAACTGATCAAGCCGGGTTTGGATCCAATCGTCTTCACTCAAACCAGCATCTTTCATGATTCTCGGGGAGGGAATCTGAACCTCGATAGGTAAAACAACTTCCATGCCATATACCAAGGAATATGGTGTTGCCCCAGTTGATGTGCGAGTCGTGGTACGGTACCCGTGGAGAGCAAACGGTAGCATCTCATGCCAGTCTTTGTAGGTGACTGTCATTTTTTGTATGATCTTTTAGATATTTTTGTTCGCAGCTTCGACAACACCATTCATCTTTGGCCGATATGGGGATGAATTGTGATGTTGAATTTTAAACTGTTCGCACAAAGCAGTGATCATAGTATTGTTAAGGTTTGTACCGTTATCAGTGATGATCCTTTCAGGGATACCGTACCGACAGATAAGGTTATGCTTGATGAAGCGGGCGACAACATTCTTAGTAACGGATGCGAAAGAAGATGCTTCGACCCACTTTGTGAAGTAATCAATGGCAACTAGAATGAAGCGGTGCCCATTGGAGGATGTAAGCTTGATCTCTCCAATCATATCGATTCCCCACATAGCGAAGGGCCAAGGAGTTGTTAAGACATTTAGAGGAACCGGAGGCACGTACACCTTGTCTGCATAGATTTGACATTTATGGAAGGTTCGGGAGTGTTGATAGCAGTCTGCTTCCATGGTAGACCAATAGTAGCCTGCCCGTAGAATTTTCTTTTCCATCGTATGCCCGCTAGAGTGAGTGCCAAAGGTACCTTCATGCAATTCAGCCATAATCCTTTCAGCTTCAGCTTTGTCCACACAACGGAGCAGAATAGAATCATGATTGCGCTTGTACAGGATGCCATTACTTAGGAAGAACTTAGCTGAGAATCTCCTTAAGAACTTTTTATCATTGACTGAAGCTCCTTCAGGATATTCTTGAACCTCGAGATACCTTTTGACTTCGTGAAACCAAGGCTGGTCCACTACTTCTTCGGTATTAATCTCGTGACAGTGCACTGGTTCGTCCATCTGTTCAATGGTGATCTGGGGAGCCTCGTTGTCCCAATTAAGTTTAAACATGGATGACATTGTAGCTAGAGCATCTGCTAGCTGATTTTCTTCTCGCGGGAAGTGCTCGAAGGTAATCTGCTCGAAATGTGGTAGCAACGCCAGAACATGTTCTTTGTAAGGGATGAGGTTTGGATGCTTAGTGTCCCACTCTCCTTTGATTTGACTAATAACCAAAGCTGAGTCCCCAAATACAATCAAAGATTTGATTCCCAAGTCTATGGCAGCCTTGAGTCCAAAGATGCATGCTTCATACTCTGCCATGTTGTTCGTACAGTTGAAGTAAAGTCTGGTAGTGAAAGGAGTATGGAAACCTTCTTTGGATATGAGTACCGCGCCGATACTTTTGCCAAGCGCATTAGATGCCCCATCAAAGTACAGGGTCCATCGGGATCCTTGTTCAGGTCCATCATATGATCTGAAATCTTCAACATTGTCCAATGTCATGATGTCTTCGTCAGGGAAGTCAAACATCATGGATTGGTAATCTTCAACAACTTGATGGGCCAGATGATCGGCTAGTACACTACCCTTTATATCTTTTTGGGTCGTGTATTGTATATTGTATTCCGTTAAGATCATCTACCATCTAGCTATTCTTCCAGATAGAGCAGGCTTCTCAAAGATGTACTTTATCGGATCCATATTAGATATCAGCAAAGTGGTATGAGTCAACATATACTGCCTTAGCCGGCGAGCAGCCCATACCAAAGCGCAGCAAGTTTTCTCGAGCAGTGAATATCTTGTTTCACAGTCGGCAAACTTTTTGCTAAGGTAATAAATGGCATGCTCTTTTCGGCCAGACTCGTCATGCTGCCCCAGTATGCACCCCATTGAATTCTCTAGGACGGTCAGATACATGATTAGCGGTCTCCCCTCGACGGGTGGCATCAAGATAGGAGGTTCTAGCAGATACTCCTTGATTTTATTGAAAGCAATTTGACAGTCATCATTCAATTTAACTACCTGGTCTTTCTTCAACAGCTTAAAGATTGGTTCACAAGTAGATGTTAGGTGAGAAATGAACCTAGAAATGTAGTTTAGGCGTCCCAAGAAACCTCTGACTTCCTTCTCAGTGCGAGGAGCAGGCATTTCTTGTATAGCTTTGACTTTGGCAGGAAGAACCTCGATGCCTTTGTTGCTGACAATGAAACCTAAGAGCTTATTAGACCGGACTCCGAATGTGCACTTGTTTGGATTTAATCTTAGCTTGTACTCCTTCAACCTGACAAATAGCTTTTGCAAGTGGTCAAGGTATTCTTCTTCAGTTTGTGAATGGGCTATCATGTCATCTACGTAGACCTTTATCTCATGATGTATCATATCATGAAACAAAGCTACCATGGCACGTTGATAGGTTGCCCCGGAATTCTTCAGTCTGAATGGCATCACTTTGTAGCAGAACGTACCCCATTGTGTGACAAAAGTAGTTTTCTCCATGTCTTCAGGTGCCATTTTGATCTGGTTGTAACCTGAGAATCCGTCCATGAAAGAAAATACTTTGTGGCGAGCTGTGTTGTCAACCAGGATGTCGATGTGTGGAAGTGGAAAATCATCTTTAGGGCTAGCCCTGTTTAAGTCTCTGTAATCCACGCACATCCGAACTTTTCCGTCCTTTTTAGGCATGGGCACAATATTAGCAACCCATTGAGGATAGGAAGTAACGGCCAGAAATCCAGCATTGAACTGCTTCATAACTTCTGCTTTGATCTTCTCTGACATGTCAGGTCTCATGTGACGGACCTTTTGTTTCACTGGTGGACAGTCCTCTCTAGTGGGTAGACGGTGTACCACAATGTCTATATCAAGTCCCGGCATGTCCTCATATGACCAGGCAAAGATTTCAACATAATCATGCAATAGTTGAATTAGGCGCTCATTGACACTCGGCTCTAAATTAGCACCCACTTTGATTTCCTTTATGTCATCCTTAGTTCCTAAGTTGATCGTATCCAACTACTCTTCATGAGGCAGAATAGCCCTTTCCTCTTGTTGTAGAAGTCTAGCCAATTCCCCTGGCACCTCACAATCTTCCTCACCTTCGTATTCGGCTTGGTAGACCAGATCTTCAAAGTCACTGAAGGTTATAGCAGTATCGTTACCCATGGGATCTGGAATGGAAGAGTACCTGCATTTGTGAGTGTGGGTGTGCGTAAGGGTATAGCCACCTTTAAATAAATAAAATGTAAAAAGAAAAACAATGAACATAAAAGTTTGTATAAAAAACGTCCATGATTCATTGAAATGACATATGAAAATGAAAAATAAGAACCCTTACAAATGGACCTTTGTGCCTCGGGTAAGACACAAGGTTAAAAAGTACGAATTGTTTGAGAATTATTACAGATCTAACAGAAATGGAAAAGATAAATTACTGCGGTATGAAAGTAATCGGAACAAAGTCTTTTGCTTCCCAGTTGCACAGTCCTCCGTCAATAGTTGGAAATATCCAATCTTCCAAGCTGCCTTCCTCTTCACTATCTTCCAGAGCATTGACTTCGTGATGACTGATCTTCACAGGTGGCCCTCCGGCACGGGCGCGGCGCATGGCCTTATGAGCAGTTGAGGTGAACCCCAAGCCGGACTTGTCTGATTTGAAAGGAAAGTCTGGAGGCTGCCCCCAGATTATGGATCCTCCCTCTTCAACCACTACTTTTGCATCCTTGAGAGATGACATCTGATGTGGATGTCTGGTAGTTGTGGGTACATAGGATACTGTCTTGGTCGCCGCTATCTCCTGAGCTACCTCTTCAAAATGCTGGAAAGGAGTTTCGATGAATTCACCATCCAATTCTATATAACGGAAAGAATTCAGATGACTGATCATGTATTCCTCTTCGCCATGAACAGTTGTGATTTTCCCCTGGACAGGGTACTTGAGCATTTGATGCAGAGTAGAAGTGACAGCTCTAGCACGGTAGATCCAAGGTCTTCCCAACAGGCAAGAGTAAGAAGGACGGATGTCCATCACATAGAATATGGAGTTGAAGGTTTCAGTTCCCACCTTGATCGGGATGTCGACCTCCCCGTGGACCATCCTTTTAGAGTCGTTGAAAGCTCTCACAATGATATTGCTGGGTTTCATAGTTAGGCCTTCATAATCCAGTCTATCCAAGGCTTTCTTTGGCAAGACGTTTAAAGACGAACCAACGTCTACCAGTACGTGTGCTAGGGTTCGCCCTCTGCATTCCACCGAGACATGCAAAGCATCATTATGTTTTCTCCCTTTTGAAGTTAAATCTGCATCGGAGAATCCTAGACCATTGTCAGCTGTTAAACTAGCCACACATTCCTGGAACTGATCAGCGGAGGTTTCTTGTGGCACGTGGGACGTCTTCAAAAATCTTATTAGAGCCTTAGCATGAGCTTCTGAACAAAGCAACAGGGCCAACATGGAGATCTTTGAGGGGGTTTGCCCCAGCTATTCCACCACATCATAATCGCTTTTCTTGATTATTTTCAAAATTTCCTCCATTTCTTTTTGAGAGGTTTCAGGGATGATCAACGGCTGAGCCCTCGTCCTGATGGGCTCTTCTTGGATCCCTTTACTTCGAACATTAGTAGCAGCAGAGGGGATAACCACGGGGGTTGTGACTTTTTCTATTATTGGTGTACTGGCAGATATGTTTACTGGTGTAGAGATAACCTTAGGAGTAGCTGAGGGTCCAAAAGTTGCCTTTGGAGGGGAAATATTTGGAGAAAAGATTCTTCCACTACGGGTAACTTTGCTTGTTTTGGCAATGTTACTCATGTCATAATGGTCTTCTTCAAAACTCTCTTCCTCGGCAGTTTGTTCAATCTGTTTGATACCATGGTAGTAGATTTCTCCACCATAGTTCCACGGTACTGATTTCTCGGACTTGTACGGGACTGGCCCGAGCATGGTTATCTTCAAAGGTGCAGCCTTCGGAGCGGATGTAATCCTAACAGGTCTTTTAGGGACCTTGGAAGGATTGGCGGATATGGTTATTATTGAAACATCGTTAACAAGAGTTGATAAAACAGGAGACTTCTCAAATAGGATTTCTTGGTTATCAATTAGGCGTTGGATGCCTATCCTCAACAATGGACAGTGGGTTAATGAGGATGAACAAAGCTGACAATCTTCTTCACAACCTGGGAAAACCCCAGCCTTCAAAAAATTTGACTTGATTATAGGGAGCGGAGTTATCAAATCATCTACAGTAGCAACAAACAGATCCTCCTCAACAGCATGGGCGTTGTGGCTGTGCCTTGGCATTGGAGCAGAGATAACATTTGGTTTTTCAGGTGCGTCGAATTCAACTTCTTTAACATCTATCAGATCCTGAATTTTATTCTTCAGGGCCAACAATTGTCAGTGTCGTGCCCTAGGCTCTCCGAATGATAAGCGCACCTGGCGTTCGGATGGTAATATGGAGTAGCAGTGTTAGGGTTTTTAGGGGCCTCTTTCAGCATAGCCAAATTCAACTTCAGAAGATGTGGTAGGACTTGAGCAGGAGTCATGTTTATCTTGGTGAATTGCCGTACAGGCCTTTCCACCCTTTGCTGGTTATTTCTCGGTTGGTCATTTCTCGGCTAGTTGTTCCTGGACTGATCAAATGCAGACTTCTGAATCATAACGGCCCCCACCGCTGGTCGGCGCTCAACTCTTCCTTGACCCCTCTGAGAGTAGACGGCTGACACTTCCTTCTTTCCCGTGAAAGGTTTTCTGATGGCAACAGAAGTAGATGCATCTTTTTTAATTTTCCTGCTCTTAATACCAACCTCCACTCTTTCTCCGGTTAGAAGCAAATCAATGAACCCAGCGGACGAATTTCCAATTAGGTGATTGAAGAAAGGACCTGACAGGGTACTCAGGAACATGTCCACTAGCTCTCTTTCTGACAATGGTGGTTGCACCCTTCCAGCTAAGTCCCTCATCTTTTGGGCGTAGTCTTTGAAGCCCTCATTGGTAGCCATAGCCATACTCTGTAGCTGAGTACGGGTTGGCGCCAAGTCGGCATTGTATTGATACTATTTATAGAAGGCGGCTGCCAAGTCTTCCCAATTATGGACGTCTTCTCTCTCCAACTGGTAGAACCAATCAAGTTGTGCTCCTGACAAACTATCCTGGAAAAAGTGGACCCACAAATATTTGTCAGCAGAATGCGGTTGAATTTTCCTGACATAAGATCGTAGGTGCATTTTTGGGCAAGACACCCCATCATACTTAGAAAATAGTGGAACTTTAAATTTATGAGGGATTACAATTCCAGAAACCAGCCCTAGCTCCTCAAAATCCAGCCCCGGTACTCTTTGCACTTCCATAGCAGCTAGACGCTTTTACAAGTTCTTGTATTTGTCATCGGACGGAGGGTACTGTTGTTTGGAGTAGTCCTCATCTTCCTCTTCTTCAGCTTCAGAATCAGATGGCACTTCCGTTCCTTTTCCTTTTCCTTCCCCCTCTCCAGATGTTGATGGGAATTCTAAAGTTCGTCTGGCTTATCCTTCAAACCTTCTGCCCATGACAGCCACACCGGCTTGCTTCTTCTTCTTTTTCTCTTTCACCTTCTCTAGCAGAGTCTTGAGCTCCTCCTGCCCCTTGGCTAAGGTCAAGAGTAGCTGTTGAAATTGTGAATTCTGAGCTTGTAAGTCTTTGACCGTTTGTTCTAGATCCATCTTGCTGAAATAAACAGCAGAGAGATGAGGAAACTTGGTGTGAAGACCTGCTTATGCATATGATGAATGATATGTATTCATGCAATGCTTTCAAGGATTCATAAATTCAAATTTGTTTTAAACGAAAAATGAACACACGTCATATTAAATAAAACCAAGTTTGAATACATCAGGCCTCCTTGGGCTTACAAAGAAAGAAACAAAATACAGCAAAAACTCCTAAGACAAAAAGACCGAACGCATCCTTTTTGGAGCAATGTAAGTATTCAGATTCTTCTTTTCATGAAGCAGCTCGGTGAGCTCCAGAAACTTCTTCTCACTGGCGTAGTACTGGGTTTCAAAGGTGTCTTACTCTTCCTTCAACTGAATCCATGCTTTCTGCAGGTCTTCGAGAGAGGTAGGCATGTCAGGATGAAGAATGGTGTATGGGACGTCTCCTTCAATAACAGGCTCAATGATGACATGAAGGATGGAAGGGTAAGGCATTAAGAGACTCTGGGCACGAGCCCGTACCCACTTAAGGTAAGGCTCGAGAGGGATAGAGTTTTTATGTCCCAAAGTCCTACTGTCCACTTTGTTCACCATTCCCCAAGCACGTGTAAACCTCTGGCGGTAACCTTGGTCTTCTTTGTCGTAGTCAAACACCAGACCCCGGATAAGCATCTCATGAGGGCCTTCCCTTTGGGCATACCCAAATTTCTAAAGATCTAAACACGGGTTATAGGTGATACCTCCCCTAATACCTAGCAGAGGCACGTTAGGGAACTCCCCACAGCGGTCGATGATAGAGATATCTTCCAAGGATCTTGAGCACCAACGGATATCAGAGTGGGTGAGAGACATCATCCTTTAAGAACAAGTCAATCTTTGCTCGTTCTTCAATGCTGACTGAGGCCGGTGTGAAGTCAACCACTTAGCGAGTAGGGGTATACAACACAAAAGGGTACCTCTTTTCTTCATGGTACGGGTATGAAGATAATGCAAGATGTCTCCTAGCAAGGTGGGTTTAGGATTGCGAGAGAAAAATACTTTGATGGCATTAACGTCTATGAATTGGTCCGAGTTAGGAAATAGAACCAAACCATAAATGAGGAAAGTTAGAACTTCTTCGAAAGCTTGGAAATCTATGTCATCCCAGAATGAACTAGCTTTTTCCAACAGAAACTTAGCTAAAAATCCTTTAACCCCACTTCTTGTCTCCCAATTGGTTGTGACGTTGGCCCTCTTCATATGTAAAGCTTCGGAGATGACTTCAGGTTTTGGAATCCCTTCTAGACCGGTGAACGGTATCTGATTAAGCACGGGCACCCCTAAGAGTAGAGAGAACTCTTCCAATGTTGGTACCAACTGATAGTCTGGAAAAGTGAAACAATGATGTACGGGATCAAAGAATTGGAATAGTACACACATCATCTCTTCTTGGAAGTTGGATGTAGCCAAACTGAGGAGTCGACCATACTTCTTGGTAAAAGGAGAATCCCCGAGCACTCTTGAGGCTAGCTCTTGAAGTTGAGGATGCGCTTTTGCAAAGCTGATTCAGATGGTGTTTCTTCGGAGAGAATTCATTTCCTACAAAACAAAAACAAAGATAAATTTCTAAATCCTTGAAATGGTTAGTGAGCATGCATATGATGTTGATGATGTTTATGATGTTTATGTACAAGCAAACATATACACACACAATAAATAGATCCCTATGTTTCAGGCTTGCATGAGTTTGTAGGTAAGTACCTGTGATACGGTGGGAGAACTGACTTGGGTTTTGCGTTTGTATTCGCAAATGTTGCGGTTAGCAAGAGTCGCCACCGACTTTTTATTTTATCCTAAGGAAAGGTTAAAAAGCACAGCAAAAACCTTTTGAGATGTTTTCTTGGGTTCGGGGAGTAGATTATAGAAAGGGAAGGTATTAGCACCCTTTCTATCCATGGTTATCCATGGGCTCTTAGTTACTTGCTTAGATCATTTGCCTTTTGTTTTCAATTGTTTTAAATGGTGCTTGAGTGTGTGGGTTTGAAAATGTTTTGAAAAGAGGCCAATGTGGTGGCAACCTTTGTAATGATCCATGTGGGGATGTATACAAAGATGTACGTCTTTTGAAAAGGTTTTCATTTTTTTTTGAAAGTTGTTTTGAAAGTGTTGTGAGGTGTGTTTTAGAAATTAGGCAAGTGTTTTGTTTGCAAGATTGGTTCAAGTAACTAAGAGGTTATCTACTCCTAAATTTCTCAAAAGATTATTGCTATGTTTTAACCCTTTTAATAAGTTTGTTCCACCATTGAATTTGGTGGACAACCTTATGTTAGGATGTGAAAGGGACAGGCGCGGGTCATCGTTTAGACCATAATTGCAACGGCGTTAAATGTCTTTGGACAATTTTCTTTAAGGGACTTGATCATTTATTTTTGTTTGTTTTGAAAAGTTTTTATCGAGGGACTATGATCATTCAAATTGTTTGCTTTGCCCAAAGAAGTTCAACATACAATATGGCCCAATTTTGAAAGGCAACAAGTGGAGTAACCTAGGGGTGAAAGTGTGATTTGTGTGTTCATTTTCATGCTTATTTATCTTGAGATTAGGTCATAACTATTTTGGTCGTTTTTCGCATACAAACCCTAATTCTAACATGTTATCATTAGAAAGCGCATAAAGTGCGAAATTTAAATTACTAAGCTATTACAAAACCAAATATGGGAAGGGGGGTACAAATGTTCGAATGGGGATATTGACAAGTAATTTAAACCTACATTATTACATCAATTTTGAATATTTGCAAATTAATCAATGTAAAAAATTAAATAAGAATACAAGGTGCAAAAGAAATGTTTTGTATATATATGAAAGAAAATATTATTTATGTAAAAGAGAAAAGAAAATAAAAATATATTATTTTTTGGAGTATTTTGAATTTAGGGCAAAAACCCTAATTTTAAAGAAAATGTATTATTATCTAATTTAATACAAGTATTTATTTATTATTTGTAAAAATAAAAATAAAATGAAGTATATCATGAAAAATGTATTTTTTATATCCAATATTAATAAAATGAAAAATTCAAGTATTTTTATATTTTAACTTAAATATATTAATAAACATATATATATATATATATATATATATATATATATATATATATATATATATATATATATATATATATATATATATATATATATATATATATATATATATATATATATATATATATATATATATATATATATATATATATATATATATATATATATATATATATATATATATATATATATATATATATATATATATATATATATATATATATATATATATATATATATATATATATATATATATATATATATATATATAGTCTTAAATATGCATTATACACAAAAATATATATATTTAATATTTTAACAAAATAAAATAAAAAAATTATTTTTATGTGAAATATTTTCAGAAGGTAAATAAAAATAAAAAAATGTATTTACACTATTTTTCTATTTATTCTAATAATAGTATATATATAATATTTATATACAAACAAAAGAAATAAATCAAATAAATATGCCATATATTCAAAAAATGATGGAAAAAATATTTTTATTTTTTTAATGTCATGAGAAAAAATAAACAAAGTCAATCAAAAAAGAAAAAGTCAAAAAAGAATAAAAATAAAGCAAATGGGCTCAGGGGGTGTAATAGCAAATATGTGGTGTGAATAAGAAAAATTTCCAGGCCCAGCCCAGAAGACCTGTCTTCTTCAACCTCTGAACAATATCCTTCAAGCAAACACGCGTTTTTTATCTCTGGATTCCTGGACTTTCAAGCAAAACTCATAACATGAAAAGTGTAGAGCATTAAGAGACGGTTTCAACCATGTAAAGAACTTGACCTAACTCTCTAAAATGAGAGAGAATTTCTCCTCCCCCAATTTCTGACCTAACTTTTCATCAATGTTCAGACATAAAATTCTCTAAGCACACGAAATATAAATGAAATCTAATCATATGAGCATGTTCAGGGCTATGATTGTGACATGTTTTCTTCACAAACCTAAAGCTAACAATGCCTAATAAGGGAGATAGAACTTCATGAATGTACCTGTTCAGTTGGAATCGAGCTTTGCAATGGAGGATGTTTCAGAGTGAAATGATGACTTGTATAGCTTCCTTGAAGTGTATGGATGCTTTTCCAAGTCCTACTTTGTCTTGAAACTCCCTGAGTCGAGCTAGTGAACTCCAACTGCAAAACAGAAATTTAAAAATGGTGAAGTGGCTTGGAGGTGTTACAGGTCAGGTTTCAAGTCATGGTTAGCTTGCATAGGTTGTAAGGAAGGTAGAGGAACAGGTTTGGGCAAGAATGCTTGAAGGGATTGAGAGATAGCACTCAATCTGCAGGGGTTCCCCTGTTTGAGCAGTTTCAAGGTGATTAGGGCAATGGGAGTGTTTGAGAGGCCAAGGGCTCGTGTGTTAGCTTGAATATGTTCTTTGGAATGTGTTTGATAGCTTTTGTGTTGTGTGCTTAAGCTGAAGAGAGAGTTGTGATAAGTTATGGACTTTTCTTGAACTTGAAGCAAACAAAAGCAAGTTGGCTTTCTAGGTCAGTAGAGGACCCCCTAATGTGCTGCATAATCCTCTCTTGATCAGTGTGTTATGCACATAATCTTGTGCCAAGCAGATTTTCCATGTACTTTCTTGATTTGCAATTGGACATAAAGTTAATCTTTTCAAAAATGGAAAGTTCACTTTATCTAGTTTAGGATTAATCTTGCATACAATGCTTGCACTCAAAGAACAACACTCTAACACATTGAATATGCATTAAATTATTGAGTATGGAATGGTTCAAGGACCTGTAATCAAGCATAAAGGGAGCTGAGTTCAAATTTGCAAAGTTATGAACATGTTTTGATGAAGAACAAAAGTGAATTTTTGCCAACTTGTGGAATTCGAATCTCTCAAGTTATGAGGTGGTTTGATGAGTTTTTGGACATTTTGGAAAGCTTGGAATGTGTACTACAATCCATCTTTGAAATGCAAATCAAAATTCCAAGTGGAAGGGTATGAAAAGTGGCCTTGAAGTGGGGTAGAAAACCTTGTCAAAATAGGTTAAAATTTCACTAAGTTAAAAATGGTTTAGTGCCCTTATTCAAAATATTGTAACTTGAGATACAAGCTTCAAATGAGAAAACTTTGTGAATCAAAGTTGTAGATTATGCAACAAGCTACAACTTTCATGTTTTGACTTTTGTTTGAATCCAAATGGATCTTGGTGAAAAGATGGGGCAAAGTTGGGAAAAAATTAGGGTTTTTCATAACTTAGAAACTAAGTTATGAAAAATTCCATCTTCTAACCCTAATTTGCATTTTGTGATTTCTTGGTGAACAAGTTTCATGATTTGGCAAGTTTTGATGAAAAATGAATCTTGACTCTTGATTTTGACCAAAAAGTCAAAGTTTGACTTTTCAGTGTACAGTCAAAATTGATCAATTGACTGGGAAATTCAACTGTCAATCTTGTGTACTTGGGATCTTTTGAGCTTGATGAATGTGTCAAGACCATTTCATTGAGTCCTTGAGTCCATATGTGAGCTTGGTTTGCCATTGGCTAGGTCAAACAGTCAAAAATTACCCTTGTGCAGTCAAAACCCTAAAAATGACCATTTTGCCCTTTTGATGATCTGATCAAATTTCTTATGGAATTGTGATCCAAACTTGATCAAATGGTTCATGTGAGTTCATAATGTTGATGTGGATCAAATTTCATGAGGTTTGACTGTCAATTGGCCACAATTGACTTTTTCCCCAATACAGCTGATTTCTAGGTCAAACTGTCCAATTGACTGGGAAAAACTTGGAATCAAGACTTGAAACTTGGTATAGGTAAACTTGGGAGTCCAATATGAAGCATGAAAGTCATATTAGGCATTTTAGGTCAAAACATCCTTGGGCAAACACAAACCCTAATTTGAGTCCACAGTGCAAGGAGAAGTCTTGAGCAGAGGAAACCCTAACTGGATCTTGATCTTCAAAGGTCTTGTGATGAGAAAATGTTGAGGAAATGGGAGGGAAAATTTTGGGGTACAACAGTTGCCCCTGTTCAATCTTCTTGAACCTGAAGAGTTAGATTGGCAAGTTTGCCTTCCGTGACTCGAGGGTAAAAGGAGATTGGACACTAGAGTGCCCGGAAATTTGCACTCGCATGCTGGAGTCTCAACAATGTGATGTCAGGAATGGACTTATAGATGCCATTTGGAGAGGTAGTAGATAGGGAGATGGGCTTATAGATGCCATCTGGAGATGTGACAGAACTTTGTCGGGAATGGGCTTATAGATGCCATTTGGAAGTGTCGATCGCATAAGAGATTCCTTAGCGAGAACTTGTGTATTCGAGAAAGACGGATGTTTTCCTGGCTTGTTACAGGTGTTTGATCTTCAGTCTCCTTATGCAGATATGCCCTGGCTAGATACAGGTGTCGAATCTACAATCGGTTGCTCACAGATGTGCCCTGGCTGGATACAGGAATCGAATCTGTAAATAGTCATTAATAGATGTGCCCTGGCTGGATACAGGAATCGAATCTTCGAACTCTTCAGACGTGCCCTGGCTAGATACAGGAATCGAGTCTGGAAACGTGGTCAACAGATATGCCCTGGCTGGATACAGGAATCGAATCTGGAGATGTTGTAGTTGATAGATGTGCCCTGGCTGGATACAGGAATCGAATCTTTGAACTTTTCAGACGTGCCCTGGCTAGATACAGGAATCGAGTCTGGAAACTGATCACTCTCAGATGTGCCCTGGCTAGATACAGGTATCGGATCTGGAATTGCGACAGTTGACGGTAATTGTTTTTGGGATTGTCTTTTTCCTGAAAAGGCAAAAACGTAAGTTGTATGCAATGTCATGATGTATGATATGCATGATATCATGATGTTCAACATGAGATAGTGTTGTATGCGTTTCATCATGTATGTAAGCAAGATGTATGAAAATGTGAAATGTTCATGGATGTAATTTCGCCTTAGGAAAGTAAATCCTTGACGGTCGGCCGGAGAATTGCTCTGTGGAAGAGATACTTGGCCGAAGTTTTGATGCGAGGCCTGTTGAGGACTCTAATGATGGATTCCGCTGGGGATAATGACGATAAACTCCGCTGGGGATTGAAGGAACTTTGCCGAGGGCGGTCTTCCGTGGTTTTTAGCTGAGGATAACCCAGTTATAAGTCCTTGTGAGGAAATAACTCTAAATAAAACTTGGGAGAGACGTCCGTGCTCCGCAGGGGATAAGCTTCCAGAATCTACTAGGGATGAGCTTTAAGACTTGCCGGGGAATGTTGTGTCCTTTCAGGATCGACGGGGAACCAACTCTGCTTGGGGAAAGTACTACTGAACCTTGTTTTACTCTGCGGGGAGCTGAGATGATCTGGCCACATTCTTCAGTTGAACCTACCTTGGTGCCTTGGCGGACAAAACAACCAGACTGCATTAGACAACTTCAATTGCCCCTGTCTCTGATGTCACCTGTAATAAATCTCTTGTTTCATATGCAAATATTTATGAATTAGCAATTTAATGTCAAATGCATATATCAAAAATGAACATTGGACGTTCTTCGCAAGACAAAACAGAAAAAGGAAAACAATGATGATTTGTATGGACAAGTGAATTTGTATTGATTTAAACTTTGCCTGTGAATAGGCGTTTTTGTACAAGAGGCTGCCATCCTAGTAAGAGGACGCCGCCAAACAACATAGAGTTTACAATTTGAAAAAGGAAACAAAACAGCTATGTGAACAATCCCACTGGGTTCCAACTCGGCTATCGCCTTTATGTCTACGAATGTCTCATCGCTTTGTTGCCCAGTTGAAGATGAAGCTGATTGGTCGATGCCGAAATCTGAGCCAGATAGTTGATGCTGAATTCCGGATGCGAAATGATCCAATGAGACATAGTGTTACGCTTTATCCCTAACTTTTGCCTGGACCGCCCTTTCGGGTTTTCAGTCCACCGGGATACCCATTTTTGCCCAAGCCGCCTTTTCAGGTTTTCGACTTGCCGGGTGTACAGATTTTTTATTCATTTCATCCCTTATTTTTGCCCGAACCCTTTTGGTTCGCCGGGAAGCCCTTATTTTTGCCTAGGTATGTCAACCTAGCGGGTCTTTTATTTATGCGTAGTATTTTTTCACTATGTCTGCATTGGCGGGGTGAGGAAGGTCGTCACCATCCATGGTGGTTAGGATCATGGCTCCTCCTGAGAACACACGTTTAACCACAAATGGCCCTTCATAAGTAGGGGTCCATTTGCCCCGGGGATCACTTTGAGGAAGGATGATGCGTTTGATTACCAGGTCCCCAACTTGATATTCTTGCGGTCTGACTTTCTTGTTAAATGCCCTGATCATCCGTTTCTGATACGTTTGACCATGACAGATAGCAGTGAGCCTCTTTTTGTCAATCAGATTTAATTGATCAAGTCGAGTCTGGATCCAATCATCTTCATTCAAGTCTGCATCCTTCATTATCCGGAGAGAGGGTATCTGGACTTCAATTGGCAAGACTGCCTCCATGCCATAGACCAAGGAGAAGGGAGTTGCCCCGATTGACGTCCTTGCTGAGGTGCGGTACCCATGAAGAGCGAACGGTAACATCTCGTGCCAATCTTTATAGGTCATTGTCATCTTCTGCACAATTTTCTTGATATTTTTATTGGCTGCCTCTACAGCCCCATTCATCTTCGGCCGGTAGGGAGAAGAATTGTGGTGCTGTATCTTGAATTGTTCACAGAGTTCAGTGATCATTTTGTTATTGAGATTGGTACCATTGTCCGTAATGATTCTTTCTGGGACGCCGTACCGACAGATCAGATTATGCCGGATGAAGCGTGCCACGACACTCTTGGTTACCGTGGCGTAGGAAGCTGCCTCAACCCACTTCGTGACGTAATCGATTGCCACCAAGATGAAGCGATGCCCATTGGATGCCGTCGGTCGGATCTCACCGATCATATCGATGCCCCACATTGCAAACGGCCAAGGCGCAGTCAGAACATTCAAAGGAACCGGAGGGATATGCACCTTGTCAGCATAGATCTGGCATTTATGACAAGTTCGGGAGTGTTGGTAACAATCGGCTTCCATTGTGGACCAGAAATATCCCGCCCGAAGGATTTTCTTAGCCATGGTGTGTCCACTGGAATGCGTTCCAAATGTCCCTTCATGCAGTTCTATCATGATTTTCTCTGCTTCTGCCTTATCCACACAACGTAGCAGAGTCGAATCATGATTCCGTTTGTAGAGAATGCCGTTGCTGAGGAAGAATTTTGCAGCAAACCTCCTCATCAACTTCTTATCATTGACAGACGCACCTTCAGGGTATTCCTGAGCTTCCAAGTACCTCTTCACCTCATGATACCAGGGTTTTTCGGTCACCTTCTCAGCCTCGAGCTCGCAGCAGTATGCCGGTTCATCCAACTTCCAGATTATGACTCGGGGAGCCTCATTGTCCCATTTAACTTTGAACATTGAAGACATCGTAGCCAGGGCGTCCGCTAGCTGATTCTCCTCTCTAGGGAAGTGTTCGAAAGTTATTTCTTCAAAGTGGGGGAGCAAGGTCGACACATACTCCTTGTAAGGAATAAGATTCGGGTGTTTCGTATCCCACTCGCCTTTGATCTGATTGATTACGAGAGCGGAATCTCCGAAGACACCTAGAAATTTGATCCTTAAGTCGATTGCAGCTTGTAAACCCATGATACATGCCTCATATTCTGCCATATTGTTGGTGCAGCTGAAACATAATCGGGCGGTGAGGGGAGTATGATTTCCTTTGGGAGATATGATTACAGCGCCGACGTCGTTACCCAAAGCATTGGAGGCTCCATAAAAATGCATAGACCATCGGGATCCTTTCTCAGGTCCTTCATCCGGCCCAGGTACTTCACAGTCAGTTACCACCATGATGTCTTCGTCCGGAAAATCAAAGTTCAATGATTGATAATCATCCACAGGTTGGTGTGTCAAATGATCTGCCAGTACACTTCCCTTAATTGCTTTCTGAGTTGTATACTGGATGTCATATTCTGTCAAGATCATTTTCCATCTCGCTATTCTTCCAGACAGAGCGGGCTTTTCAAATATGTACTTGATGGGATCCATCTTTGAAATCAATAAAGTAGTGTGAGTCAGCATATACTGTCTCAGCCGGCGAGCAGCCCATACAAGAGCGCAGCAAGTTTTCTCAAGCAGTGAGTAACGAGACTCACAGTCGGTAAACTTTTTGCTCAAGTAATAAATAGCGTGCTCTTTTCGGCCAGACTCGTCATGCTGCCCCAGCACACACCCCATTGAATTGTCAAGTACTGTCAAGTATAGTATCAGAGGTCTTCCTTCCACCGGTGGCATAAGAATGGGTGGCTCTTGAAGGTATTCCTTTATCCTTTCAAAGGCAGCCTGACATTCATCATTCCAGCGTACTACTTGATCTTTCTTCAGCAATTTGAAGATTGGTTCACAAGTAGCAGTCAGATGTGAGATGAATCGGGCAATATAATTCAGTCGTCCTAGGAAACCTCTGACTTCTTTCTCTGTTTTTAGAGTCGGCATCTCTTGTATGGCTTTTACCTTGGCAGGGTCTACCTGAATACCCTTATCACTTACAATGAAACCTAGCAATTTTCCGGATCTTACCCCAAAGGTGCATTTGTTGGGATTCAACCTTAGCTTGTATAACTTGAGTCGGTCAAACAACTTCCTCAGATGGTCAAGGTGCTCCTCCTCAGTTTGAGACCTCGCAATCATGTCATCAACGTATACCTCAATCTCATGATGGATCATATCATGAAATAAAGTAACCATGGCACGTTGATAGGTTGCCCCAGCATTTTTCAATCCGAATGGCATGACCTTATAACAGAAGGTGCCCCACTGAGTCACAAAGGTAGTCTTCTCCATATCCTCTGGAGCCATCTTGATCTGATTATACCCCGAAAAACCATCCATGAAGGAGAACACCTTGTGTTGAGCTGTATTGTCAACAAGGACATCAATGTGAGGTAGGGGGAAGTCATCCTTGGGGCTGGCCCTGTTCAGATCCCTGTAGTCAACACACATTCTGACTTTACCGTCCTTCTTCGGTACTGGCACCACATTGGCAACTCACTGAGGGTAAGAAGTCACTGCGAGGAACCCGGCATCAAACTGCTTCATAACCTCGGCCTTGATCTTTTCAGACATCTCTGGACGCATCCGTCGGACTTTTTGCTTTACTGGAGGGCAATCTTCCTTGGTTGGCAGGTGGTGAACTACAATGTCGGCATCCAACCCAGGCATATCTTCATAGGACCAAGCAAAAATTTCCATGTAGTCCTGTAGCATCTGGATCAATCGTTGCTTTACGCTGAGCTCTAAATTGGCACCAATCTTGACCTCTTTCCTATCTGTCTCAGTACCCAGGTTAATTGTTTCCACAGGCTCTTCATGTGGCTGAATAGCTCTCTCTTCCTTGAGTAGCAGTCTTGCGAGTTCACCAGGCACTTCGCAATCATCTTCACCTTCGTCTTCGGCCAAGTTGATCGGATTTTCGAAGTCATAACTGGCGGTAGCAGAGCTGTTACCAGTGAGATCCAGAGTGGATTGAAACCTGTATAAGTGAGTGTGTGTAAATATAGCTGTTTTGCAATATATATAACACAGAAAGGAAAAGAGCACAAGATTTGAAATGCAACAAACGTCCAATGTTTTGATTGATGATATATGAAAATGTCATACAAAAAGCCCTCACAAATGGAGCTACGATGCCCCGGGTAGGACACCGAGCCAACAAAGTTTTAACATATTGTTTGTTACAAATTGGAAATCAAAAGAAATTAATTACTGCGTGACAAATGTGATAGGGGTAAAATCCTTTGTCGTCCAGTTGCTTGGTCCGTTGCTGGTAGTCGGGTAGATCCAACTGTCAAACTCTGCTTCCTCCACATCCTCCTCGATAGCATTCACCCTTGAGCTGGAGATAAACACCGGAGCCTTTCTGATCTTCTCTTTGCGCACAGCTTTCTGAGCCTCTGCAGTAAAGCCTAGCCCAAACTTGTCATTCTTCTGAGTGAAGTCAGGAAGCTGACCCCAGTTTGCACAATTGCCCTTCTGAACCACAGCCCGGGCATCCCTTAGGGAAGCCATCTTCAAGGAAACATTCTCTTCAACTGTTGTCTCTGCAGCTGCTGAAATTGGATGTACCTCCTCGAAATGCTGAAAGGGGGTTTCAATAAACTCCCCGTCCATCTCAATGTATCTGAAGGAATTCAAATGGCTCACCATATACTCCTCTTCTCCTTGCACAGTGACGATCTTCCCTCTGACAGGGTACTTCAGCTTCTGGTGCAAGGTGGAGGTCACTGCCCCAGCTTTATGGATCCAAGGTCGACCCAGTAGACAAGAGTACGATGGACGTATATCCATCACATAAAAAGTAGAGTCAAACACTT
Source organism: Vicia faba (assembly GCA_948472305.1). NCBI lineage: Eukaryota > Viridiplantae > Streptophyta > Magnoliopsida > Fabales > Fabaceae > Vicia > Vicia faba. The sequence goes on from OX451738.1 coordinate 1,095,815,803, forward strand.
GAGAGCCCACACGGATAGGGATGTTAACCTCTCCATGAACCATCCTTTTAGAACCGTCAAAGGCCCTGACGATGATATTGCTGGGCTTCAATTCCAGGCCTTCATAATCCAGACGGTCTAAAGCCTTTTTTGGTAGGACATTCAAAGAAGAACCAGTATCCACCAATACATGCGCCAGAGTAGTGCCCCTGCATTCGATAGAGACATGCAGGGCATCATTGTGGTCTCTTCCCTTCGCAGTCAGGTCAGCATCTGAGAAACCCAAGCCATTGTCTGCTGTTAGATTTGCTATGCAATCGGTGAACTGGACTGCAGACGTCTCTTGCGGCACATGGGCCGTCTTGAGAAATGAGATCAAGGCCTTAGCATGGGCCTCGGAGCATAGCAATAAGGAGAGCAGGGAGATCTTGGAGGGCGTATGCCCCAGCTGCTCGACAACATTGAAATCACTTTTCTTTATTATTTTCAGAATCTCCTCCATTTCTTGTCGGGAGGCCTCAACATTTATGGGTATTGGTGCCTTCATCCGGGCAGGCTCTTCGTCAATCTCTTTGCCCCGAGCATTTGATGACTCAGCAGCAGGGGACACAACTTGATCAGCAACAGGAACAGGTAAACATGTAGGTTTTATAAGGAGGGGTTTTCGAATAGCGGGCGGTGCAATGTCAGGCGAGAAGAGCCTGCCACTGCGGGTGACCTTGGCTGGACCAGTGATATCGCAGATACTGGCGCCAGTGTCGAATTCTTGTTTGATTCCATTTACATACACGTCTGCCCCATAATGCCAGGGGACAGCTTTATCAGACATGTAGGGGAGAGGCCCCGGGACAGTAATAATCACAGGTGCAACAGTCATGATTTGAACAGGCTTCTTTGGGAGAGCCTTGATTGGATTTTTGAAGATGGTAACCACAGAAATTTCTTTTATCGGAACCAACTGAACAGCAGACTTCTTAAACAGAATCTCCTTGCTATCCATTAGGCTTTGGATGCCTAACCTCAGCAAGGGACAACCAGACAGGGAAACAGCACAGAACAGGCAACCTTCACCGCAACCCGGAAATAAACCGGCCCGCAGTAGGTTCTTCTTAACGGTCTTCAGAGGGGTAACAACTTCATTTACCGAAACAGCATACAATTCTTCCTCAATGGCATTTACTCTATGCTGGGGCATAGGAGCAGTTACAACATTTGGTCTTTCCGGCGCTTCAAACTGAATTTCCTTTGCGTCGATCAGATCTTGCACTTTGTTTCTCAAGGCCCAGCAATCATCAGTAGTGTGCCCGGGACTATCAGAATGATAAGCACACCGGGCATTTGGGTTGTACTTAGGAGACGCAGTGTTGACGACCTTAGGAGCTTCTTTGAGGGTCACCAGGTTGGTGGATAACAGTTGGGGTAAAATTTGAGATAAGGTCATACTCAGTCGGGTATACTGCCTCTTGGGCCTTTCGCTTCTTTGTTGATTGTACTGTTGAGGAGCAGCAACAGGTTTCGAGATGACCAAAGCATTGACAGCTTGGCGACTTTCGGGCTTGACTTGTCTTCTAGGACCATAGACGGCACTTGCTTCTTTCTTAAACGGCCTCTTCTCAATACTGGTGGAGGCAGCCTTTTGTATCTTGCCTGACCTGATGCCAGCTTCAATTCTTTCTCCCGTCAATATCAAATCTGTAAACCCAGCGGAGGAGTTACCAACCAAATGATTGAAAAATGGACCAGACAACGTCCCTAGAAACATATCAACCAACTCTCTATCAGTTAACGAAGGCTGCACCCTGCCAGCCAAATCTCTCCATTTTTGAGCGTACTCTTTGAACCCTTCACCCGTTCCTAGAGACATACCCTGAAGTTGGGTACGCGTAGGAGCGAGATCAGAATTGTATTTGTATTGTCTGTAAAATGCGGTTGCCAAATCTTCCCAGTGTCGGATGCTAGCTCCATCTAATTGGTAAAACCATTCAAGCTGTGACCCCGAGAGGCTATCTTGGAAGAAGTGAATCCAGAGGTTCTTATCTGCCGTGTAAGGTTGGATTTTCCTTACGTACGACCTCAGATGCAGCTTTGGGCAGGAGACCCCATCATACTTGGCGAAGGAAGGCGCCTTAAACTTGTGTGGAATTACTACCCCAGAAGATAACCCCAAATCTCTGAAATCCAGCCCCGGCACGTTCTGAATTTCCATGGCGCTCAAGCGGTCCTCCAATTGCTTGTATCTGTCAGCAGCAGGTGGGTATTGTTCGTCGTTATAGTCCGTCTCGTTGTCGGAGACTGCGGGACTAGGAGCTCCTCCCCCTTGGGGACTGTTTTTCTCAGCAGAAGAAGTGGTTGGATCAGCTTCATTATGGAGTGTGTTCCCAAATCTGCGTCCGGTGTTGAACAATGCAGTCCTCTTTTTCTTCTTCTTCTTCAGGAGTAGAGTCTTCAACTCTTGCTGACCTTGGGCTAGGCTTAGGACCATCTCTTGAAATTGTGCACTTTGGGCCTGAGGGGCCTTGATTGCTTGCTCACTGGAGGAGTCTGGATTCATGATGACTGTTCCAAAATAAACAGCGAAGGAGATTAAGCAACCTGTGAAATAGGGTACCTGCTATGCATATGGTGCAATGGAATGCGTATGTATGCAATGCATTCAAGGATTTAGAATATTCAAAATTTGTTGTAGACAAAAAAGAACGCACATCATATTAATAAGGAGAAATTCGTTAGTACATAAATGCCCCATGGGCCAAATATTACAAAATGACTTCTCAAGGCAAAAAAACATTGCGCATCCTCTTTGGTGCGATGTAGGTGTTGAGATTCCTCTCCTCGTGCAGTAGGCGAGTGAGTTCCAGGACCTTCTTTTCACTAGCATGTAGACTGGTCTCAAGAGAATTCCGTTCTTCCTTAAGCTGGATCCAGCTCTTCTGCATCTCTTCCCAGGACGTGGGCATGTCAGGATGTTGAATGGTGTAGGACACCTCTCCTTCCAAGACTGGTTCTTTGATCACAGGGAGCATATGAGGATAAGGCATTACTAACTTCTGGGAGCGGGCTCGTACCCACTTGAGATAAGGTTCCAACGGGATGGAGTTCCTGTGCCCCAGTGTCTTGCTGTCGATCCTACTTAGCATCCTCCAAGCTCTGATAAATCTCTGACGAAGTCCTTGAGTATCGTTGTCGAAATCAAAAACTATGTTAGGAATTAACATGTCATGAGGGCCATCCCTCCGAGCATAACCAGATTGTCTCCAAGCCAGGCATGGGTTGTAAGTAATACCTCCTTTGATTCCAAATAAAGGAACATTAGGGTATTCCCCGCAACGATCAATGATAGTGACGTCTTCCCTGGACCTAGGGCACCAATGTATATCTGCATGCGTGAGAGTCATTAACCGTTGTGACCATCTCAAACCCCTCTCGTTCTTTAAAACTGATTGTGGAAGGTGCGAAATAAACCACCTTCCCAGGAGAGGAGTGCAACACATAAGGACACCCCTTCTTCTCATGGTTCGAGTGTAACATGAGTGAAGGATGTCCCCCAGCAACGTAGGTATAGGATTCCTGGTCATGAAGATCTGGACAGCACTGATATCAATAAGCTGATCTGGGTTAGGGAATAACACCAAACCATAGACAAGGAGGGCCATAACTTCTTCAAAAGCTTGTAGGTCAAGGGAGTTCCAACATTCTTGGGCCTTCTCTAACAGAAACCTGGCTAAGAACCCCTTGATACCACTTCTAACTTCCCAATGCCCCTTGAGGTCAGACCGTTGTAAGTGCAGGGCTTTAGCAATCTCTTCAAGCTTGGGTTCCTCTTCCGTACCGTTGTAGGGTAGTTGATTGAGGACAGGAATTCTCAGGAGTTGAGAAAATTCCTCCAAAGTGGGTACCAACTGATAGTCAGGGAAAGTGAAACAGTGGTGAAGAGGGTCAAAGAACTGGAACAGGACCTTTATCAAATCTTCCTCAATGTTGGTGTTAACCAAGCTGATGAGTCTTCCATGTCTCTCACTGAATGAAGAACCCTCGGGAATCCTGGACATAAGTTCTTTAAGCTGAGGGGGGATCTTTACAAGACTAATCTGAATTGTCTTTCTGCGAGCAGTTTCCATGTCCTATAAAACAAGAACAAAGATGAAGATTTGAAACCCTTGAAATGGTTAGTCAATGCACATGATGTTTGTATGATGTCATGATGTTATGATTAAACACACCACAAATATTCACAAAGGCAAGCATGGTAAGGCACACAAGTCACACAAGACAATCCCTTAGGGTTTAGGCCTGCATGGGGTCTGGGTATTACCCTCTTGAAGTTTGGTGGGCTCAACCTGTCCTATTAGAAGTAACCGGGTTCTAAGGGTCCCAATATCACTGGATTACTTTCATTGTTCATCGTTTCGATTTAGCCACTAAACTGGCGACCGAAATATCCCAGGAAAGCAACCCTCAATTGAGTGTAGTATCGAGTATCAACCAACCTCGGACTGCACCAAAGTCAGTTATCTCACTACCCTAAAAAGGCCAAGATGGTTCAATTAAGGTTCCTAAGGTCAGTTGATGCTTCATGACACCACGCGGCGGCCCCGTACTCTCCTTGACTGAACTCAAGGGTTACCGGTACACACCAAAGTGCCACATCAACGTAGCAGACTGCTTCAACCATGTCGGTATACCCCGCACAGTTCCCTCACAGCCTTGTTGCTACTTTCTAAGAAGGTATCCCAAGATCCGGGTTAGGATCTATAAAACTCCGATACAAAGCCCACAAATGTAAAAGCAAACAAGACAATCAATTGAAAACAAAGGTGATCTAAGCCCTAAGGTTACTCCACTTTTAAGTTTATCCCCAGCAGAGTCGCCAGTTCTGTGATACGGTGGGAGAACTGACTTGGGTTTTGCGTTTGTATTCGCAAATGTTGCGGTTAGCAAGAGTCGCCACCGACTTTTTATTTTATCCTAAGGAAAGGTTAAAAAGCACAGCAAAAACCTTTTGAGATGTTTTCTTGGGTTCGGGGAGTAGATTATAGAAAGGGAAGGTATTAGCACCCTTTCTATCCATGGTTATCCATGGGCTCTTAGTTACTTGCTTAGATCATTTGCCTTTTGTTTTCAATTGTTTTAAATGGTGCTTGAGTTTGTGGGTTTGAAAATGTTTTGAAAAGAGGCCAATGTGGTGGCAACCTTTGTAATGATCCATGTGGGGATGTATACAAAGATGTACGTCTTTTGAAAAGGTTTTCATTTGTTTTTGAAAGTTGTTTTGAAAGTGTTGTGAGGTGTGTTTTAGAAATTAGGCAAGTGTTTTGTTTGCAAGATTGGTTCAAGTAACTAAGAGGTTATCTACTCCTAAATTTCTCAAAAGATTATTGCTATGTTTTAACCCTTTTAATAAGTTTGTTCCACCATTGAATTTGGTGGACAACCTTATGTTAGGATGTGAAAGGGACAGGCGCGGGTCATCGTTTAGACCATAATTGCAACGGCGTTAAATGTCTTTGGACAATTTTCTTTAAGGGACTTGATCATTTATTTTTGTTTGTTTTGAAAAGTTTTTATCGAGGGACTATGATCATTCAAATTGTTTGCTTTGCCCAAAGAAGTTCAACATACAATATGGCCCAATTTTGAAAGGCAACAAGTGGAGTAACCTAGGGGTGAAAGTGTCATTTGTGTGTTCATTTTCATGCTTATTTATCTTGAGATTAGGTCATAACTATTTTGGTCGTTTTTCGCATACAAACCCTAATTCTAACATGTTATCATTAGAAAGCGCATAAAGTGCGAAATTTAAATTACTAAGCTATTACAAAACCAAATATGGGAAGGGGGTACAAATGTTCGAATGGGGATATTGACAAGTAATTTAAACCTACATTATTACATCAATTTTGAATATTTGCAAATTAATCAATGTAAAAAATTAAATAAGAATACAAGGTGCAAAAGAAATGTTTTGTATATATATGAAAGAAAATATTATTTATGTAAAAGAGAAAAGAAAATAAAAATATATTATTTTTTGGAGTATTTTGAATTTAGGGCAAAAACCCTAATTTTAAAGAAAATGTATTATTATCTAATTTAATACAAGTATTTATTTATTATTTGTAAAAATAAAAATAAAATGAAGTATATCATGAAAAATGTATTTTTTATATCCAATATTAATAAAATGAAAAATTCAAGTATTTTTATATTTTAACTTAAATATATTAATAAACATATATATATATATATATATATATATATATATATATATATATATATATATATATATATATATATATATATATATATATATATATATATATATATATATATATATATATATATATATATATATATATATATATATATATATATATATATATATATATATATATATATATATATATATAGTCTTAAATATGCATTATACACAAAAATATATATATTTAATATTTTAACAAAATAAAATAAAAAAAGTATTTTTATGTGAAATATTTTCAGAAGGTAAATAAAAATAAAAAAATGTATTTACACTATTTTTCTATTTATTCTAATAATAGTATATATATAATATTTATATACAAACAAAAGAAATAAATCAAATAAATATGCCATATATTCAAAAAATGATGGAAAAAATATTTTTATTTTTTTAATGTCATGAGAAAAAATAAACAAAGTCAATCAAAAAAGAAAAAGTCAAAAAAGAATAAAAATAAAGCAAATGGGCTCAGGGGGTGTAATAGCAAATATGTGGTGTGAATAAGAAAAATTTCTAGGCCCAGCCCAGAAGACCTGTCTTCTTCAACCTCTGAACAATATCCTTCAAGCAAACACGCGTTTTTTATCTCTGGATTCCTGGACTTTCAAGCAAAACTCATAACATGAAAAGTGTAGAGCATTAAGAGACGGTTTCAACCATGTAAAGAACTTGACCTAACTCTCTAAAATGAGAGAGAATTTCTCCTCCCCCAATTTATGACCTAACTTTTCATCAATGTTCAGACATAAAATTCTCTAAGCACACGAAATATAAATGAAATCTAATCATATGAGCATGTTCAGGGCTATGATTGTGACATGTTTTCTTCACAAACCTAAAGCTAACAATGCCTAATAAGGGAGATAGAACTTCATGAATGTACCTGTTCAGTTGGAATCGAGCTTTGCAATGGAGGATGTTTCAGAGTGAAATGATGACTTGTATAGCTTCCTTGAAGTGTATGGATGCTTTTCCAAGTCCTACTTTGTCTTGAAACTCCCTGAGTCGAGCTAGTGAACTCCAACTGCAAAACAGAAATTTAAAAATGGTGAAGTGGCTTGGAGGTGTTACAGGTCAGGTTTCAAGTCATGGTTAGCTTGCATAGGTTGTAAGGAAGGTAGAGGAACAGGTTTGGGCAAGAATGCTTGAAGGGATTGAGAGATAGCACTCAATCTGCAGGGGTTCCCCTGTTTGAGCAGTTTCAAGGTGATTAGGGCAATGGGAGTGTTTGAGAGGCCAAGGGCTCGTGTGTTAGCTTGAATATGTTCTTTGGAATGTGTTTGATAGCTTTTGTGTTGTGTGCTTAAGCTGAAGAGAGAGTTGTGATAAGTTATGGACTTTTCTTGAACTTGAAGCAAACAAAAGCAAGTTGGCTTTCTAGGTCAGTAGAGGACCCCCTAATGTGCTGCATAATCCTCTCTTGATCAGTGTGTTATGCACATAATCTTGTGCCAAGCAGATTTTCCATGTACTTTCTTGATTTGCAATTGGACATAAAGTTAATCTTTTCAAAAATGGAAAGTTCACTTTATCTAGTTTAGGATTAATCTTGCATACAATGCTTGCACTCAAAGAACAACACTCTAACACATTGAATATGCATTAAATTATTGAGTATGTAATGGTTCAAGGACCTGTAATCAAGCATAAAGTGAGCTGAGTTCAAATTTGCAAAGTTATGAACATGTTTTGATGAAGAACAAAAGTGAATTTTTGCCAACTTGTGGAATTCGAATCTCTCAAGTTATGAGGTGGTTTGATGAGTTTTTGGACATTTTGGAAATCTTGGAATGTGTACTACAATCCATCTTTGAAATGCAAATCAAAATTCCAAGTGGAAGGGTATGAAAAGTGGCCTTGAAGTGGGGTAGAAAACCTTGTCAAAATAGGTTAAATTTTCACTAAGTTAAAAATGGTTTAGTGCCCTTATTCAAAATATTGTAACTTGAGATACAAGCTTCAAATGAGAAAACTTTGTGAATCAAAGTTGTAGATTATGCAACAAGCTACAACTTTCATGTTTTGACTTTTGTTTGAATCCAAATGGATCTTGGTGAAAAGATGGGGCAAAGTTGGGAAAAAATTAGGGTTTTTCATAACTTAGAAAAATTCTAAGTTATGAAAAATTCCATCTTCTAACCCTAATTTGCATTTTGTGATTTCTTGGTGAACAAGTTTCATGATTTGGCAAGTTTTGATGAAAAATGAATCTTGACTCTTGATTTTGACCAAAAAGTCAAAGTTTGACTTTTCAGTGTACAGTCAAAATTGATCAATTGACTGGGAAATTCAACTGTCAATCTTGTGTACTTGGGATCTTTTGAGCTTGATGAATGTGTAAAGACCATTTCATTGAGTCTTTGAGTCCATATGTGAGCTTGGTTTGCCATTGGCTAGGTCAAACAGTCAAAAATTACCCTTGTGCAGTCAAAACCCTAAAAATGACCATTTTGCCCTTTTGATGATCTGATCAAATTTCTTATGGAATTGTGATCCAAACTTGATAAAATGGTTCATGTGAGTTCATAATGTTGATGTGGATCAAATTTCATGAGGTTTGACTGTCAATTGGCCACAGTTGACTTTTTCCCCAATACAGCTGATTTCTAGGTCAAACTGTCCAATTGACTGGGCAAAACTTGGAATCAAGACTTGAAACTTGGTATAGGTAAACTTGGGAGTCCAATATGAAGCATGAAAGTCATCTTAGTAATTTTAGGTCAAAACATCCTTGGGCAAACACAAACCCTAATTTGAGTCCACAGTGCAAGGAGAAGTCTTGAGCAGAGGAAACCCTAACTGGATCTTGATCTTCAAAGGTCTTGTGATGAGAAAATGTTGAGGAAATGGGAGGGCAAATTTTGGGGTACAACAGTACCCTCTTGAAGTTTTAGTTGGCTCAACCTGTCCTAGAAATAATGATCGGGTTCTAAAGAATCTCAATATCACCGACCTTTCTCTTAGGCATTGTCTCAGCTCAATCAATCTTTTCTTGCGGCCAAGATATCCCAAAAGTCTAGCCTCAATGAGTATAGTATCGAGTGTCAACCAATTCTCAGCTTTACACCGAAACCGGTTACCTCACTACGTCCTAATGGCCAAGTTTGTTCAATTAGGGTTCTAAGGTTAATTAGTGCTTCGCGACGCCACTCAGCGGCCCCATATTCTCCTCGATTCACCACGAGGGATACCAGTACCCAAAAATGCGTCACACTAACATAGCCATTGTTTTAACCATATCGGTCTATGTCGTACAGTCTCTACAATCTATTGCTATTTACCGAAAAAGTGCCCCAAATCCGGGTGGAGGATCAAAGCAAGCCCAATACAAAGAACTGAATATAAAGCATACCAATCAAATAATGACAGCGAGTAAAGGTGATCTAACCCTAAGGTAACCCCACTTTTTATATCCGTCCCCAGCAGAGTCGCCAGTTCTGTGATACGGTGGGAGAACTGACTTGAAGGTTTTGCGTTTCGTTCGCACTTGTGCGGTTTAGCAAGAGTCTCCACCGACTTTTCTTTTATCCAAAAGGAAAGGTAAAAAAGCACAGGAAAGACCTTTCAAGATTTTCTCGGGTTCGGGGGGTAGATTATGAAAAGGGATGGTATTAGCACCCTTTTCATCCATGGTTTTCCATGGGCTCTTAGTTACTTGTTTAGATCACTTGCTTTCTTTTGATTGTGTGCTTGTGGTGTGGGCTTTGAAAAGTATTTTGAAAAAAAATCTCTTTGTAATGGTTCTCGTTTCTATAAGAACGTATACAAAGTTTTGTTTCAAAAAGTGGTTCAAAGATGTGTTTGTGAATCGTGTTTCGAAAAGCGTTTTGAAAAGAGGTTTTGCAATGGTTCTCGTCTCTATAAGAACGTATACAAAACGTTTTATCTTTTTGAAAATGTTTTGAAATGGGAGTGTAGGTGTAAAAGTTTTTGTCGTGAGCAAGCGAGTAACTAAGAGCGAATCTATCTACTCAAAAATTCTTAAGTTGTTCTTTTCTTCTTCCTTTTAATGGTGTTATCTTACCATTGATTTGGTAAGAAGCCCCATCATTGGATGTGAAGGGACAGGCGCGGGTCAATTTTACAATCATTGAAGGCAACTTGTGAGATGCTTTAGCAATTTTTGTAAGGCACGAGATCGTTTTAATCGAAGGCAACATCGAGGGTCATCGAGGGACTACGATCTTTTTTTATCGAAGGGTCATTGCTAGAGTGTCTCATATTCGAGGGACATGATTGTATTTTCTAGGCAACGAGCGAGGTTATCCTAGAGGTGCGCGTGTGAAAAGTGTGTTAGTTTCAAGTTATTTATTCTTTGATTAGGTCATCTAACGATTGATTTTTGAATCTTGTCATACATGCCTAGTTACTATACAGTATATGGAAAACAGTAAATTGCGGGAATTGAAATTCTACGCTATTACAAAATGTTTGGGAGTGGGGGTACAATTGTTACAAATGTGGATGAATAGCAATGTCCAAATATCAAACAATACAACCAAATTGAATTTTTGTGCGATTTAATATAAAGCTATGGCAATTTATGAAAATAAAATCAACAAAGTATGAAATGAAATGTATTTACTTGAAAAGAGAAAAATAAAACCTATTGTAAAAAGAAATTGATTTAAATTAAAAATATTTATTATTATTTTTTGTATTTTTATTAATTATATAAATAAATTTAAAGAAAGAAACTAAACTAAATTATCGTTTTTGGTGTTTTATCATATCAATTTAAAATAAAATTAAATAAAAAAAACAAAATGATAAAAATTAACTTACAAAAACTTATATCAATTTAATAAAATACTTTAAGTTATGTTAGTAATTTGTTAACAAATAAAAATATAAGAAGAAGAACAAATTAAAAAAAAGAAAGAAATAAAATGGGCTTAAGATATTTTAGGAGAAAGCCCAAAGAGGAATGGTGTTATTATTGTTAGCAAAACGAGCCAAGGGGGTGTACCCAGAAAACGCGCATGGGCTTTAGGGGTTTGTGAATGAAACATGCCCAATGCTCTAAGTCAGTTTAGGCGTTTGATTAAGGGAAACAAAAACAAATTAGGGTTATTTCCCCTTTGGTACAGCGGCGCCGCTCGTCTCCTTCGTCCCTCTCTGTTCATCTTCTCATCTCTTATTCATCTCTAAACCTCTCACTAACTATCTTTGTCTCAATTTCCCGAACAAAATCGCTCATGTCGTCCTTATCTCACCATGGCTCGTGCTTTTCTGAAAACCCTAAGTTTGAAATGAACTTATGTCTAATGGGTTCAAAATTTGTTTATCTGATCTTCCTCTAAACCTTCCGTTGCGGAGCGCTCTCTCTCACCTCCTAACCAAGCTCTAATGGTTTTTTCTAAAGGTGAAGTTCTGTAAGCTTGAAGCTTGAACGATTTTGTTGTTGTTTTTTTGTCTTGTTACATTTTTCTGTGTTAATCAAACTTGTTTATCCATTGAGATACAGGAAATAGTTTATGAGGAAAGTGAATAATCCATATCTTTGGAGACTTTATGTGAAATGAAAAGGGGATAATGAGATTGAGAGAGGTGCTCCTTGGTGGCCGGAGATGTGTGGGGGAAGAGATGAAGATTGAAAGCGTGATCTTCTGGCTTGGGTTCCTTTTGATAGGTAATAATTTTTGTTGTTTTGATGATGATTTTGATTTGATGAACTTTGGGATTTTTGTGATTGTTGGATGTTTGTGTTTGAGATTTGGAGATGGTGACTGTTAGCTTGATGGTTTTTTGGCCTTTGGTGATTTTTGGAGTTTTGATGATGGTTTGGTATTTTGAGGTTGTTACGGTTTTTTTGGTTTTGGTTTTGGGTATGTTTTGGTATTTTGAGGTTGTTACAGGTTTGAACAGTTTGAAGGTTGTGTTTCAGTTTGAGGTTTATGTTTTTTGAAGGTTGTTGTTACAGTTTGCAAGTTTGATGGTATTGAGATGGTCTTGATAGTTTCTCTGGTTTTTGACTTGTTGGTTTGAGACTTTGTGGTTTTAACAGGTTTTTGATCTTGCTGGTTTAACAGGTTTCAGATTGTTTTTTCTAAAGTTTGACAGGTTTTATGAGCTTGATTGATAGTGGTATGCTTGGGATATTTGGCTTTTTGTTTTGTTTGACAGGTTTGAGGGGTTTTGATTTTGTTGACAGTTTGAAGGTTTGTTTATGTGTTTGAGAATGGTTTGAGGTTTTGTTGTGGTCTGCTACTGTGTGCTGATGAACATGTTGCAGGTTTTGAGTTTTTGGGCATTTATCAGGTTTTGACAGTTTGGAGGTTTTGGTTTGTATGTTGTTGTTGGTTTGAGACCATTTTTCAGTTTTTCTGAGTTTGATAAAATGTTTTTCTCTATCTCCTTTTGCTTAAGAATTGTCTACTGTTATATTAGTGTTGCTTCTGTTGAATTCTTATTCAAAAAGGGGGGGAAACAAAGAAATTGAATATTTTGCTATATTGTTCCTTTGGCTTTTTGATGGAAGTTTTGTTTTCTAGCAGCTTCTTTGCAATTGTGACAGTCAAGGTAGCAGGGTTGTGCATCCCTAGGTGACTTCTTTCCTCTCTTCTCTCTCATTGACCCTAAGAGTCAATTGCTCTTTTTTCTTTTTCTGAAACGTTTGCAATAAAATGGAAAATGATGAATTGGCTTATTGAACAAGTTTCTGCTTGTTTGACTTAGTTTATTGCTATACTTCCTTTGCTGCCTGCTCTAGCTTATGATGTTTGTTGCTTGTACTGCTGCCCAGTTTGCGCTGCTGTTTGTTACTTGCCATTTTGCTGCTTGTTTGGCTGTGTTTTGCGCCTTCTGTTTGGAATTTTTGTTTGGCTGTTGTTTGGGCATCTTGTTTGTTTGGACAGCCTTACTGCATTTCTCTTGTTTGGATAGCTTGCTTACATTTCTCTTGTTTGGATAGCTTGCTTACATTTCTCTTGTTTGGATAGCTTGCTTACATTTCTTCTTTTTGTGAACCAAGAAGAATAATCTTCTTGTGATTTGCAAATAGAGAAAATAAATTGTGATGAGAAAAAAAATGGCCTTCTGATTCCAAATTGCAAACTTTAATGATGAACATTTTTTCTTTTGAAAATTCTTGCTCATGCCCAAGTAATTTGTACTAACTTCTTCTTTCTGTCTTTTGTTTTCATGTGAGCACAATTGGATGGTGGCAAAGTAGGGGAAGCAAGAAACTCTGTGGCAAGTATGGAAGCAAAAGAACTTCAGTCAACCTTAGGCATAGATCCATTTAGATTTTCTTTGTAATTTAGAGAGAAACATTCAACAATTGTACTAATTTATTTTTTTAAATACCATAAGTTGTAAAACATAGAGTATTTAAAAGAACAAATTATTTTGTAACAATGTTTGGGAAAAAATGGAGAAAGTCTTATGAGATATTCTGGTGTTCATTGAAATCCTTTACTGTCAAGAACTTGTAATTTTCTCTTCGCATCTTCACTGATTCTTAAAGATTCCCAATCAAGAAAATTGAAACAAAATGCTCCAATCTGATAATTTAAATTCCAATAATTATGTAATCTTGCAACTGTATTCCAAACAAACACGCACTGTCTATTCCATTTCCTAAACAACCAAATGTTTTAAAAGACACAAATCATCTGGTTAACCTGGATTAAACGATCATGAGTATCTTACATGACAGTCTTAAATTCCATCTCTTGTCCCAAACAACCATGCCTTGAGAACAACCACTGTCTTTTCAATAAACTTGAGAAAACATGAAAACATGTGAAAGCCAATTGGATTTCTGAGAATTCACTTTCTTCTGAGAATTGCAAGAAAACCCCTAATTACTGGTTTACTGCCAAAGAAGAAAATTTTTCTGATCGATTCCTGAGCCAACTTGAATATCTGAGAAACCCTAGGGTTGTGTCTTCTATGAAAAATGGGAGGGCAAATTTTGGGGTACAATAGCCTATGACGCTGATTTCATGAGTTTTTCATACTTTTTCCATATGTTACGTTGTGAGGGTGTTTCGGGTACTTCCAATCGACTTGGATGAATGGTAACTTTTTAAATGAGTTTTCACAAGGAATAAAGGGATTTTCGAATGGAATAATATTAGGAACGAGAAAGATTATGGTTTTTAAGAGATTTGGAGACGGAGATTCCTTCATGCGCGGAAGCAATTGAAGATCGAAGAATCCTCACCTTTTGTAATGTCTAATTTTATTATTGCTTTTCTTTTTAATACTATGAGAGGCTAAACCCCCAATGCTAGGGGGTGTCCCTAATTTGCAAATGTATTTATTTTTAATTCTTGGTATTGATACAATAGTTACTTTTCAATTTAATTGTTCAATATTCTTATGCCTTTCCTATCGGACAAATAGGGAATGATCCACGGTTAACAATTATGGATGGACCGCCATTGTTAAGGTTTTTGAACAATTAGACTATAGTAGATATCACCTAGGACTAGGGATACCCTATAGGTCAACGGTAAAATCTTGATAACATGACTTCTTGGTTTCATCATAATTCACTAAGGACTTAGGTATTAGGATGAAGGACCAAATTTTTCTCACTAAGGATTTAGGGAAAACAAACTAAAGATTCGGTAGTTGAAAGTAATGAACTTGTTGAAGAGATCAAGAATGAAGTTTAATACAAGGTCAAATACACTTACCCTAACATGCTCCTCATATATGTGAGAAAGCCCTAGTTTACGTTCTACTTATTTTATTTCTGCTAAGTGACAATTCCTAAACCAAAATCTCAGTTAAAGTTTTTGTTTAATTGAACGTGAATAGAACTCGATAATTGCATGCAGTCCTTGAGATCGACATTCGGGGAATTTCCCATTATTACTACAAGTAAAAAATAGTACACTTACTATTTTTCCCATCAAGTTTTTGGCGCCGTTGTCGGGGACTGCCTAGTTATTGAGTATAATTTGAGTTCAATTAGAATTTTGTTGCTCTGCAACTTAAATTTTCTTTTTTGTAATTTTTATAATTTTTTTGTTATTATTTATTTTTCCTAACCTTTTCATGCGAGGAAAACCCTCATCTTAATTTCCTTTTGATATACAAACTCAGGTTCAGAATCAAAACCCGAAACTATGGGTGAAAACCCACCACCACCAGAGAGATTTATTGGGGATTACGGAGGAGATAATGCTCCAGCAAGTTGGTTAACTATTGTGAATCAACCGGTCAATGTTGAAAACTTTCAACTGCATCCTTCAACCATCCGCCAGCTCGAGAATAAATCTTTCACAGAAAAGATCAATGAAGATGCCAATAAGCATTTGCAAAGATTCCTCACCGTGAGTACTACTTTGAATATCGAGGGACACTTTGAAGAAGCTAAGAAATTAAGGATGTTACCGTTCACTCTGTCTGAAGATGCTAAAGAGGGATTTTACTCATTTCTTGCTGGAAGTATCAACACTTGGGAACAGATGGAGAAGACGTTTCTTGATGAATACTTTCCTGCTTCTGTTTACATTAGCAAAATATATGATATTATGAATTTTAAACAGGAGGAATGAGAGGTTCAAGAGGTTACTGGTAGCCTGTTGTTCTACCCCAAAATTTTCCCTCCCATATTTCTCAAGATATTTCAAGAAATATCCTCAAGTTGCTCAAGGTAGTCCAAGAATTGGTCAGACAAGCTCTCTCCTAAGGCAGTCTACCCCAAATTAGGGTTTTGTGTTGCATTAAGATCCTTGAATCCAAATGACCTCAATTGCTCCCCAATGTCCTAATATGGTCTCAAGATCATCCATGTCAAATTTCTAGCCTTGCAGAGGAAGTTTGCTCAGCCAATGGCTCAAAGGTCCAAAAATCGATTGTGCTAGGCCAAAAGTCAACTGTGACCCAAATACAGTCAAACTTCAAGATTTTTTGTCAACATTCTCATTTTGGAGGATATTTAATCATTTGATCAAGGTTTGATCATGATTCATCAAAGATTGCTCACAATTCATCAAGATTCAAAAGTTGCTAAATTAGGGTTTTGTAGGAAAAGTCAACTTAATTTTGACCAAGCATAACTTTCTCATACTTTATGAGAAATGACCCATCCAAAGCTCATTTTTAAGAGGATGAAATTCCATACAATCCATCTTCATACCCAAAGATCAAAATATGCACTCACAAGAAGTTATGAATTTGGACATTATAGGTCATTTTGAAAAGTCACCAAAAACACCTTTTTTTGTCAAAGCTTCTAACTTTAGCATGGAATATCAAAATGATATGAGACCAAAATGGTTAGTCATAGGACATATCAAGCTTTCAAAAAAGTCCAAGAACACCTCCAAAGATTCAAAATTGAGGGAGTTATGCATTGTCAAAGTTGGAAAAATTTTGAAAAAATGCATGAAGCAAATATTGACCAAAGTTGGATTTTTTCCAAATGGGCCTATCTTTTCAAGTTTGAAACTCATTCCTAACATGGTCCACGACCTCTAAGCCCACCCATACATTTTTCTTCTATTTATGCTATTTATTTTGATATTTTATTCATTAAAATTCAGAATTAAATAAATAAATAATAGAAATAATGTAAATTTTGATGTGAATCCATTTTGGGAAAGTTTTATGCTGGTTTATGTCAATTGATTTCGTAAAATAACTTTTCAAATATGTCCATGTTCATTCACATGTGAAAATGGCATAAAATCATCAAATATGGCATTTTTTTCAAATCTTGATCATGGTCTTAAAATACAACATTATGAGAGAGATTCTTTCTATGCTTTCTTGTCTCCTTATTCTCCTCTATAAATATAGAGCCATACAAGCTTGAAAGGGACGAAAATCCTCTCTAAAAAGCTCTCAAAAGGCTCTTCAAAAAGCTCTCTAAAAGCTCTTCAAAAAGCACTCCAGAAATCAAAGAATTGGTGCAAGTCATATCTCGAGGTTCCGGTCTCTCTCAATTGACATCAAGCCTCAAACCATCCTCTTGAAGTCCTCAAGAGTCTTACAAGGCCCAAGAGCAATCCTTCACACACCTAGCACGCCCCCATTTGACGACACCGGTTTGGTAAAATTTTAAATTTCAAATCTCTAATTTTAATCACATTTTATTATATGCTAACGTTTGCTTGAGTTTATATAGAACAGTTATGGATGTTTGAATCATAGGTTCCACACAAGAATAAAAAAACACCATAGTTAGAGCATGAAGCTTTCGAAGATTCGGGCCTAGAGATTTCTGATGATTGCACCCCCCCACATTGCAGGCCCAGTTTGCTTTTCTCTAATTCTTTTATATTTATATTATTTCATTTATTTATTTTACTAACCCATCAAATTATTTTCTTTTTTATCAAAAAATCACAAAACATTTTTCTATCCAATTAAATTCAAGATATTTATTTTTATTAAAAAAAAGTAATTAATTTAATTAGGTTATTAATTATTAGACAACTTTAATTTCTTTTTTACATAATTAAAATTAATTAGAATAAATAGGTTTTATTACTAGCATAATTATTTTATTTCTTTCCTAAAATAACAAAAACCCAAAAATATGTCATTTAATTATTTTCATTAATTAATTTAATAACCAATCAATTTTGCATTTAATTTAAAATCTAATTTCTTTTCTTAAAAAAATATTAAAAAACAAAAAAAAAATATTTTCTTTTTTTTAATTAGGATAGAAGGGTCAAAACCCTAATTTCTCGTCGATCTAATTTTTAATCGCGCGCTTTATTATTATTTTGCCCAATTATTGTATCTGCTCACAGTTTGTAATAATTTAATTAGGACATTTATTTACCTTTACCGCTTTTTTTTTACGATATTTAATGTAACTGCTCATGAGATGTAATAGTTTAATTAGGACGTTTATTCTACATTTATCGCTTTTATTTTCAAAGGGTTGCTTTTGGCGATGTAAATACCCGACGCCTTGTATTAGTTAGTTAAATTTCCGTATTTTAATTCCACAAATTATACAACTGCTAGATGTTTGATAATAGGGTTTGCATGACAAGAATGAATGTCTAATCTTAAAATCGAATTAGATCACCCTTAACATGTGCAAAGATAAAAATAACTGAAAACGACACACTCGCACATGCGCACTCTTAGGGTACACCCCACTTGGTTGCCTTCGTACACGGTCATTGAGTATAGGTCATTTTAGAGGTCGTCCTCTTGTATAAAAGATCATAGTTGCCTCGAAACGGTTGCCTCGGATATTGTTGCCTCAAACAAATGATCTAAGATATTAGGGTTACCGCTAAGGCATCCTAACATTGCTTTAGTGACTGTATGTCCCTCATTCGAATTGACCCCCAAACTCCAACGACGGTGCTACCTACTCACTAATAGTGGGATAGCATTGTCTAAAGGAAATTAGCATAGAACGATTCCTTTTTTGAGTAGGTAGATAGTTCTTAGATACTTGCTCATCCAAAACAAAACAAAATTTTCACACTTACACTCCTTTTCAAATAAAGTTTTCAAAAACACTTCATTACACTCTTGAGGACAGAAGAAAGAGTTAAATCGAAGTTAAAACAAAAACTTTTTCAAACCCACAAGCACAAAGAAAACAATTTTGAAAACAATGAGAAAGTACCTAAGAGCCCGTAGATAACTACGGATAGAAAGGGTGCTAATATCTTCCCTTTCTATAATCTACCCCCCGTACTCAGAAATATCTCGAAAAAGGAATTTTTCTAGGCTTTTTTCCTTTCCTTGTTGGATAAAATAAAAGTCGGTGCAAACTCTTGCTTACCGCGACATTTTGCGAATACAAACGCAAAACGCAAACCAGCATTCCAAAAAACAGTCAGTTCTTTCCACCGTATCACAGAACTGGCGACTCTGCTGGGGACATAATAAGTGGGGTGTACCTTAGGAATAGTTCATCGTAATGTTTTCAATTGCTTGATTTGTATGCTTTATCTTTGTGGGTTTGAATTGGAGTTACTATAGATCCTAACCTGGATCTGGGGGATACCTTTTAGGTAAGTAGCAATAGACTGTGAGGGAACTGTACGGCATAGACCGATACGGTTGAAGCAGTAGCTACGTTGGTGTGGCACTTTAGTTTGTACCGATATCCCTTATGGTGAAACAAGGAGAATATGGGTCTTCTAAGGTGTCATTAAGCACCAACTGACCTTAGAACCTATAATTGACCAACTTGGCCATAGAACAGTAGCAGTATGCTACACTCATTGAGACCAAACTCTCGCGATGATTCTGGCCGCAAGAAAAGGTTGCTAAACTGGAATTATGACCGATCGAGGGTGGTCAGTGATATTGAGATCCTCTTGAACCCGGTTACTATTACTAGGATAGGTTGAACCAACTAAACTGGAAGAGGGTAATACCTAAACTCCATGTCAGCCTAAACTTAAGGCAGTTTGTGTGACTTGTGTGCCTTCAAACTTGAACTACTTGCACATTCTTGTTATCTGACAACATGAGTTCCTTGCAGGTTTTGTTTACAATCCTTATCCAATAATTTGGATTTATTGCAGGGTTTACTTACATCACCTCACACTTTTGCTTAAACGCATAGCATACACATCATAACATCATGCCTTAACATTTTCTTAACCATTTCAAGGATCTCAAGGGTTTGTGATGCAGGTTATGGTAAATCAAATTATCTAGCAAGGGGAAAATGGGATTTATTTTCCTCTAGCCAATGTCGTCTAGAGATCAAAACACGATGACTTGAGTCGGGGGCTATGACCCACTCGATATGGTGAGCTTGACTCTTGAAGAAGGACTCTTAACAACACGAAGTTTCTTCAATCAAAGCTGCAAAATTCAAATTCTAACAGTTTCTTGTTTACCCCGCGAGATCCTTGAAAACATTGCATACATATATCATATATATCATTGCATAACAGGTCTCCCAGTACAGGTATCTCATGTTCTCGCTATTTATTTCAGCAATGGCTTTCCAACCAGACAACCAAGATCTTCAAACTCAAGAAGCTCAGTTCAGGGACGTATTCCTAAACCTATCCAAGGGGAAGGAAGAATTGAAAACACTCCTCATCGGGAAATTGGTCAAGAAAAGTCCTGAAGACAATAAGGACGAACGGCTGGAACAATTACAAACTGAGGTAGATGCAATGAGAGCCCAGATGCTGGGGCAGATGGCTTTTATCCAAAGCTTAGCTCGGGAACAAGAAGAGCTGAGAAGCATTATCAGCCAGCTTCTTCAAGATAGATACAACAGTATGAAGCAAACAGTCGAGGCTGGGAACCAAGTCATTAATCAGCCTCCAATAAGACAAGGGTCTGGTATGGTGAAGAATGGACCTCTCCAAATTGCTACTACGTCACGGGTCCAACAACAACCTTGCCATAAACAACGGGTTAGTCAAAGGTCGTTTACCCAGCTCAACATGCCGCTGTCCCAAGCTTTACAACACCTGTTGAGATTGAATCTGGTGACGTTGGTAGGACCTCATCCAAATCCTAAGACTTCTTCACCCAACTATAATCCTGATGCAAGGTGTGCATACCATTCTAACAGTCCGGGGCATGATACTGACGACTGTTGGAAGTTGAAGTACAAAATTTAAAACCTGGTTGATGAAGGAGCATTAGAATTCACACAAGATGGTCAGGATGAGTTCTTCTACCATCCCTCCAAGGCTCACCATTTGAAGTGACAAGTCCTGAGACGAGAAGACTTTTTGTTCATTAGAATTTTCAATTTGTAATTTTTTTTTATTGTTCAAACATTTATTCATGTCAAACTTTGTTACTTTATCAAGGCATCGCATATGTTTGTTTTGAATCAATCCATTCATATTCACTATATTCAAATTGCTTTCATTTTTTTGTGATGATCAACTCTCGATTAAAAAATTCTAAGCCTTTAGAGGGAGGATGACGAAAATGATATCAAAAATCTCTACAGTGTGCTTTTGGACAGACCCTGCTGACGATGTACAGGCATTGTTTCAAATCCTAAACAGTGGAGTTATAAGGAAGATAATCCCTAGTCAACCCCTTTGAGCCAAAGAAGTTGGAGTTTTTTCTTTTTCACAAATTAAAACCCGTAATTATAACCCGGGGCAGGTAGTTTTCTCAGTTAATCCAGGTGCACAATGAATGGCATCAAAGAGTTCCTTCCAAAACAAAATACGGTGTTGGTTCCCTATAATCGTCAAGACAGGCAGTCATATCTCTCAAAAATAAAAGCCCGTTAAGTCGAAACCTATGAAGGGGACTTAAGAAAAAAATTGGGGCATCCCGCTGACTGTAATCACAAGAAATTAACAGTTCAGGAAAAAGACATGGATAATAAAATAAAAAAGAAAGAGATCCTACAAACTCTCAACAAAAATGACTGCCTGTTCAAAATAAATTGTCAGTATCCGAACCATCACTGGAATATCAGAGCAAAGACTCAAACAAGATCTAATGGACGATTAGCTGAGTTTAGGATCGAAGAACATCACGAAGAACGGGTGGGTACAAATACCTTTTGAGCCTTTATCCTTTGATTCTTGAACCGTGAACCAGGCCACGTTATAACCCTTAAAAGTCCTAGCTGAAGCATGGGTTAGTTCGAAAGCATACTGTTACAAAAGGTATCCTGACTCCTGTAGAGCTTACTGTAAATCCTGAGTTGACATCACATTTTACAAAAATTCTCTTGTTTTACTAAAAATAACTGCATTTTCAAAACCTCAAGACAGACATAAGCTTTGCATTCTTGAAATAACATTGTTTGCATATGGCTATTTGTTTAAACAACAGAGAAGTTTGCACGAAGAATATCTAGTGAACAAAAACCTTCTCAATAAAAAGGATCACCTCAAGTTGAAAAACACTTCCAACCAAGGGGCAGACATGATCATTGTCCATCATCTGGGGCAGTTAAGTCAAGATTCAAGGAATCTCTCAAAGATGCCAAATAGCCAGGGGAAAATCTCCATCTGAATCGCTTAGGGCATTGGACATGAATTCCAGCAACTAATCTTGCACGATCAGATAAACATCTTCTGGTATCGTGACAATAAAACGCTACTGATAGTGGCAACTCCCTACACCTTGAGAGCGTGGACAAAGTAAGAAAATACTGCGCATGAACAAAGACCTGCTAGGTTGACAGGCCTAGGCAGAAATAAGGGCATCCCGATGAACCAAAAGGGTTTGGGAAAAAATTAGGGATAAAAACAAAAAAGGATTTGTACACCCGGCAAGTAGAAAACCTGAAAAGGCGGATTGGGCAAAAAAGGGTATCCCGATGGACTGAAAATCTGAAAAGACAGTCCAGGAAAAAGTTAGGGATCAAAGCGTACGACTATGTCCCATCATCTTGTCACTTGCCTACCAGAAGAAGACTTGTCATTTCGATCGAAAGATACCAAGCACCTCATAGGTTGGGATAATACTTGATCCCCAAGGCCTCCGCAGGCACCTTCTCTCGCAAATACAGGGGCAGAAAGGTCTCGACGCAAAGCCATTGTCATATCCTTAGCACGCGTCCCAGTAAAATTCACTCCCCGCAGAGTAAGAAAAGGATAGTAATGTTAACTCTCCCCAGTTAAGACTCGCAACTGTGAATGAATCAGTAATATTCTCCCCAAGATGAGTTCACCTACCATCAGCACTGAGAGGTCTTAATATTCCCCAGCGGAGTATAAGAATATTACCCGGCAGAATACAAAATATCCCCAGTGGAGTTTGAAATTTTTCCCAGTGCAGTCTGAAAAATCTTCCCCAGTGGAGTTTGGAGAATCATCCCCAATAGACTTTGGAAGATTGTCCCCAATAGAGCTCAAAGGATTATCCCCATAAGAGTCTAAAAGGTTATTCCCAATGAAGTCGCAACCGAAAGATCATCTCCAGCGGAGTTCTTTCCTTTCACAAACAAGAAGTCAATCCCCAACATGATTCAGTATCATCAGCAACGGTGATTCATCCCCAGCGGAATTTATCGGTTGGAATCCTCATGAGAGCATCCCTTCCCCACAGAGTAGTCTCCTCATCAGTTTATTCCCCAATGGAGTTATCCTCTCCTGCAGGTTTATTCTCACAGTCATCTTTGTTCGCCATCCCCAGCGGTAACAAAGAATGCAACTCTTCTCTCCAGTAGCTATCCGGGATTTATTTTCCCCAGCTAAAAACATTACATTTCCATACATCATGACACATGCATATACGCATCACACAACACAATCTCATTTATTTTGAGAACATCATTGCTTGATATATCATGCATTACATACGACTGACCTTTACCTTTCAGGAAGGATGCAGTTAAGTTCTCATCTATGAAGCTTTTACCCAGTCTAAGTACTGACCGGTTCTTAAATCTCAACTGAATTATCCTCGGTTGAATTACAGATAAGGTTCTAAATCTCGGCAAAGTTCCTCCGTCGAAGTGTGGACGAGTTCTTAAATCTCAACAGAATTATCCTCCGTTGAAGTACAGACAATCCTAGATCTCGATGAAGATGTTTCCCTCAGTCGAAGTACTGACTGGTTCTTAAATCACAACTGAATTATCCTCGGTTGAATTACAGATAAGGTTCTAAATCTAGACAATTTTCCTCCGTCTAAGTGTGGACGAGTTCTTAAATCTCAACAGAATTATCCTCCGTTGAAGTACAAACAGTCCTAGATCTCGATGAAGATGTTTCCCTCAGTCGAAGTACTGACCGGTTCTTAAATCTCAACTGAATTATCCTCGGTTGAATTACACATAATGTTCTAAATCTTGACAATTTTCCTCCGTCGAAGTGTGGACGAGTTCTTAAATCTCAACAGAATTATCCTCCGTTGAAGTACAGACAGTCCTAGGTCTCGATGAAGATGTTTCCCTCAGTCGAAGTATTGACCGGTTCTTAAATCTCAACTGAATTATCCTTGGTTGAATTACAGATAAGGTTCTAAATCTCGGCAAAGTTCCTCCGTCGAAGTGTGGACAAGTTCTTAAATCTCAACAGAATTATCCTCCGTTGAAGTACAGACAGTCCTAAATCTCGATGAAGATATTTCCCTCAGTCGAAGTACTGACCGGTTCTTAAATCTCAACCGAATTATCCTCAGTTGAATTACAGATAAGGTTCTAAATCTCGACAAAGTTCCTCCGTCGAATTACTGACAGTTCTTAAATCTCAACAGAATTATCCTCGGTTGAATTACAGACAAGTCCTAAATCTCGATGAAGATGTTTCCCTCAGTCGAAGTACTGATCGGTTCTTAAATCTCAACCGAATTATCCTCAGTTGAATTATAGATAAGGTTCTAAATCTCGACAAAGTTCCTTCATCTAATTACTGACAGTTCTTAAATCTAAACACAATTATCCTCGGTTGAATTACAGACAAGTCCTAAATCTCGATGAAGATGTTTCCCTCAGTCGAACTACTGACCGGTTCTTAAATCTCAACCGAATTATCCTCAGTTGAATTACAGATAAGGTTCTAAATCTCGACAAAGTTCCCCAGTTGAAGTACTGAACGGTTCTTAAATCTCAACCGAATTATCCTCAGTTGAATTACAGATAAGGTTCTAAATCTCGACAAAGTTCTGTTAGAACATAGTTTGATTCTACAACCCTTGATTAGAGTTTTGATGATAACAAAATACAAGGAATAAATTATTTCAAAGATATATATAAAGAACAATTATGCTCCTTAAAATTATGTTTTGTATATGCAGAAGTTCGGATGGAATCAGCATAATAATGGAATCAACATCAGAAGATCAACAACCTACGCTACACGCTAAAGTTTGATGACCAGAATATGCGCCTAAACAAATACACTCTGACTCTGATCAAAGACATCTTTACCAAAGTCATCAACACTCTGAAGAGTTATCAGCAGATACAGCAAAGAAGACTCTGAAGCGTTACTGGTTATTTAAGACAGAATTAAATGCTAATGGCTTTCTTCAGACAAAGATCTTCTACAAAAGAAAAGTGCATTATTATCATTAAACCTGCTTTATGGAAAACATATCCTTTCTTGCCTATATAAACAGGACTGCTCGTGAAAATAAGCACGTACGTACGCACTCAACAATTTGCCAAGCTATCCAAACCACGCATATTCAAAACTTAAGCAAAGTCATTTTATTCCAAGCTTATTTAGTGTAATTATCACAGTTGTGATATACAGTTTTGTAAGAAAACAAAAACACACTTGTTCAATTCATTTGTAGAAGAAATTCCTTGAGATTAACCGGATTGTGGTTGTACTCAAGAAGACTTTAACAGTTGTTAAAGTAGTTGTTGTAATCCTTTGAGAATAGTGAATTAAGACCTCGTTGGAGACAGGCGAAATCACCTTGACGGGTGGACTGGAGTAGTTTGAGATCAAACGAACCAGGATAAAAATATTGTGTTGTCAAGCCATTTATTTTAAGTTTTACAATTAAACCCCCCCCCCCCCCCCCCTTCTTGTGTTTTTCACATCTTCAATTGGCATCAGAGCGCCTGGTTCTGAGCTTTAACACTTAACCGTGTCAGTACAAGATCCAGTGTCAAAAAAACACAATGGCAGGACCAAGTCAAAACATCAGCAATGACAACAATGAAGAAAGGGACGGATTCAGTGGCAAACCTCCAGTCTTAGATGGAGAAAACTTTGACTACTGGAAAGACAGAATTGAGAGTTTCTTTCTGGCCCATGATGTTGATCTGTGGGACATGGTAACTGATGGATACACGCACCCAGTGGATGGACGTGGTCAGAAGATTGACAGGAAGATGATGTCTGATCAGCAAAAGCGTGAGTTCAGAAATCATCACAAGGCCAGAACAATTCTTCTCAGTGCCATCTCATATTCAGAATATGAGAAAATATCAAATAGAGAAACTGCTAAGAATATGTTTGACTCTCTGAGAATGACGCATGAAGGCAACATTCAAGTCAAAGAAACAAAAGCCCTTGCGCTCATTCAGAAGTATGAGGCATTCAAGATGGAAGACAGTGAATCAGTAGAAGCTATGTTTTCAAGATTTCAAATTCTTGTTGCTGGTCTAAAAGTTCTTGACAAAGGATATTCCACTGCTGATCACGTTAAGAAGATCATCAGGAGCTTTCCAAAATAGTGGAGGCCAATGGTTATAGCGCTTAAACTAGCCAAGGATCTCAACAAAATCTCTCTGGAGGAACTTGTCATCTCCCTCAAAAGTCACGAGATAGAGCTAGAAGCAGATGAACCTCAAAAGCAAGGTAAGCCATTAGCTTTAAAGTCTAACAGAAAATTTGACTCCAAAGTTTTGCAGGCTGTGGAAGAAACCTCTGATGGATCCTCATCAGAAGAAGATGAATTGTCTCTTCTCTCCAGAAGGGTGAACCAACTGTGGAAGCAGAGGAAAAGGAAGTTCAGGAATCCCAGAAGATCATAAAATCAGAATGAATCTTCCTCCAGATACAGAAGGACAGAATCCTCCTCTGGACACAAAAGATCTAAAGGCTCTTCAGGATACCAAAAGCTAAACTACAAAGACATCATCTGCTATGAGTGTAACGAGCAAGGGCACTACAAAAGTGATTGCCCGATGCTTCAGAAGGAGAAGCCCAAAAAGAAGTTTGGCAAAGAAAAGAAGAAAAGTCTCATGGCTACATGGGATGATTTTGATACATTTGAAGCTGACTCAAAATCAGATGATGAAAGAGCCAACATAGCTCTCATGGCAAACGTCTCTGAAGACAGTGAAGCCTCTGGTTCAGATTCAGAATCAGATACAGAAGAGGTATTCCCTGACTTTACTATCAACTTTACTAAGGCTGAACTAGCTGAAAGCCTTAATGAAATTTTGGAAAGGTATCAGCAGATCAAAGTCAAATTCAGAAACCTGAAAAGGAATCTTGCTTCTGACTCTGATAAGACTGAGAGTCTCAAATTGGAGAATTCTGAGTTAAAAGATAAAATTTCAAAATTAGAAAATCAATTGCAAAACTCTCAAAAGGAAACAATCCCTGAAACTCCCAGCAGTGCTGATGAGATCATCAAAGAGTATGATCACAGCTTTCAGAAGTTTCTAGCTAAAATCATAGACAGAAGCAAAATGGCTTTAATGATCTATGGAGTTGGCAGAATGGCAGAAAAGGGATAGGATATCAAGGTAAGGTTCCTACACCAAAAATGCCATGGATTTAGTTATAAAATGTACTTCACTTGATTTACACTTTATATATGGGCACACACATGACATAAAATATACAAGTAGTGATTACTCTGTCAAACCAAAATTCAACCAGAGTTTTGGTAAAACTAACAAATCAGGACCCAAGAAAATATGGGTACCTAAGGATAAAATAATACATGTGGCAGATATCTTTAGCAGCAAAGCAAAGACACCAGTCATGGTACCTGGACTCTGGATGCTCACGACACATGACGGGAAGAAGGCATATGTTCCAAAGCCTGGAACTTAAGCCTGGAGGCCACGTAGGTTTGGAGGCAATCAGAGGGAAAAGATTATTGGCTCTGGAACAGTAGGTAATGGAAATCTTCCCTCTATTAGTAATGTTTTATTAGTTGATGGATTAATGCATAACCTGTTATCCATAAGTCAATTAAGTGATAATGGTTATGATATAATCTTCAATCAAAATTCATGCAAAGCTGTTAGTCAGAAAGATGGGACTATCCTATTTAATGGAAACAGGAAAAACAACATTTATAAAATCAAACTTTCTGAACTAAAAAGTCAGAATGTAAAATGTCTTCTGTCTGTTAACAACGAGCAATGGATCTGGCACAGAAGATTGGGACATGTTAGTATGAGAAGAATATCTCAGATTAACAAACTCAATCTGGTCAGAGGACTTCCTAACTTGAAGTTCAATTCAGATGCTCCGTGTGAAGCATGTCAGAAAGGCAAGTTTGAAAAACCTGCTTTCAAATCCAAAAATGTTGTTTCCACCTCTAAGCCATTAGAACTTCTGCATATTGACTTATTTAGACCAGTAAAAACTGCCTCAGTCAGTGGCAAGAAGTATGGGTTAGTAATCGTAGATCACTATAGAAGATGGACATGGGTAAAGTTCTTAAGACGCAAGGACGAGTCACACTCTGTGTTTGTTACCTTCTGCAACCAAGTTCAGAATGAAAAGGATCTTAGAATCGTAAAAGTCAGAAGTGATCATGGTGGAGAATTTGAAAATAAAGATTTTGAATCATTCTTTAATGAAAAAGGCATTCTGCATGACTTCTCTTGTCCTAGAACTCCCCAGCAAAATGGAGTTGTAGAACGAAAGAACATAACATTGCAAGAAATAGCCAGAACCATGATTAACGAGACTAACGTTGCTAAGATCTTTTGGGCAGAAGAAATAAACACAACGTGTTACATTCAGAATAGAATCTCCATAAGACTTATTCTGGAAAATACTCCATATGAATTGTGGAAGAAGAGAAAGCCCAACATTTCTTATTTTCACCCATTTGGATGTACATGTTTTATTTTGAATACAAACAATTATTTGAACAAGTTTGACTCTAAAGCACAAAAGTGTATTATGTTAGGATACTCTGAACGCTCAAGAGGGTACAAAGTATACAATACAGAAACACAAATTGTTGAAGAGTCAATCAGTGTTCGGTTTGATGATAAGCTTGACTCTCAAAAGTCAAAGCAGAATGAATTCCTTGCAGGTATAGAAGTTGAACTCATGGGTACTGAAGATAACTCAGAAGCTATCAACAGAGACACTCCCTCAACATCAGTAAGAGTCACTACAAGCAACCCAGCACCTGAAGTTGATCAACTCCAGAAAAGACCATCCAGAAGCAGTGTTGACCATCCAGAAGAAACAATCTTAGGAAGGAAAGAAGATCCAATCAGAACAAGATCTACCTTCAGAAACTCTGAAGAATCCCTCATGGGACTGGTTTCTCTGATTGAACCAACAACAATTGATGAAGCACTTCTGGACAATGACTGGATTCTAGCAATGCAAGAGGAGCTAAATCAATTCACAAGAAATGACGTATGGAATCTGGTTCCCAAACCAAAAGGATTCAACGTCATAGGTACAAAATGGGTGTTCAGAAACAAACTGAACGAACAAGGTGAAGTCATCAGAAACAAAGCACGGCTGGTAGCACAAGGTTATAGTCAGCAAGAGGGGATAGACTATACAGAAACCTTTGTTCCAGTCTCCAGGTTAGAATCTATCAGACTTTTAATTTAATTTGCTGTTAATAAAGGCATCACTCTGTATCAGATGGATGTCAAGAGTCCATTCTTAAATGGCTACATAGAAGAAGAGGTTTATGTGCACCAACCCCCTGGTTTTGAAAGTTCCAAAAATCCAGAATATGTTTTCAAACTAAAGAAGTCACTATATGGTCTGAAACAAGCTCTCAGAGCTTGGTATGAAAGACTAAGTAACTTCCTGTTAGAAAAGGAATTCACCAGAGGGAAAATGGAAACAACCTTGTTCTGTAAGACAGTTAAGAATGACATTTTAGCATGTCAGATTTATGTTGATGACATTATATTTGGATCCACTAAACCCTCTCTGGGAAGAGAGTTTGCTAAATGTATGCAGGCAGAATTTGAGATGAGCCTAATGGGGGAACTAAAGTTCTTTCTGGGCATTCAGATTAATCAAACTCCAGAAGGAACCTACATTCATCAGAGCAAATATGTCAGAGAACTTCTGAAGAAATTTGATCTCTCAGAATGTAAGCCCTGAAGGATTCCAATGCATCCCACGTGCATTCTGGAAAAAGAAGAGGTAAGTAACAAGGTAGAACAGAAGGTCTACAAAGGTATGATTGGTTCTCTTCTCTATCTGACGGCTTCAAGGCCTGACATTCTATTCAGTGTTTGCATTTGTGCTAGATTCCAATCAGATCCTAGAGAATCTCACTTAACAGCAGTTAAGCGAATTTTCAAGTATTTGAAAGGTACTACTAATTTGGGTTTGTTTTATATAAAATCAAGTGATTACAGCTTAGTAGGATACTGTGATGCTGATTTTGCTGGAGACAGAGTAGAACGTAAAAGCACTTCTGGAAGCTGCCAGTTTCTGGGAGAAAATCTGATCTCATGGTCCAGCAAAAGATAATCCACAATAACTCTATCAACAGCAGAAGCTGAATACATAGCAGCAGCTGGATGTAGCACGCAAATGCTCTGGATGAAAAGTCAACTTGAGGACTTCAATATATTTGAGAGTAACATCCCTATCCTCTGTGACAACACTTCTGCTATTTGTCTCAGTAAAAATCCTATTTTGCATTCTAGGGCTAAGCATATAGAAATAAAACACCATTTTATTAGGGACTATATTCAGAAAGGGGTTCTCAATTTAAAATTTATTGACACAGACCATCAATGGGCTGATGTCTTTACAAAACCTCTTTCTGAAGATAGGTTTAACTTCATTCTAAAACATCTCAGCATGAAGCCTTGCCCAGAATAAAACAGTTTTATTTCCATATCTTAACCTGCAGAATTTTGGTTATTTTCTGTGAACTACTGATCAACCTGCCTTCAGATTTTTAGAAGTCTAGATTGTATCAGAATCTATCCATGAAGATTTGAGCGCTTCATTTCAAGGGTAGAAATATGTTGTTCACTTAAGCAAACAATTGTCATCCATTCATCAGCTACTTTCTAAGGTTGAACACGCGTTCACTTTTCTGAAAGGTCAAAAGCGCTGATTGGATGCATTGAGACACATGTCATGGGTAACCGTTCCAATATCTTTCTGAATCCCCCAAAATCAACTGTCATTAATGCTTATAATTATTATAATTTATTTCTCTCTCTTGCCGTTTACGTTTCCAAAATCTATTTAAACACATTTCTCATTCTTTACACTCTTTCACTTTCACTTTCTCTACAATCTAATTGATTTCAGTTTGCATCCTTTTCAAAACCCTTTCACTTTCTTCTCAAAATTTTCTGTGTGAACATGGCTTCCTCAAGCAACCCTACTTCCAGTACTCAGAGAACAGATTCCTCAGAACAATATGAAGAACCTTTCAGAACTCTCCTCACGCCCATTAAGAATCTAGAAGTACTCTCAGAATTGATTGTGGACTTTAACAGTCTTCAAGAGAACGGGTTCAATCTCTCTGAAGAAGTAAAGGCTCAAGGATGGAACAGGTATTTTGACCGTCTGGTAGGTCCAACATTCCTAATCCTTGTGAAGGAATTTTGGATTCATGCTTCATCTTCCAACCAGCAAGTTACTTCGTATATAATGGGGAAGAAGATAGTCATAACTGAAGACCTTATTGCAAGATTGATAGGTTACAGTGGTGGTGGCGTAAGATGCATAGACATGGCTGAAAGATGTGTTGATGTCGCCCTAATTGCTAGAGGAATCTTCACTCTGGGTCTTCCCTCCAGCAAAATAAGGGATATGAAAGACCATCACAGAATATGGTCTAAGATTATTCTGGGATGCATAAACCACAGGAAGCTAACCAGCTCTCCTGACTACATCAACATTGATCAGCAGTTTCTGATCTACTTCATCTCCCAGAAGGTTAAGGTGAATCTGGCTCATTTGTTGTTCAATCATCTAAGGACTAGTGGTAAGGAGACCAGATAAGAGGAGCCCACAAAAAGGGATTGGATACCCCTTGGAAGGCTCATATCAGATATCCTGACAGAGAATAAGCTGATAGATCATCTAACAGAAGCACAGGAAATCAGCACTTTAGAAGCAACTTTCGGCAAACAGTTGAATGCAAAGAATCTGAAGAAGATGAAGATCATTGAGAACATCAAGAAGGAACCCAGTGTCACTTCTTTTGCAAAAATTTCTAGTAGAAGAATCCCTCTGAATAACTTTCCCATGTTCTCAAAAATTGATTCCAAACCTGAGATAATAGTCAGATATCTGGATGCGTGCAAGGGAGATGGTACAACACCAGATTTAAACATTCAGGATCTGCAGCAGAAGGCTCCAGAAGTTGTGCTAAAGAAAAACAAGAAAAGGAAGGCTGCGGCAGAAGGATCATCCCAGCGGACTCCCAAAGCAGCTAAAAAGAGAGGTAATCCTTCTTCTGTAATTGTTTTAGATTCAGTATTTGTATCAACATCTGTACCAATCCCCACTCAATCAGAAATTCCTACTCCACAAACATTTGATGATTTTGACATTGAATTTGACCCCTCAGAAACTTTAACTCTTAGAAGATCCGACTCCCTACCTATCAATCCAAATATTGAAGTAACTCAACAAGAACTTGCAAACGTTCTATCAGATATTGAAACCTTTGACCAGCATATATTTGCTCCCATACCAGTAAATCCAAACTCTGAAACCATTTCAGAAGCACCTCAACCATAAATTCCACTATCTCCTCAACCAGAAACTCATCCACCAAACTCCCCAACTAGCCCTATAATCATTCCAGACTCTCCCACTTCCTCACCAAAGATCAATCCAAATGACAATGCCAAAACTGTCATTGATTTAACTGTTTTTGAACGCCTTGCTGCCATAACCAACAAAACAGTCATTCCAAAACCAAAACCATCTGAACCTACACCAGATGTTGGTACCAGTTTATTGATATTTGAAACAGAAATGCAGAAGTGGATATTTTCCCTAAAGCAAGCTAGTCTGGAGCTGATTGATCCTGCTGCATCAGATTATCTTTGGACAAGTTTTAGAAAATGGGTATGTTCTGAAACTCATAAAATGCAAGAACAGAGCTACAGACATGTTCAACAGAACTTCAGTAATCTGCTAAGAGTAATTGAAGATCAAGTTCTGAGCCAGCTTCTCAAGGAAGAAGTTCTCCCTCTGGACAATGCTCCCTGGTCTGAACATCATCCAACAGACAAAGTTCAACCAGAGTCAGAAGATCTCAATCTGACTGATTCTCCAGAGTAGATGACTCCTGCTGAAGAACTGGGTCAAAAAGAGGACATTGCATAATTCTCTGAGAAGCATCCAGTTACTGAATATTCTCAAGCTTCCTCCTATGAAAGGCAAACTCTAGAAGACCTGAAGAGATCTGATATTTTGATGCAGGAAAGAATGGATAAACAGGATGACAAAATTTCGGAAATCAAGAGCATGTTAACCAAGCAAGAGGAAACCAACATCCACATCAAGGGCTTGTTGGAAGCTTTGTTCACGCATCTTCCTCCTCCCTCTTAGATTTTCCTCTGTTTAAAAATTTGTTTACCTGTAATATTCTCTACATAGCTCTGAACTTATCGTTGATTCTGACTTTAATATAAACTCATTTTGGCTCTGATTATTTGTTCTTTTTGATAACTGACAAAAAGGGGGAGAAAGAATAAGATATTTTCAATAACGGATTACTGAGACATAACTCTCAAACATTGTGATCTACTTAAATGTCTCTCTTCTGAAAAGCTTGAACAAGTACAAAACTCTGATGAAAGATACATTAAAATTCTGATGCTCAAAGACTCATGGAATTAAAGGGAAGTAATCAACTCAGGGGGAGTTTTTCTTCTTAATTCTATACTTTTTATCCTTTATTCTTTATTGAAAAAACTGGTTTTTGTCATCATCAAAAAGGGGGAGATTGTTAGAACATAGTTTGATTCTACAACCCTTGATTAGAGTTTTGATGATAACAAAATACAAAGAATAAATTATTTCAAAGATATATATATATATATATATAAAGAACAATTATGCTCCTTAAAATTATGTTTTGTATATGCAGAAGTTCTGATGGAATCAGCATAAGAATGGAATCAGCATCAGAAGATCAGCAACCTACGCTACACGCTGAAGTTTGATGACCAGAATCTGTGCCTAAACAAATACACTCTGACTCTGATCAAATACATCTTTACCAAAGTCATCAACACTCTGAAGAGTTATCAGCAGATACAGCAAAGAAGACTCTGAAGCGTTACTGGTTATTCAAGACAGAATTAAATGCTAACGGCTTTCTTCAGACAAAGATCTTCTACAAAAGGAAAGTACATTATTATCATTAAACCTGCTTTATGGACAACAAATCCTTGCTTGCCTACATAAACAGGACTGCTCGTGAAAAGAAGCACGTACGTACGCACTCAACAATTTTCCAAGCTATCCAAACCACGCATATTCAAAGCTTAAGCAAAGTCATTTTATTCCAAGCTTATTTAGTATAATTATCACAGTTGTGATATACAGTTTTGTAAGAAAACAAAAACACACTTGTTCAATTCATTTGTAGAAGAAATTCCTTGAGATTAACCGGATTGTGGTTGTACTCAAGAAGACTTTAACAGTTGTTAAAGTAGCTGTTGTAATCCTTTGAGAATAGTGAATTAAGACCTCGTTGGAGAGAGGCGAAATCACATTGACGGGTGGATTGGAGTAGTTTGAGATCAAACGAACCAGGATAAAAATACTGTGTTGTCAAGCCATTTATTTTAAGTTTTACAATTCAACCCCCCCCCCCCCCCTTCTTGTGTATTTCACATCTTCAAGTTCCTCCATCGAATTACTGACAGTTCTTAAATCTCAACAGAATTATCCTCGGTTGAATTACAGACAAATCCTAAATCTAGATGAAGATGTTTCCCTCAGTCGAAGTACCGACCGGTTCTTAAATCTCAACCGAATTATCCTCAATTGAATTACAAATAAGGTTCTAAATCTCGACAAAGTTCCTCCGTCGAATTAATGACAAATCTTAAATCTCAACAGAATTATCCTCGGTTGAATTACAGACAAGTCCTAAATATCGATGAAGATGTTTCCCTCAGTCTAAGTACTGACCGGTTCTTAAATCTCAACCTAATTATCCTCAGTTGAATTACATATAAGGTTCTAAATCTCGACAAAGTTCCTCCGTCGAATTACAGACGAGTTCCTAAATCTCAGCAGAGTTTTTCTCAGTTGAATTACGGACGAGTTCTTAAATCTCGATGAAGATGTTTCCCCCCCTCAGTTGAATTACGGACAAGTTCTTAAAACTCAACAGAGATGTTCTCTCAGTTGAAGTACATGCAAGTTCCTAAATCTCAACAAAGATCAGACTTCCACAAGCGGAATCTTCCTCAACGACAGGTATGCAAGCTCTTGCTAAGGAATCTCTTATGCGATCGACACTCCTCCAAATGGCATCTGTAAGCCCATTCTTGACATCACAAGGCAGATACCACTTCATGCGAGTGCAAATTTCTGGGCACTCTAGTGTTCAATCATCTTCCACCTTCGGATCACGAAAGGCACGAAAGCAAATCTACATCCTCAGGTTTAAGAAGATTGAATAGGGGCAGCTGTTGTACCCCAAAATTTTCCATCCCATATTTCTCAAGATTTTTCAAGAAAGATCCTCAAGTTGCTCAAGGTAGTCCAAGAATTGGTCAGATAAGCTCTCTCCTAAGGCAGTCTACCACAAATTAGGGTTTTGTGTTGCATCAAGATCCTTGAGTCCAAATGACCTCAATTTCTCCCCAATGTCCTAATATGGTCTCAAGATCATCCATGTCAAATTTCAAGCCTTGTAGAGGAAGTTTGCTCAGCCAATGGCACAAAGGTCCAAAAATCGACTATGCTAGGGCAAAAGTCAACTGTGACCCAAATACAGTCAAACTTCAAGATTTTTTGTCAACATTCTCATTTTGAAGGATATTTCATCATTTGATCAAGGGTTGATCATGATTCATCCAATATTGCTCACAATTCATCAAGATTCAAAAGTTGCTAAATTAGGTTTTTGCAAGAAAAGTCAACTCAATTTTGACCAAGCATAACTTTCTCATACTTTATGATAAATGACCCATACAAATCTCATTTTGAATAGGATGCAATTACATACAATCCATATTCATACCCCAAGATCAAAATATGCACTCACAAGAAGTTATGAATTTGGACATTATAAGTCATTTTGAAAAGTCACCAAAAATACCTTTTTTGTCAAAGCTTATAACTTGAGCATGGAATATCAAAATGATATGAGACCAAATGGTTTGGTTAGAAGACATATCAAGATTTATACAAAGTCCAAGAACACCTCCAAAGAGTCAAAATTGATGGAGTTATGCATTGTCAAAGTTGGACAATTTTTAAAAATTTGCATGAAGCAAATATTGACCAAACGTGGATTTTTTCCAAATGGGCCTATCTTTTCAAGTTTGAAACTCATTCCTAACATGGTCCACGACCTCTAAGCCCACCCATACATTTTTCTACTATTTATGCTATTTATTTTGATATTTTATTCATTAAAATTCAGAATTAAATAAATAAATAATAGAAATAATATAAATTTTGATGTGAATCCAGTTTGGGAAAGTTTTATGCTGGTTTATATCAATTGATTTCGTGCAATAACTTTTCAAATATGTTCAGGTTCATTCACATGTGAAAATGGCATAAAATCATCAAATATGGCATTTTTTTCAAATCTTGATCATGGTCTTAAAACACAACATTATGAGGGAGATTCTTTCCATGCTTTCTTGTCTCATCATTCTCCTTTATAAATATAGAGCCATACAAGCTTGAAAGGGACGAAAATCCTCTCTAAAAAGCTCTCTAAAAGCTTTTCAAAAAGCACTCCAGAAATCAAAGAATTGGTGCAAGTCATATCTCGAGGCTCCGGTCTCTCTCATTTGACATCAAGCCTCAAACCATCCTCTTGAAGTCATCAAGAGTCTTACAAGGCCCAAGAGCAATCCATCACACGCCTAACACACCCCCATTTGACGACACCGGTTTGGTAAAATTTTAAATTTCGAATCTCTAATTTTAATCACATTTTATGGTATGCTGATGTTTGTTTGAGTTTATATAGAACAGTTATGGATGTTTGAATCATAGGTTTCACGCAAGAATAAAAAAACACCATAGTTAGAGCATGAAGCTTTTGAAGATTTGGGCCTAGAGATTTCTGATGATTGCACCCCCCACATTGCAGGCCTAGATTGCTTTTCTCTAATTCTTTTATATTTATATTATTTCATTTATTTATTTTACTAACCCATCAAATTGTTTTCTTTTTTATCAAAAAATTACAAAACATTTTTCTATCCAATTAAATTCAAGATATTTATTTTTATTAAAAACAAAGTAATTAATTTAATTAGGTTATTAATTATTAGACAACTTTAATTTCTTTTTTACATAATTAAAATTAATTAGAATAAATAGGTTTTATTACTAGCTTAATTATTTTATTTCTTTCCTAAAATAACAAAAACCCAAAAATATGTCATTTAATTATTTTCATTAATTAATTTAATAACCAATCAATTTTGCATTTAATTTAAAAATCTAATTTCTTTTCTTAAAAAAAATATTAAAAAACAACAAAAAAACATTTTCTTTTTTTAATTAGGATAGAAGGGTCAAAACCCTAATTTCTCGTCGATCTAATTTTTAATCGCGCGCTTTATTATTATTTTGCCCAATTATTGTATCTGCTCACAGTTTGTAATAATTTAATTAGGACATTTATTTACCTTTACCGCTTTTATTTTATTATTTTTTACGATATTTAATGTAACTGCTCATGGGATGTAATAGTTTAATTAGGACGTTTATTCTACATTTATCGCTTTTATTTTCAAAGGGTTGCTTTTGGCGATGTAAATACCCGACGCCTTGTAATAGTTAGTTAAATTTCCGTATTTTAATTTCGCAAATTTTACAACTGCTAGATGTTTGATAATAGGGTTTGCATGACAAGAATGAATGTCTAATCTTAAAATCGAATTAGATCACCCTTAACATATGCAAAGATAAAAATAACTGAAAACGACACACTCGCACATGCGCACTCTTAGGGTACACCCCACTTGGTTTCCTTTGTACACGGTCATTGAGTATAGGTCGTTTTAGAGGTCGTCCTCTTGTCTAAAAGATCATAGTTGTCTCGAAACGGTTGCCTCGGATATTGTTGCCTCAAACAAATGATCTAAGACATTAGGGTTATCGCTAAGGCGTCCTAACATTGCTTTAGTGACCGTATGTCCCTCATTCGAATTGACCCCCAAACTCCAACGGCGGTGCTACCTACTCACTAATAGTGGGATAGCATTGTCTAAAGGAAATTAGCATAGAACGATTCCTTTTTCGAGTAGGTAGATAGTTCTTAGATACTTGCTCATCCAAAACAAAACAAAATTTTCACACTTACACTCAGTTTCAAACAAAGTTTTCAAAAACACTTCATTACACTCTTGAGGACAGAAGCAAGAGTTAAATCGAAGTTAAAACAAAAACTTTTTCAAACCCACAAGCACAAAGAAAACAATTTTGAAAACAATGAGCAAGTACCTAAGAGCCCGTAGATAACTACGGATAGAAAGGGTGCTAATACCTTCGCTTTCTATAATCTACCCCCGTACTCAGAAATATCTCGAAAAAGGAATTTTTCTGTGCTTTTTTCCTTTCCTTGTTGGATAAAATAAAAGTCGGTGGTGACTCTTGCTTACCGCGACATTTTGCAAACACAAACGCAAACTAGCATTCCAAAAAACAGTCAGTTCTTCCCACCGTATCACACCTGTCCTATGCACAACATGAGTCAAATTGAGCAAATGAAGATGTTTGTGAATGGCATCAGAATGAAGACAAAGCTGCTCATTGATACAGCTTCCGGTGGCTCATCCAACTTTACAACAACCACTAGTGTGAAGAAGATTATTGAAGCCATTGTGGAAAATGAGCATCTGTAGCTATATGACAGTTTGTAAGCAAACCAGAGGGAGTAATTGATTTGAAGTTGGAAGTGAATAAGAAACTAAAAATTCATGAGGTTATTGCTGCAGAAGTGGAGAAAAAGCTAAAAGCAATGAACATGGGTACTCAACATGTAGTTCAAGTTCAACAAGTACAAAAGGTTGTTTGTGAAATTTGTAGTGGACCACACCTTACTGTGCAATGTCTTACAACTCCACAACAAATTGAGGGGATAAAATTTTTGAGGCAAAATAACCCATATTCTAACACCTATAATCCTGGGTGGAAGAATCATCCTAACTTCTCTTGAAAAGATCAGTAGCAACAAGCTCCTCAGAAGGAAGAGTGAGAGGTGGCTATTAAAGATATGGCTGCCCACACTTCTCAATTTTAAGAAGAGTGATCAGTGCATTTTGATGCACATCCTTCCACGATTGTACTAATGCATTTCTTTAGTTTATTGTGTTTATTTTTATGTTTTAATATGTTTTGCTAATTTATTTTATTTTTGCATTTAATTAATTTTCGTATTTTATTTTCAGCAACTCCAGCTTTCGCAGGAAAATTCATAACTGGAGCTACGGGAATCGGATTGAGGCGTTCTAATATTGGTTGGAAAGCTAAGAAAAAGAACTACAACTTTCTAGTTGTGGCCGAATGCTGATTTGGGCTGTAGAATGGTTGAAAAAGTCATTGAAGTTGCAGCATTTTATATTTAAGTTTGGGTCATTTGTTTTGGGCCTGAGTTTTGTATCCGACCCAGTTGGGTTGTTTCTTTTTAGTTTTTACCTAGATGCTACAGAATTTTGGGAATCCCATTCACTGTTCACGAAAAAGAGAAAGCTTTGTACGAATCAATGGAGAACTAAAACCTTTCTGACGGATTTACTGTACTCAGGTTCCAACTTTGAGATTGTTATAGCATTTGCAATTTAATTTCGATTCCTTTCAACTATGTTATGAGATTGTTGTTTGCTTAATTCGATTTTCGTATAACATTGTTGATTTAATTTGATTGATAAATGTTCCCAAATTTTAGTCGCGATTGACTTTGCTTAATTGTTAATTTGCATCACTTTTAACTGTATGCTTAATCCGACCATAGGAACATGTATCTCATAGTGTCAATCGCGCTTGTTAATTGATACTGTAATCAAATAAGATAGAAACTTCGCTTAGGAGATTGTAATGTTAGCAGTCGATAATAGGTACGAACCGAGGCAGTGAATCCGTTTGTTATAATCACTCATATCAAAAACAACTTATTTTATAATCACTTTTCATAATCAGCTTATTTACCTATAATCGAACCAAACCCCCCCTTTAATTCGATTTCAGTTAGTTAATAATTTTTCAAGAATCCTTGAGAACGATATTCGAGTCAT
Source organism: Vicia faba (assembly GCA_948472305.1). Classification (NCBI taxonomy): domain Eukaryota; kingdom Viridiplantae; phylum Streptophyta; class Magnoliopsida; order Fabales; family Fabaceae; genus Vicia; species Vicia faba. The sequence continues at coordinate 1,095,855,999 of OX451738.1, forward strand.
TTGTCGCTATATTACCGTTTTACAAAATACTCGTTTTGATCCGCGCGCGACAGCGGATCAAATTAGCGTCGTTGCCGGGGATTCTTGATACTATTAACTAATTTTTGAGTCTTAGGTTTAGTGTTCTCGTGTCTAGGTCCTAGTTTCCTTTCGGTTTAAGCCAATTCGTGTCTAGGTCCTAATTTTTGATACGAGACTTTGGTCTCAATTTCCCAAATTCATCATTTTCCTATTTTTTATGATTTATTTACTGTTTTCATAGAGTCGAAAAAAATCAAAAAAATCATCAAAATTCTATTTTTCTTCCATTAGAAGAATTTCGTGTTCAATTTATTTTTTTGAAAAAAATTTAATCATTTTCCTTCTTTGTGTTTGTTTTTGCTTTTAGGGACATTGTTGGTATTTTGGGCTTTGTTACCATTGTTGCATATTAGTTCTGGCTACTAGGTCTTGCTGTCCCGAGCTTGTTGCTTTTGATCCTGAGGTAGAAAGAACATTGCACACACAACGTAGGAGGGTCCAAGTTAACACTAGTCCACCACCCACAATTGAGTTTGAGTCTGAGTATGATTCTGATTACTTGCACTATCTGTTTGATTCTGATTCTGAAGTTGTTATTGATATGGCTGACCAAAGAACCTTAAGGCAATTGGCTGCCCCTGATGTAAATTATAATGGCATGTGTATTGATTATGATGATGTTGCTGCTCCTTTTGAATTAAAATCGGGTTTAATACACTTGTTGCCCAAGTTTAGTGGTCTTGCAGGTGAGGATCTGCACAAACATTTGAAAGAGTTTCAGGTTGTATGCTCTACACCATTGAAGCCTGAAGGTATCACTGAAGATCACATCAAACTTCGAGCTTTTCCTTTTTCATTGCAGGGTGCAGAAAAGGATTGGTTGTACTACCTCGAGCCAAATTCAATTGCCAGCTGGAATGCGCTGAAAAAGGTGTTTTTGGAGCGATATTTTCTTGCCTCTAGAGCTGCCTCAATAAGAAAGGAAATTTGCGGTATCAGACAAGGTAATGAGTCACTCACTGAGTATTGGGAGAGGTTCAAGCACTTGGTATCCAGCTGTCCTCAACATCAGATCACCGAGCAATTACTCATCCAGTACTTTTATGAGGCGTTGATACCGACGGACCGAAACATTCTTGATTCCGCTAGTGGTGGAGCACTTGTTGATAAAACTCCAACTGCTGCCAAAGCTCTAATAGAGAATATGTCTCTTAATTCTCAGCAATTTACCACTAGAGACAATTATGCACAAAGCAAGGGAGTGAATCAAATTCAAGCTTCTTCTTCCAACAAAGCTTTAGAGACCAGAATTGATGAGCTCACAGCATTAGTCAAACAACTAGCAGTAGCAAAAACTCAAACATCAACTCTGTGTGGTATTTGTACTTCCCCTGAGCACCCGACTAATACATGTCCCATTCTGAGAGATGAATCTATCACTGAGCTGCCCCAAGCTTATGCAGCCAACCTTTACAACCAAAACAGGTATAATAACATCCTTGACCTGTCCACCAACAAATATCATCCGAATTGGAGGAAGCATCCCAACCTTCGATATGGAAATCCAAAAACCAGCCAACAACAGAATCCACCTCAACCGGCTGCCCCTGCACCTTCCGGACCATCCCTAGAGGATCTTGTTAAACAAATGGCTGTCAACAACATTCAGTTCCAACAAAGGACCGATTCTAGCATTCAGATCTTGAACACGCAAATGGGACAGCTTGCTACTCAAATAAATAACATGCAAGCCCAAGGTTCGAACCAACATCCAGCCTAAACGGTTGTCAATCCGAACGGTCCAAATGCCAATGTAAGTGCAATTTCTTTGCGATCTGGTAAGGTTACAGGATCAGCCCCTAAGGTAACATTTGAACCTTCTCTTTCTTTTCCTCCTTCTCCATCTTTTGTCCCTTCTTCTGTTGTTATGAATGAAACTGAAAAAAAATAAAGAAAGAGAGTATGTTCCACCAGTCCCCTTCCCACATATAGTTTTAAAAAATAAAAAAGTTGATGAGGGGGACAACGAGATTTTAGATGTATTTACAAAGGTTGATGTGAATATTCCTCTTCTTAATGTGATTAAGCAGGTACCAAAGTATGCAAAGTTTCTGAAAGACTTGTGTACAAACAAGAGGCGGATGAAAGGAAGTGAGCGAGTAAACTTGGGACGGAATATTTCTGCATTTATTCAGCCCAAGCCTTCATCCGAAAAGGTTGTAGGCGAGCAAAATGTTTTAGCCCTCACTACTCAGCTGTTGCCACAAAAGCAGAAGGATCCAGGAACATTTGCTATCCCTTGTACCATTGGGGATAAGCAATTTGATAATTGTATGCTTGATTTAGGAGTGGGCATTAATGTGATGCCCAATTCTATTTATAATAACCTTTGTCTTGGTCCTTTGCAGCACACAGGTATAATCATTCAGTTGGCGAACAGGAGTAACGCCCGCCCCGCCGGTGTAGTCGAAGACGTCCTTGTTCAAGTTAATGATTTGATTTTTCCTGCATATTTTTACATTCTGGACATGGAAGGAGAAACAAAGTCCAGCAAAGCTCCCATCATTTTAGGCAGACCATTCATGAAAACGGAAAAAACAAAGATTGATGTTGACGATGGAACCATGTCCATGGAATTTGGTGACATCGTCGTAAAATTTAACATTTTTGATGCCATGAAACATCCATTGGAGGAGCATTCCGTTTTTCAAATTGAATTCATCTCTGATTTGGTGGATGAAACTTGTTCTGAATTGTTTTCATTAGATTTTCCATCTTTATCTGCATTTGATGATGTTTATTCGTGTTCTGATTGTACTGACACTAACATATGTGTTGTATATGCTGAGATTGATGTTGCCTTGCAGGCTGATGTGTTTTCTATAGGTGATGTTGCTGTCAATGAAGTTAATTATGCAGCAGAAGCTCTTGACATCCCGGTTGCCCCAATCACTCCATCCATTGAGCAGCCCCCATCCTTAGAGCTGAAACAACTCCCAGATAATCTGAAATACGCTTATTTGGAGAGTGATGAAAAATTACCTGTCATTATTTCTTCTAACCTTGATTTCGAACAGGAAAATAAGCTTTTGCAGGTTCTGAAGAAACACAAGAAGGCAATCGGATGGACATTATCCGACCTCCCTGGTATTAGTCCATCGATGTGCATGCACAGGATTTTACTTGAGGATGGAGCAAAAACAGTAAGACAGCCCCAAAGGAGGCTTAATCCTTTGATTCTTGATGTTGTGAAGAAAGAGGTAACCAAACTCTTGCAAGCAGGTATCATTTATCCTATCTCTGACAGTAAATGGGTAAGTCCAGTGCAGGTTGTGCCTAAGAAGTCTGGACTCACAGTGGTGAAAAATGAGAAGAATGAACTTGTTCCCACTAGAGTTCAGAATAGTTGGAGAGTTTGTATTGATTATAGGAGATTGAACCAAGCGACTAGAAAGGATCACTTTCATTTGTCGTTCATTGACCAAATGCTTGAACGGCTAGCTGGTAAATCACATTACTATTTTCTTGATGGTTTTTCAGTTTACTTTCAGATCCATATTGCACCGGAAGATCAAGAGAAGACCACTTTCACTTGTCCCTTCGGTACTTTTGCTTACAGGAGGATACCCTTTGGTCTTTGCAACGCTCCTAGAACTTTCCAGCGATGCATGATTAGTATTTTCTCTGAATTTATCAAAAATTGCATGGAAGTGTTTATGGATGATTTCATTGTTTATGGTTCTTCTTTTGATGCATGTTTGAATAGTTTCAACTTAGTTTTGCAGAGATGCATCGATACTGACCTTGTTTTAAATTATGAAAAATGCCATTTTATGGTTGAGCAGGGAATTGTTCTTGGTCACATAATTTCTAAAAAAGGAATTTCTGTTGACCCTGCTAAGATTGATGTTATTTCCACACTGTCTTACCCTTCTTGCGTTCGCAAGATTCGTTCTTTTCTTGGTCATGCAGGTTTTTACAGGCGTTTCATCAAGGATTTCAGCAAGATAGCTCTTCCGCTCTCAAACTTGTTGAAGAATGACATCACTTTCAACTTTGATGACAAATGCAAACAAGTGTTTGACTTCTTGAAGAAAGTATTGACCTCCGCTCCCATCATCCAGCCTCTTGACTGGACCCTCCCTTTTGAGATCATGTGTGATGCCTCTAATTATGTTGTTGGGGATGTCCTTGCACAAAGAGTTGGCAAGGCTTCCCATGTTATTTACTATGCTTCTAGGACTTTAGATTTTGCACAGTCAAATTACACTACCACTGAAAAAGAACTTCTAGATATTGTTTTTGCTCTTGATAAATTTAGATCATATTTGCTAGGTTCCAAGGTTGTTGTTTTTACTGACCATGCAGCTTTGAAGTACTTGTTGAAGAATTCGGATGCAAAACCGAGATTAATTCGGTGGATGTTGTTGCTCCAAGAGTTTAATGTAGAGATTAAATACAAAAGTCGAGCTGAAAACTTAGTAGTTGATCACTTGAGTAGAATAGAGCGAGATAAAGATCCTTTTCCCATCCAGGATGACTTTCCTGATGAGAAACTTTTACTTGTGCATGGTATTACTCCTTGATTTGCTGATATTGTTAATTATCTTGTTGTTGGTGTTTTTCCTACAGGTGCATCCAGGTCACAGACTCACAAACTCAAGAGTGATGCCAAATATTATGTTTGGGATGATCCATATATATGGAAGTTTGGTAGTGATCAGGTAATTAGGAGATGTGTCCCTGACTATGAGATTGAATCTATTTTGAATTTTTCTCATTCATCTCAAGTTGGGGGACACTTTGGCCCTCAAAGGACTGCAAGGAAGGTCCTAGACTCAGGTTTCTTTTGGCCCACTATTTTTAAGGATGCTTTTGAGACTTTCCGCACTTGTAAAGAGTGCCAGATAGCATGTACTAACATTACTCGAAAGAGTGAAATGCCTCAGCAACCGATGCTTTTCTGTGAAGTATTTGATGTATGGGGAATCGACTTCATGGGTCCCTTCCCTGTATCATTTGGTTTTCTATATATTTTACTTGTTGTTGATTATGTTTCAAAGTGGGTGGAAGCTAACCCCACTAGGACTAATGATTCTAGAGTTGTTGTAGACTTTGTCAGGTCTAATATCTTTTGCAGGTTTGGAATCCCGCGAGCTATCATAAGTGACCAAGGCACTCATTTTTGTAACCGCGCCATGGAAGCTTTCCTCCGAAAGTATGGAGTTGTACACAGGGTCTCTACTGCATATCACCCACAAACAAATGGGCAAGCTGAAATCTCAAACAGAGAGATCAAACAGGTTTTAGAGAAAATGGTGCAACCAAACAGGAAGGACTGGAGCCGCCATCTAGAAGACGCACTTTGGGCTCAAAGAACAGCTTTCAAGACACCCATTGGGATGTCTCCTTATCGACTTGTTTTTGGTAAGGCATGTCATCTTCCTGTAGAGATAGAACACCGTGCTTACTGGGCGGTGAAAAGTTGTAATTTGGAGATGCAACAAGCAGGTATTGAAAGAAAACTCCAATTACAACAACTTGAAGAGCTTAGACTAGAGGCTTATGAGAGCTCTAGGATTTATAAAGAAAAAACTAAGCACTTCCATGATAAGATGATTTCTAGAAAGGAATTCTCTGTAGGGCAACAGGTTTTATTGTATAATTCTCGCCTTAAGCTTATGGCTGAGAAACTTCGATCCAAATGGATTGGTCCTTTTGTTGTCACTAATGTTTTTCCTCATGGTGCAGTAGAAATTAAAAGTACAGGTACTGACAACGTTTTCAAGGTCAATGGGCAGCGCCTAAAGCTTTTTCATCAAAGTGCAGTACCTGAAGATGTGAGCATAGAGGAGCTTTCTTTGGAAGCGCCTAACTACACTGCAACTTGATCAGGGAGTTCTTATTCCTTTCTCTCAACTTTAATAACTGCGTCCTTTCATTGAGGACAATGCTTTTTTTAAATGTGGGGGAGGGAAACATTTTGTTTCTTTTCTTTTATTTTAATTTCAGTTGTTTTTGTTAAAAAATTAAATAAAATGCATCTATTTGAAAGTTTTGGGTCGCAGACTAATTTGAGGTTATGTTTGTGGAGACTTGGGAAAAGCTCACAAGATCGGTATCGTCTTAACACTGTCTCCTGCATATGGAAATTGATTTGAATTCTTATTATGTATTAGCCTTGAATTCTCACTCTCTAATAGCTCTTGAGTAGTTTATTTCAACAGTCAGCACCATCTCACACACTCTACGCAAGGAAGCCGATGAAAATAAGTGAGTGTTCCGGAAAAAAAGTGTTTTAAAAAGAAAAAGAAAAAATGGAATGCACCTTCTAAGTTTGGTGACCCTCACCCGGTCACTTAACCCAACGGTCGTAGTGCCTACAAAAATTTTTTCTTCGAGAATAAGACTCGTTGTTAGTTGGTTCAGCGGTTTCTGGTGTTGAACTTGGTAGGGCGGATTACGGTCCGATCCCCCGCAAATGCAACTGAGTAAGCAAAGGGTTATGCCATGTAAGTACCAAAACCCCGTGCAAAAAAAGGATCAGAGTCACTAACCGGTCGCTTTGCTATGAGTGTATGGAGATAACTGGCTTAATGTGATTGCGCCTGAATGAAAAAGAGCAAAAAGGAGGATGAGTAAGTTAGGCTTTTGCATAATAATATGATTCATATTGGTTTGTATATTCAGGAGGCAAGATTAGTGTTCCTATGATATCCTTAGTGTACGAGACTAGTACCTGTTGACACAATCTTGACCGAAGATGAATTTGTAGCCTAGAATGAGTAATTGATGATGCTTTTGCGTTTCTTTTGATTGCATTTTGCTCGGAGTGCAAAAGTTCAAGTGTGGGGGAATTTGATCAGTGCATTTTGATGCACATCCTTCCACGATTGTACTAATGCATTTCTTTAGTTTATTGGGTTTATTTTTATGTTTTAATATGTTTTGCTAATTTATTTTATTTTTGCATTTAATTAATTTTCGTATTTTATTTTCAGCAACTGCAGCTTTCACGGAAAAATTCATAACTGGAGCTACGGGAATCAGATTGAGGCGTTCGAATATTGGTTGGATAGCTAAAAAAAAGACCTACAACTTTCTAGTTGTGGCCAGATGCTGATTCGGGCTGTAGTAAGGTTGAAAAAGTCGTTGAAGTTGCAGCATTTTATATTTAAGTTTGGGTCTTTTTTTTTTTGCCTGAGTTTTGTATCCGACCCAGTTGGGTTGTTTCTTTTTAGTTTTTACCTAGATGCTACAGAATTTTGGGGATCCCATTCACTGTTCACGAAAAAGAGAAAGCTTTGTACGAATCAATGGAGAACTAAAACCTTTCTGACGGATTTACTGTACTCAGGTTCCAACTTTGAGATTGTTATAGCATTTGCAATTTAATTTCGATTCCTTTCAACTATGTTATGAGATTGTTGTTTGCTTAATTTGATTTTCATATAACATTGTTGATTTAATTTTATTGATAAATGTTCCCAAATTTTAATCGCGATTGACTTTGCTTAATTGTTAATTTGCATCACTTTTAACCGTATGCTTAATCCGGCCATAGGAACATGTATCTCATAGTGTCAACGCGCTTGTTAATTGATACTGTAATCAAATAGGATAGAAACTTCGCTTAGGAGATTGTAATGTTAGCAGTCGGTGATAGGTACGAACCAAGGCAGTGAATTCGTTTGTTATAATCACTCATATCAAAAACAGCTTATTTTATAATCACCTTTCATAATCAGCTTATTTGCCTATAATCAAACCAAACCCCCCCTTTAATTCGATTTCAGTTAGTTAATAATTTTTCAAGAATCCTTGAGAACGATATTCGAGCCATTTGTCGCTATATTACCGTTTTACAAAATACTCGTTTTGATCCGCGCGCGACAGCTGATCAAAGAGACAAGGAGTAACCACAAGAATACCATAGCTGCAATCAAGAATTTGAAAGTTCAAATGGGACACATTGCATAACAGGTAGCGCTACAAGCACAAGAAAATTAGAAAAATCATGAGAATGTTAATGCTGTCACAACAAGGAATAAGAAAGCTACTGAAGAAAAGAAACATGATGTGAAATTTTATGATTATATCATAGAAGTAGAGTTGGAAGTAAGAGAGAATAGGAAAAATCAAGAAGAAGTGGCATCCCCTGCGAAGCCAAATGAAGAGAAGACTAAACCAATGATCAAGTTACCATATCCATTTCGAGCGGCAAATAAGACCACAAAAGAGAAAGAGATTGATAAATTTGTCCAGTTGTTCAAAAAGCTAGAGATCAACATACCATTCTTTGAAGCACTGGAGAAAACGCCTTTGTATCAGAAATTCAAGAAGGAGGTATTATCAAAGAAGTGATCAACAGGAGAGGGATCGATATCCTGTAATGAGAAATTGTGTGTAATTGCACCCGAGAAGAAAATACATATCAAGCAGAAGGATTCAGGGTCAGTTGCAATACCATGCACCATAAAATACAGGACTTTCAAGAGGGTTCTGGTTGATTCTGGCTCTAGTGTGAGTTTAATGTCGCTATTAATTTTCAAGAAGCTCGGTATTGAGAAGATAAGCGAGAGCGGGACAAAATTGAAATTTGCTGATCACACCATCAAGTAGTCATATGGGATAGATGAAAATGTATTATATGAAATTGACAATTTTGTTTTCCTAGTTGATTTTTAGATCATGGACATACCTGAAGATGAAGAGATTCATATCATTCTTGGTCGGCCATTTATGCTGACTAGTCGATGCAATCTTGACATCAATACATGTAATCTGACACTGAAATCATTTGATGAGGAGATAACCTTAAAGGTGTTGGAAATCAAGAAGAAAAATGTAGGTGGAAAGAATAAATCTTCAGTAGGAATGATCAAAGTAGAAGGAGAAAGCAACAGTTCAAAATCACCCCCAAAAGAAGTCTCAAGAAAAATCTCTCAGGTGGCATCAATAAAAATTCCTAAGCCCGGTCAAGAAGGAAAGAAAAGAAAGAATAAGGAACATCGAGCTGATAAGATGGAAGTTGGAAGTGGATGGTGTTGTACCCCAAAATTTTCCCTCTCATTTATCAAAACTTTTCTCATAAGATTTCTTTGACTCAAGACTGGATTAGGTTTTGGTCAGCTCAAGACATATCATCTTGCACTGATAACCCAAAATTAGGGTTTGAGTTTGCACAAGTATTTTGGACTATCAATGCTTCATATGACTTTAAAACATCATTATGGACCCCTAATATCACTCATGACAAGTTTCAAGCCTTGAACCATATTTTTGATCAGTCAATAGGACAGTTGACCTAAAATTCAGTTGTATTGGGGAAAAAGTCAATCATGGCCAAGTTATAGTCAAAATTCATAATTTTTTATCCACATAAACATTCTAGACTCATGTGTATAATTTGATCAAGTTTGGACCACAATTCCTCAAGAAATTTGATCAAATCACCAAAAGGGCAAAATGGTCAAAATTAGGGTTTTGACTGAGGAAGGGCAATTTCTAGTTTTTAACTTAGAAAATGACCAATTGATTTAAGGAATGATTTCAAGGATTCAATTAAATCATCTTGACCTTATTACATGGCTCAAAACATTTCCATTTCATTGGATTGACAGATGAAATTTGCAGTCAACTGATCAAAAGTCAACTGTACACTGAAAAGTCAAACTTTGACTTTTTGGTCAAAATCAAGTGCCAAAGGTCGTAATTCATCAAAACATGTCAAAATGTGAAACTTGTTCATCAAGAAATCCAAATTGAAGATTAGGGTTTAAATTCGAAAATTTTCTTAACTTAGAAACTTTCTAAGTATAGAAAATTTTCTTATTTTTTCTCAACTTTAGGCCACTTTTTCACCATGATGCATAATGATTCAAAGAAAATTCCCAACATCAAAGTTATAGACCTCCATGAAATATACAACTTTTCTTCACACACTTTTCCCTAAAGATGCTTGGATCTCAAGATATAAATTTATAAATACATGGTCATGAACAAAATAACTTGGTGAAATTTTGCCCTAATTTAGGCAGGTTTTGGACCCAACTTCATGGAAATTTTTCACCTAGTTCCAAGAGGTATCTCAAAATTCATTTCAAAGATGAATTATAGAGAATATTGCAAGCTTTTCAAAATATCTAAGAACTCCTCAAGATCATTTTTTAGTAGAGAGAATCGAAGAGACGAAGTTGGCATTTTCTCACTTTTTATCCAAGCCATTTCATGAAGAACAAAGTTGCAATCAATACCTATGCTGCCTAATCCATGCTTTACAGGTACCAAACTTGTTCCTCACTCCTTAATTTAATGCTTACTCAGTTTACAAAGCTTTGATCCATTCCCTAGAGCCATTACACAAGTTGTAATTCCATAAATGGCATAAAGTGACCATTGCCATTTTGAAAAAGCTCAAAATTTTGCCACTTTGCAATTCTTGAGCATTGAACCTGTCTTTATTGTACATATAAGTTTTACAGGCCTAAAGCAAGTTGTACAAGTTTATACCAACCCTAAGAAAGCAAGTACAAGCATGGTAAGCCTTGTCCCTTCACTTTACTTCAAAAGCAAGAAAGGTTGCAAAAAGGTGAAAACTGGCACATCTGTTGGAAGGTTGACATGAAACCAATTCTTTACTAATATACAAACATAATACAACATATAACACGATTTGTTAAGGCCTGAAACACTCCCAAGCTGAAAAACACCAGAAAACTGTCCAAACTGGAAGTTTTGGCATAAGGATACCAATCTCATATTTGGCTCGTGCGTTTCCATTCTTGACCATCAAAACATCTTACCTAGTTGATATCAAACCAATCCAGACCTTCATCCCTGTTCTGTAACCACTTCTCTATCATCTGCCATTTTTGTTTTCAAAGCTTGCAGATTGACTTGGCCAAGGAGTTTCAGGCACCTTCAGAGCAAAGCAAAGGTTGGAATACATCCAGGGAAGTTCAAGGAAGCTCAAGCAAACATCAAGCCTCCATCAAACTCACTCCAGTTTCATACACGATTTCAACTGAAGGAGGTAAAAGCTCAACTTCTATCTCCTTGTACAGGCAACCATTGGCCATGATTTGTGAATAAAAAATGTAGCCCTCATTGCAATGGAATTGTACATATCTTTATCTTGCATTTATTTTACTTGAGCTAAGAGAATTTAGAACTTGAGGTTTCTGAAAATATTAGGTTTAAATTTAGGGATGTTAAAATTCTTTCTGACCTTTGATTGTTAGTTCACATAAATTATATAGTTGGAATCGTGAGATCAAGTACTACAACTTTCATGTTATGAGTTTTCATTTTTATGGAAGAATGAGAGAGTTACAGGATGTCTGGCCAAGCTTGGGGAAGAAGATGAAGTACAGGGCAAGGACTTTGTTCATGTTGTGTTCTTTTTTTCACTTAAGACAATGGATGTATAGCCACCCCAGTGGCAAAGTAGCGCGCTGGTGAGACCCATGTCCTGGGTTCGAACCTAGGCGCTACTTTTGTGTTTTTTCACATTTTTCTCTTTTCCATTTTGCTATTTTTGCAGGTTGGGCTTAGTCTTTTGGGCCATGATTTTTTGCTAACATTGCTGCCAGTTTTTTCTACAGCACCCCCTTTGCCAACTTTTTTATATTTTTATTTTATTTATTTATTTTCATTATATATATATATATATATATATATATATATATATATATATATATATATATATATATATATATATATATATATATATATATATATATATATATATATATATATATATATATATATATATATATATATATATATATATATATATATATATATATATATATATATATATATATATATATATATATATATATATATATATATATATATATATATATATATATATATATATATATATATTAAATATTTTCTTTGATGCATAAAAATCCTAAAAAACTGTAAATTTCATAATATTGTATTTTTATTTTATTTTAGTTTATTTTTCACATAGAAATATATTTTATTTTTAATATATATCATATATTTTCTTAATAAACTTGTAAAATACAATTAAAATATGTTTAGTTTAATTTATTTTTCATTTCATACTTATAAATATTTATTTTTTCATATATAAAAAATTTATATTTTTATACAATATTATTTATTATTCTAATACAAAAAATACTTAAAAAATAATATATATATATATATATATATATATATATATATATATATATATATATATATATATATATATATATATATATATATATATATATATATATATATATATATATATATATATATATATATATATATATATATATATATATATATATAAGAACTTTATTTCCTTTAAAATAATAATTAGGGTTAAGCCTCCCTTTTAAAAATTAGTTTCTTTTCCTTATAATTTTAGGTTTAGATTGAAATTTCTTTTATATAAAAACAAAACAAAAAATCTTTTCCTTACATGCATATTACATTGCATCTTTAAATATTGTATTGTATTTATTCTAAATTCGTACAAATTCAATTTGGTTGTAATAATTTATTTAGGTTTATGTTCTTGTAAATCCCCATTCAAATTTGTATTCCCCCCTCTCATAAAATTGTTGTAATAGCTTAGTAATATTTACATTACGAAATTTACCGCTTTACATGCCATGATTAGTAATTAGGATTTGAATGATAAGATCAAAACAAAGAAAAATAGAAAACCCTAAATACAAGATAAACCAAAGCATGAAAATGATACACTTGCACACAAGCATCCTTAGGTTTTCTCCACTTGGTTGCCTAAAACAAAAATGGCCATATTACGCATGCGAAGTATCTTGGCAAAACAAACAAATATAAAGATCACAGTCACTCGATGACACTATTTAAAAAGTTTCCTTACAAAATAATCTTGGTCCCTCAAAATGCTAAGATGCTTTGCAAACATTGCTAATCATGGTTATACGATGACCCACGCCCGTCCCGTTTACATCCAAAGATAGGGTTGCTTACCAAATCAATGGTAAGATAACAATGTCAAAGGAATAGAAAATGCACAAGAAATACATTTGAGTAGGTAGATTACTTCTAGTTACTTGTTCCATTTCAAACAATTATCCTTGCGATTTTCAAAACAAACACACACATTTCCAAACATTTTCCAAACATTGAAAACATTTTCAAAAAGACAAACATCTTTGTATACATTCTTACGAACGAGAATCATTGCAAAGATTGCCTAGACGAATAGCCTCTTTTACAAAATACTTTCAAAAACACACCAAGCACATTTTCAAACAACAAAAGCAAGTGATCAAAGCAAGTAACTAAGAGAACATGGAAAACCATGGATGAAAAGGGTGATAATACCTTCCTTTTTCATAATCTACCCCCCGAACTCAAGAAAACATCTCAAAGATCTTTCCTGTGCTTTTTCACCTTTCCTTTTGGATAAAAGAAAATTCGGTGGCGACTCTTGCTAACCGTAACATTTGCGATAAAATGCAAAACCCTCAAGTCAGTTCTCCCACCGTATCATAGAACTGGCGACTCTGCTGGGGAGTTTTTAAAAGTGGGGTTACCTTAAGGTTTAGATCACATTTATTTGCTTACATTTGTTTGACTTGTTTGCTTTACATTATGGTTCTTTGTTTGGGTTTAAATCCTCCACCCGGATTTGGGAAACATTATTGGTAAATAGCAATACATTGTGGAAACTGTGCGGAGTATACCGACATGGTCTAAGCAATAGCTATGTTAGTGTGACATATTTGTGGGTACCGGTAGCCTTTGAGTTAATCAAAGAGAATACGTGGCCGCTGAGTGATGTCATGAAGCACTAATGAACTTCTAGAACCCTTTACTTTACCAACTTGGCCTTTAGGATGTAGTGAGATGACCGGCTTTGGTGCAGTCCGAAGTTGGTAGATACTCGATACTACACTCATTGAGGGTTGGTTTCTTGGGATATTTCGGTCGCCATTAAAGAGGCTTGAGCTGAAACAATGACCAAGGAAACAATCCAGTGATATTGAGCTCCTTAGAACCCGGTTACTATTATTAGGACAGGTTGAGCCAACTAAACTTCAAGAGGGTACTTACCTATAAAACCCCATGCAAGCCTAAACTAAGAACTTGTTTGATTTGATTGTATATGCATACTTGTACATAACATCATGGACATCATGAACATCATATGCATCCACTAACCATTTCAAGGATTTTTTGAGATTCATCTTTGTTCCTATTTTGTAGGATATGGATTCACTTCGCAGGAAAACTATCCAAACCAACCTTGTAAGAATTCCTCCACAACTCAAGGAGCTAGCTTCAAGGATACCTGAGAACTCTCCATTCACTGAGAGGCATGGTCGTCTACTCAACTTGGTCGCCTCCAACACAGAGGAGGATATGATGAAAGTGCTCTTCCATTTCTTTGATCATTTGCATCATTGCTTCACATTTCCTGACTATCAGCTTGTGCCCACTTTGGAAGAATTCTATCAACTCTTGAGGATTCCCATTCTCAATCAACTACCTTTCAACGGTATGGAAAGAGAGCCAAATCCAGAAGAGATTGCTCAAGCTCTGCACTTGCACTCATCTGATGTCACAACCCATTGGGAAACTAGAAGTGGTGCCAAAGGCTTGTTAGAAAAGTTTATGTTTGAGAAGGCCCAAAGCTGTTGTAATTCCTTAGACTTGCAAGCATTTGAGGAAATTGTGGCTCTTCTTATCTATGGGATGGTCTTGTTCCCCAATCCTGACCAACTCATAGTTGTGAGTGTCGTCAAAATCTTCATGTCACGCAATCCGGTGCCTACATTGCTAGGGGATATCCTACACTCTTTTCACACTCGTACACTGAGGAAAAGAGGTGTCCTTATGTGTTGCACTCCTCTCCTGGCAAGAGGGTTTATTTCTCATCTTCCCCAATCAGTCTTAAAGAATGAGCAAGGATTAAGGTGGTCACAAAGGTTAATGACGCTCAAACATTCAGATATTCATTGGTGCTCTCGATCCAAAGAGAATGTTATCATTGTTGACCGTTGTGGGGAATTCCCTAATGTCCCTCTACTTGGCATTAGGGGAGGCATCACCTACAACCCATGCTTGGCTTTAAGACAGTTTGGTTATGCCCGAAGGGATGGCCCACATGAGATGCTGATTCAAGGCTTGGTATTCGACTATGACAATGACGATCAAGGGCTTCGCCAGAGATTCATCCGAGCATGGAGGATGCTAAACAAGGTGGATAGCAAGACTTTTGGACACAATAATTCCATCCCTCTTGAGCCATACCTCAAGTGGGTACGAACCCGCACTCAAAGTCTTATGATGCCTTATCCTTCCATTCTCCCGGTGATCATTGAGCCTGTTAAGGAAGGAGAAGTTCCATACACTATCCTACATCCTGACATGCCCACATCTCTTGAAGACCTACAAAGGGATTGGATACAACTCAAAGGAGAGCGAGATACTTTCGAAGCCCAATTATACGCAAGCGAGAAGAAGGTTTTGGAACTCACTAGGCTACTTCATGAGGAGCAGACTCTAAATGCCTACATCGCACCAAAGAGGATGTGAACTACTTTTTTATCTTAAAGTGTTGTATTATTTTGCCCAAGGGGCATTGATGTACTCAAACTCTATCTTATTAATATAACGTGTGTTTCTTTTTGTTTAAAAAAATTTTGAATTTTTAAATCCTTGAAAACATTGCATATGTACATATCATTCATCATGACATAAGCAGGTCTTTTGTAACGAGTTTCCTCATCTCTCTACTGTTTATTTCAGTAAGATGGATCTCGAACAGACGGTCAAAGATCTTCAAGCTCAAAACACGCAGTTTTGACAGTTACTCATGCCCCTAGCCAAGGGGCAGGATGAGTTGAAGACTCTGTTAGCTGAAGAAAGAAAGAAGAAAACAAAGAAAGCCACTGGGGTTTTGAACATGGGGAGAAGGTTTCAGGGACAAACTAGAAGAACCTTGAATTTCGCAACCACTTCCGGGGAAGGAGAAGGAAAAGGAAAAGAAACAGTAGTTCCATCAGAATCTGAAGAAGAGGAAGAAGAGGAGGACTACTCCAAGGAACAGTACCCTCCGGTTGATGATAAGTACAAACATCTTGAAGAGCGTTTAAGCGCTATGGAAATACAAAGGGTACCAGGTCTAGAATTTGAAGAATTGGGGCTAGTGTCGGGAATTGTGATCCCACCAAAGTTCAAAGTGTCGTTGTTTGCAAAATATGATGGGGTGTCATGTCCCAAAATGCACCTCCGATCATACGTGAGAAAGATTCATCCGCACTCTGCCAATAAAGACTTGTGGGTCCATTTTTTTCAAGATAGTTTATCCGGAACACAACTCGATTGGTTTTACCAATTAGAAAGGGCCGACGTCCACAACTGGGAAGATCTTGCCGCAGATTTCTATAAACAGTACCAGTATAATGCAGATTTGGCGTCTACCCGTACTCAACTTCAGAGTATGGCTATGGCTTCAAATGAGGGTTTCAAAGATTACGCGCAGAAATGGAGAGACCTAGCTTGGAGAGTGCAACCCCCTCTGTCCGAAAGGGAGTTGGTGGATATGTTCTTAGGCACTCTATCGGGCCCTTTCTTCAACCATCTGATTGGGAGCTCATCTGCTGGATTTACTGAGTTAATACTAACCGGAGAGAGGGTGGAAGCTGGCATAAAAAGTGGAAAGATTTAGAAGGATTTGTCTGCCTCTACAGCTGTGAGAAAGCCTTTCACTGGAAAGAAGGAGGTATCTGCTGTTTATTCACAAAGGAACCAAGGGAGAGCTAAGCGTCGGCCAATGGTAGGGGCCGTTATGATCCCAAAACCTACATCTGATCAACCAAGAAGTAACCAACCAAGGGTGGAAAGGCCAGTCCGGCAATTCACCAGAATTAATATGACTCTAGCCCAGGTTTTACTACATCTTCTAAAGTATAATCTGGAAACTTTAAAAGAAGCTCCAAAAAATCCCAACACTGTGTCCCCTCATTATCACCCAAATGCCAGATGCGCATATCATTCCGAAAGTCTGGGTAACGACACTAACAACTGTCGGGCCTTGAAAAACAAAATTCAAGACCTTATAGATGCAAAATAAATTGAGTTTGATGCACCCGAGAAACCAAACGTTATCTTCGCTCCTATGCCTAGACATAGTCACAATGCCAATGCTATCGAAGAAGATTTGTTTGTTGCTACAGTGGATGAACTCTTGAATCTGCTCCAATCATTAAGATAAACTTGTTAAAAGCTGGTATATTCCCAGGTTGTAATGAAGACTTCCATCTTTGCCTATCCTCACCAACTGTTTGCCCTCTGTTGAAGATAGGCATTCAACGCTTGATAGACAACCAAGAGATTCTGTTTGAAAATGCTCCTGTTTCACCTGTTCCTGTTGAAGATGTTTCAATCATAACCATCTTTGCCAATCCTTCCAGGGTCCCCAAAAGACCCGTTAGGATTACATTTGTTCCAAAGACTACTCCTCTTATAATTACAATACCCGGGCCGGTCCCGTACGAATCAGACAAAACAATATCGTGGAATTACGATGGAGAAATCTACTACCATGGTATCAAACAAAATAGGCTGACCACCGAAGAAGTGAGTTCCGAAGAAGAAGATTCCGACATTAGCAATATTGCCGGAACCAGTAAGATTACCCGTAGCGGTAGAATCTTCTCTCCAGAGATTGCCCCTCCAAAGGCAGTTTTTGGACCCGTGGATGTTCCGAAGATTACCTCTGTACCAATAATCATATCCGCAAGTGCTCCTACTGACAAAGAAGACATAATCCCTACTATTATCCCTACCAATACTTCTACTGCTGAAAATTGAGGAAAAAGTATCCAAGAATAGCCTATCCTGACGAAAGCTCAACCACTGGCTATCCCCAAAACCTCTAAGAAGGAAATGGAGGAGATCCTGAGGATAATAAAGAAGAGTGACTATGACATCGTTGAACAGTTGGGGCAAACTCCCTCCAAGATCTCCATGCTAGAATTGTTGATGTGTTCTGAGGCACATGCGAAAGCTCTAGTGAAGTTTCTGAAGACAGCCCATGTGCCACAAGAGACGTCTGCTGACCGATTCCAAGATTGTGTGGCCAGTTTCACAGTTGATAACGGCCTAGGCTTCTCTGATGCTGACTTGACACCAAGAGGGAGAAAGCACAATGAGGCATTACATGTCTCTGTGGAGTGTAGAGGAATGACTCTGGCCCATGTCTTGGTGGACACGAGTTCATCTTTGAACATTTTACCGAAGAAAGCTCTCGACAGATTGGATTGCAAAGGACTGACATTGAAACCCAGTAACATAGTTGTGAGAGAATTTGATGGCTCAAAGAGGATGGTCCACGGGGAGGTGGACATCCCCATAAAAGTGGGAACTCAGACTTTCAACTCAACCTTCTATGTAATGGACATCCACCCCTCTTACTCCTGTCTATTGGGATGGCCCTGGATCCATAATGCCGGTGCTGTCACCTCTACACTACACCAGATGTTGAAATACCCGGTCCATGGAAATATTATCACTGTCCACGGAGAGGAAGATTACATGATTAGCCATCTAAATTCTTTCCGGTATATGGAGTTGGATGGCGAGTTCATTGAAACTCCTTTTCAACATTTTGAAGAAGTCTCTCAAGAGGTAGCGGTAACCAAAACGGCATCCCAGATCCCCAAGAACACAAGACCTCCGCTTCGGATGTCATCTCTAAAGGATACCAAGGCAGTAGTAGAGGAGGGTGGATGCACCATCTGGGGGCAGCTTCCAGACATTCCGTACAAATATGACAAGTTTGGCTTAGGGTTTACTTTAAATGCTCAGAAGGATGTGCATCGTGCCCGTGATGGAGGGCCACCTCTGAAGATTAGCAACCAAGAGGTCAACACAATGGAAGATGGTGAAAAAGATGGCAGCTTGGAGGACTGGATATTTCCTACTGTCAACAGGGGACTTCGCAATTGGGAAGCCAGAGACTTTGTCCCAATAACTTTCATCTCTCAGTAATTTATCTTTTACATTTCTGTTGGACTTGTAATATTCACAAACAATTCGCACATTAAAAACCTTGTGTCTTACCCGAGGCACAATGGTCCATTTGTAAGGGTTTTTATTTCATCTTCATATGACATTCAATGAATCATGGACATTTTTTACATAAAACCTTTTGTGCTCATTATCTTTCTTTTACATTTTATTGTTTAAAGATGGCTATACCCTTACACACGCCCACACTCACAAATGCAAGTACCCCTCTGTTCTGGATCCCATGGGTAACGATACTGCTATGGCCTTTAGTGACTCTGAAGATCTAATCTACCAAGCCGAAGACGAAGGTGAGGAAGATTATGGAGTACCAGGGGAATTGGCCAAACTACTACAACAAGAGGAAAGAGTTATTCAGCCTCATGAGAAACCGTTGGATACAATCAACTTGGGTACCGAGGAAGATAAAAAGGAAATCAAGGTGGGTGCCAATCTAGAGCCAAGTGTCAAGGAGCGTCTAATTCAGCTATTGCACGATTATGTTGAGATCTTTGCCTGGTCATACGAAGACATGCCAGGACTTGATACGGACATTGTGGTACATCGTCTACCTACAAGAGAAGACTGTCCACCAGTGAAACAAAAAGTCTGCCGCATGAGACCTGACATGTCAGAGAAGATCAAAGCGGAAGTCATGAAACAATTCAATGCTGGATTCTTGGTTGTCACTTCCTATTCTCAATGGGTTACCAACATTGTTCCCGTGCCTAAAAAGGACGGCAAAGTGCGAATGTGCATGGATTATAGAGATTTAAACAGGGTCAGCCCTAAAGATGATTTTCCACTCCCCCACATCGATATCCTGGTTGACAATACGGCCCGACACAAAGTGTTTTCTTTCATGGACGGATTGTCAGGTTATAACCAAATCAAAATGGCACCTGAGGACATGGAGAAAACTACATTTGTCACACAGTGGGGCATGTTCTGCTACAAGGTGGTGCCATTCGTACTGAAGAATGCTGGGGAAACCTATCAACTCGCCATGGTAGCTTTGCTTCATGATATGATACATCATGAGATAGAGGTCTACGTAGATGACATGATAGCCCAATCACAAACTGAAGAGGAGCACCTTGATCATTTGCAGAAGTTGTTTGAGAGATTGAAGGAGTACAAACTAAGGTTGAATCCAAATAAGTGCACATTTGGAGTCCGGTCTGGTAAACTCTTAGGTTTCGTTGTCAGCAACAAAGGCATCGAGGTTGATCCTGTCAAGGTTAAAGCGATACAAGAAATTCCTGCTCCCCATACTGAGAAGGAAGTCAGAGGATTCTTGGGACGCCTGAACTATATTTCCAGGTTCATTTCTCACCTGACAGCTACTTGAGATCCAATCTTCAAACTATTGAAGAAAGATCAAGTAGTCAGATGGAATGATGAATGCTAGATTGCTTTTGACAAGATCAAAGAGTACCTACAAGAGCCTCCTATTTTGATGCCTTCAGTCGAGGGAAGACCACTGATCGTGTATCTAACCATTTTAGAGAACTCAATGGGGTGTGTATTGGGGCAGCATGACGAGTCTGGCCGAAAAGAGCACGCTATTTACTACCTGAGCAAAAAGTTTAACGACTGTGAAACCATATATTCACTGCTCGAGAAAACTTGTTGTGCTCTGGCATGGGCTGCTCGCCGGCTAAGACAGTATATGTTGACTCATAACACTTTGTTGATATCTAAGATGGACCCTATAAAATACATCTTCGAAAAGCCAGCTCTGTCTGGGAGGATAGCTAGATGGCAGATGATCCTAACAAAATATGACATACAGTACACTACCCAGAAAGCTATAAAGGGCAGTGTGCTAGCTGATCATCTTGCTCATTAAGCTGTAGAAGATTATCAGTCCATGAAATTTGAATTCTCGGATGAAGATATCATGACATTAGACAACTGTGAAGAAATTAGACCATATGACGGACCTGAACAAGGATCCTGATGGACCATGTTCTTGGATGGGGAATCCAATGCACTTGGTAATGGTATCGGCGCTATGCTCATATCTCCGGAAGGGTGTCACACTCCCTTTACTGCCAGACTTTGCTTCAACTGTACGAACAACATGGCGAAATACGAAGCACGCATATTTGGTCTCAAGGCTGCCATAGACTTGGGAATCAAATCCTTAGATGTATTCAGAGATTCAGCTTTGGTTATCAGTCAGATCAAAAGAGAGTGGGACACTAAGCATCCAAACCTTATCCCTTACAAAGAACATGTTTTGACATTGCTACCACATTTTGAGCAGATTACCTTCGAACATTTCCCGCGAGAAGAAAATCAGCTAGCAGATGCCCTAGCCACAGTGTCATCTATGTTTAAACTTAATTGGGATAACGAGGCTCCCCAGATCACCATTGAACGAATGGATGAACCATCACACTGTCACGAGATTAATACTGAAGAATTAGTGGACCAACCTTGGTTTGATGAAGTCAAGAGGTATCTCGAGGCCCAAGAATATCCGGAAGGAGCTTCAATCAATGATAAAAAGTTCCTAAGGAGATTCTCTGCTAAGTTCTTCCTGAGTAATGGCATCCTGTACAAATGCAACCATGACTCCATTCTGCTCCGTGTGTGGATAAGATTGAGGCTGAAAAGATCATGGCTGAATTACATGAAGGTACCTTTGGCACTCACTCCAGTGGGCATACGATGGCGAAGAAAATCCTACGGGCAGGCTATTATTGGTTTACCATGGAAGCAGACTGCTATCAACACTCTCGAACCTGTCATAAGTGTCAAATTTATGCTGACAAGATGCACGTACCTCCGGTTCCTCTGAATGTCTTGACGTCTCCTTGGCCCTTTTCTATGTGGGGAATCGATATGATTGGAGAGATCAAGCCTACAGCCTCCAATGGACACCACTTCATTCTAGTGGCCATTGACTATTTTACAAAATGGGTCGAAGCAACTTCCTCCGCATCCGTTACTAAGAATGTTGTTGCCCGCTTCATCAAGCAGAATCTCATTTGCCGGTACGGTATCCCAGAAAAGATCATAACTGATAATGGTACCATCCTTAACAATACTATGATCACCGCCTTGTGGGAGCAGTTCAAGATTCAGCATCACAATTCATCCCCCTATCGGCCAAAGATGAATGGTTCTGTTGAAGCTGCAAATAAAAACATTAAAAAGATCATACAGAAAATGACAGTCACCTACAAGGACTAGCATGAGATGCTACCATTTGCTCTCCACGGGTATCGTACCCCGGCTCGCACATCAACTGGGGAAACACCCTATTCTTTGGTTTATAGCATGGAGGTTGTCTTTCCTATTGAGGTTCAGATCCCCTCTTTGAGAATTATGAAGGACGCAGGTTTGAATGAGGACGATTGGATCCAGACTCTACTTGATCAACTAAACTTAATTGATGAAAAGAGACTTACTGCTGTTTGCCATGGTCAGATGTATCAAAAATGGATGATCAACACTTTCAACAAAAAAGTCAGACGCCAAGTATACCAAGTTGGAGATCTAGTGATCAAACGCATTATCTTACCACAAAGTGATCCCAGGGGCAAATGGACTCCTACCTATGAAGGACCATTTGTAATCAAGAGCATATTCTCCAGTGGGGCAATGATCTTAACCACCATGGATGGCGACGACCTGCCACACCCTGCGAACGCGGACATAGTCAAAAGATACTACGCATAAGAGACCCGCTAGGTTGACACACCTAGGAAAAAAGGGCATCCCAGCGAACCAAAAGGTTTGGGAAAAAATTAGGGATAAAATAAAAAAATCTGTACACCCGGCAAGTTGAAAACCCGAAAGGGCGACTTGGGCAAAAAAGGGTTTCCCGATGGACTGAAAACCCGAAAGGGCAGTCCAGGCAAACGTTAGGGAATTAAAGCGTATGACTATGTCCCGTCGGACCACTTTATGGACAACCTCTTGACTCCCACTGACAAACTCAGAGTTTTTGATCAATTCAATCATCTTCATACGAAGCAAAAAATAGACAAGATATTTGGAGATACGAAAGCTATATCAGAATGGGAACCCCGTGGGATTATCACACATTTCTATCTTTCTTTGTATAAATTCTTCTTACTTTTTATGGCATCATCCTCTTACTAGAATGATTGTCTCCTTTGTACAAAATACTTATTCAAAGTTAAATACAAAGATATCTCTTTAAAGTACAGAAAACTATTTGTCTTTTTCTTTACACTTGTGTTTTTTTTTTTTGCAAAAACGTCCAATGATTCATTAATGAACATATGCATTTGAACATAATTACGGTTTACAAATAAACAAAATGAGAAAGACAATTACTGATAGGTTGAAAGGACAGGAAAACGTCTTTAGGCTATTCCGTAAGCAATCCCCGCAGTACGTCATTTAGATCCCCAGCGAAGCTAAAACTTCACTTTTTTTAATCCCCAGTAGAGATCGTCAAATTTCTCAGGATTCCTCAAAGCAGTATATGGCATTGCTCTCATAACAGAATTTTATCAGTACTTAAACTTCAAGACATTAAGAATCCACATATCCTCAACAACATTCAAGGATTTATTTTCCTCAATAAAACAGCAATACAGCGAATCAGCTTACATACGCATACATTATATCCATATATCATAAACATTGACAAAACACATATATTTCATCATACATTTCATGCAACATAATTTTGTGTTCCAACTAACATTTTACCCTTTTCAAGATAAGATTAACAGCTACCATTAACAATATGCAATCATGATACAATACAGATATGCTCCAGACACGGATTCCATTCTGGTACTCATTCAAATTCAGCTTTCAGATACAGTTCAGACACGCTCCAGACACAGATGCCATTCTAATACTCATTCAAATTTCAAGTTCAGATACAGTTCGGATACGCTCCAAAAACGGATGCCATTCTGATACTCATTCAGATTTCAAGTTCAGATACAGTTCAGATACGCTCCATACGTGGATGCCATTCTGTTACTCATTCAGATTCATCTTTCAGATACAGTATGGATACGCTCCGGACACGGATGCCATTCTGATACTCGTTCTTTCAGCTTACAATTTACAATTCAACAAACATTCTTGGATGGCATCTACAAGCCCATATCCAACAAGATTCTATCACTTATCCAAATGGCATCTTTAAGCCCATTCCCTCTACTATCGCATTGCCGAGTGCAAATTTCTGGGCACTCTAGTGTCCAATCATCTTTCACCTTCGAGTCACGAATGACAAAGCTCGCCAATCTAACTCTTCAGGTTTAAGAAGATTGAACAGGGGAAGCTGTTGTACCCTAAAATTTTCCCTCTCATTTATAAAAACTTTTCTCACAAGATTTCTTTGACTAAAGATTGGATTAGGGTTTGGTCAGCTTAAGACATGTCATCTTGCACTGATAACCCAAAATTAGGGTTTGAGTTTGCACAAGGATTCTGGACTATCAATGCTTCATATGACTTTCAAAAATCATTATGGACCCCTAAGATCACTCATGACAAGTTTTAAGCCTTGAACCATATTTTTGATCAGTCAATTGGACAGTTGACCTAAAATTCAGTTGTATTGGGGAAAAAGTCAATCATGGCCAATTTACAGTCAAAAATCATAATTTTTGATCCACATCAACATTCTAGACTCATGTGTATCATTTGATCAAGTTTGGATCATAATTCCTCAAGAAATTTGATCAAATCACCAAAAGGGCAAAATGGTCAAAATTAGGGTTTTGACTAAGGAAGGGCAATTTCTGATTTTTAACTTAGCAAATGACCAATTGAGTTAAGGAATGATTTCAAGGATTCAATTACATCATCGTGACTTTATTACATGGCTCAAAACATTTCCATTTCATTGGATTGACAGATGAAATTTGTAGTCAACTGATCAAAAGTCAATTGTACACTAAAAAGTCAAACTTTGACTTTTTGGTCAAAATCAAGTGCCAAAGGTTGTAATTCATCAAAACATGTCAAAAAGTGAAACTTGTTCATCAATAAATCCAAATTTGAAGATTAGGGTTTAAATTTGAAAATTTTCTTAACTTAGAAATTTTCTAAGTATAGAAAATTTTCTTATTTTTTCTCAACTTTAGGCCACTTTTTCACCATGATGCATAATGATTCAAAGAAAGTTCCCAACATTAAAGTTGTAGACCTCCATTAAATCTACAACTTTTCTTCACACACTTTTCCATAAAGATGCTTGGATCTCAAGATATAAATTTATGAATACATGGTCATGAACTAAATAACTTAGTGAAATTTTGCCCTAATTTAGACAGGTTTTGGACTCAACTTCATGGCAATTTGTCACCTAGTTCCAAGAGGTATCTCAAAATGCATTTCAAATATGAATTATAGATCACATTGAAAGATTTCCAAAATGTCCAAGAAATCCTCAAGATCATTTTTGAGTAGAGAGAATCGAAGAGACGAAGTTGGCATTTTCTCACTTTTTGTCCAAGCCATTTCATGAAGAACAAAGTTGCAATCAATACCTATGCTGCCTAATCCATGCTTTACAGGTCCCCAACTTGTTACTCACTCCTTAATTTAATTCTTACTCAGTTTACAAAGCTTTGATCCATGCCCTAGAGCCATTACACAAGTTGTAATTCCATAAATGGCATAAAGTGACCATTGCCATTTTGAAAAAGCTCAAAATTTTGCCACTTTCCAATTCTTGAGCATTGAACCTGTCTTCATTGTACATATAAGTTTTACAGGCCTAAAGCAAGTTGTACAAGTTTATACCAACCCTAAGAAAGCAAGTACAAGCATGGTAAGCCTTGTCCCTTCACTTTACTTCAAAAGCAAGAAAGGTTGCAAAAAGGTGAAAACTGGCACATCTGTTGGAAGGTTGACATGAAACCAATTATATACTAATATATAAACATAATACAACATATAACACGATTGGTTAAGGCCTGAAACACTCCCAAGCTGAAAAACACCAGAAAACTGTCCAAACTGGCAGTTTTGGCATAAGGATACCAATCTCATATTTGGCTCGTGCGTTTCCATTCTTGACTATTAAAACATATTACCTACTTGATATCAAACCAATCCAGACCTTCATCCCTGTTCTGTAACCACTTCTCCATCATCTGCCATTTTTGTTTTCAAAGCTTGCAGATTGACTTGGCCAAGGAGTTTCAGGCACCTTCAGAGCAAAGCAAAGGTTGGAATACATCCAGGGAAGTTCAAGGAAGCTCAAGCAAACATCAAGCCTCCATCAAACTCACTCCAGTTTCATACACGATTTCAACTGAAGGAGGTAAAATCTCAACTTCTATCTCCTTGTACAGGCAACCATTGGCCATGATTTGTGAATAAAAAATGTAGCCCTCATTGCAACGAAATTGTACATATCTTTATCTTGCATTTATTTTACTTGAGCTAAGAGAATTTAGAACTTGAGGTTTCTGAAAAAATTAGGTTTAAATTTAGGGATGTTAAAATTCTTTATGACCTTTGATTGTTAGTTCACATAAATTATATAGTTGGAATCGTGAGATCAACTACTACAACTTTCATGTTATGAGTTTTCATTTTCATGGAAGAATGAGAGAGTTACAAGATGTCTGGCCAAGCTTGGGGAAGAAGATGAAGTACAGGGCAAGGACTTTGTTCATGTTGTGTTTTTTTTTCACTTAAGACAATTGATGTATAGCCACCCCAGTGGCAAAGTAGCGCGCTGGTGAGACCCATGTCCTGGGTTCGAACCTAGGCGCTACTTTTGTGTTTTTTCACATTTTTCTCTTTTCCATTTTGTTATTTTTACAGGTTGGGCTTAGTCTTTTGGGCCATGATTTTTTGCTAACATTGTTGCCAGTTTTTTCTACAGCACCCCCTTTGCCAACTTTTTTATATTTTTATTTTATTTATTTATTTTCATTATATATATATTAAATATTTTCTTTGATGCATAAAAATCCTAAAAAACTGTAAATTTCATAATATTGTATTTTTATTTTATTTTAGTTTATTTTTCACATAGAAATATATTTTATTTTTAATATATATCATATATTTTCTTAATAAACTTGTAAAATACAATTAAAACATGTTTAGTTTAATTTATTTTTCATTTCATACTTATAAATATTTATTTTTGCATATATAAAAAATTTATATTTTTATACAATATTATTTATTATTCTAATACAAAAAATACTTAAAAAATAATATATAAGAACTTTATTTCCTTTAAAATAATAATTAGGGTTAAGCCTCCATTTTAAAAATTAGTTTCTTTTCCTTATAATTTTAGGTTTAGATTGAAATTTCTTTTATATAAAAACAAAACAAAAAAACTTTTCCTTACATGCATATTATATTGCATCTTTAAATATTGTATTGTATTAATTCTAAATGCGTACAAATTCGATTTGGTTGTAATAATTTATTTAGGTTTATGTTCTTGCAAATCCCCATTCAAATTTGTATTCCCCCCTCCCATAAAATTGATGTAATAGCTTAGTAATATTTACATTACGCAATTTACCGCTTTACATGCCATGATTAGTAATTAGGGTTTGTACGATAAGATCAAAACAAAGCAAAATAGAAAACCCTAAATACAAGATAAAACCAAAGCATGAAAATGATACACTTGCACACAAGCATCCTTAGGTTTTCTCCACTTGGTTGCCTAAAACAAAAATGGCCATATTACGCATGCGAAGTATCTTGGAAAAACAAACAAATATAAATATCATAGTCCCTCGATGACGCTATTCAAAAAGTTGCCTTACAAAATAATCTTGGTCCCTCAAAATGCTAAGATGCTTTACAAACAATGTTAATCACGGTTATACGATGACCCACGTCTGTCCCGTTTACATCCAAAGATAGGGTTGCTTACCAAATCAATGGTAAGACAACAATGTCAAAGGAATAGAAAATGCACAAGAAAGACATTTGAGTAGGTAGATTACTTCTAGTTACTTGCTCCATTTCAAACAATTATCCTTGCTATTTCCAAAACAAACACACACATTTCCAAACATTTTCCAAACATTGAAAAACATTTTCAAAAAGACAAACATCTTTGTATACATTCTTACGAATGAGAATCATTGCAAAGATTGCCTAAACGAATAGCCTCTTTTACAAAATACTTTCGAAAACACACCAAGCACATTTTCAAACAACAAAAGCAAGTAACTAAGAGCCCATGGAAAACCATGGATGAAAAGGGTGCTAATACCTTCCCTTTTCATAATCTACCCCCCGAACTCAAGAAAACATCTCAAAGGTCTTTCCTGTGCTTTTTCACCTTTCCTTTTGGATAAAAGAAAAGTCGGTGGTGACTCTTGCTAACCGCAACATTTGCGATAAAATGCAAAAAACCTCAAGTCAGTTCTCCCACCGTATCACAGATGGAAGCACAAATGGGTTGATAATTTTAATCTGAATAAGTTTTGGATTGTAGAAGAGACAAGCAACAAGTTGTAGAAGAGGAAGTAACCCTCATAAGGGGATGAACCATCGAGCCATGAGACGTTAAATAAAGCATTTCGTGGGAGGCAACCCACGCTTCTAATAACTTAATTTTTGTTTTTGTTTTGTTTACAGGGAATAAAGGGGGGTCGTACTGGTGAAATCTAGGAGGAAGCAGCATGTGTTGCATTACCCTCTTTGAGTCACCTTCCTCGAGCTTGTTCTGAAACATTAGGGTCAATGTTGAGTTCAAGTTTGGGGGGGGGGGGGGGGGGGGTTATTGCTTTTCTTCTTTTCAAATTATTTGTTAGTTCTGTGCAAATTGTTGTGTAAATCCATGAGTTTAAGTCCTCAAAATTTGGCCCAAAAATTTTTATTTTGATTCAAGAAGTTGTTTCTTATATAGTTAGGGAATAGTATATAGAGACAAAGGGATGGTTGTTCAAGGGTAGGAAGTTCGGAATAACGTGACAGTGATATGAGTCTAACGTGTAGATTTGTACCATAGTGCTTGAATCCTGAGAAGTACTCTTGAAGTAGTTTACCCTTACAGTCTAGTATAATATAGATTCACATGCATGTATGATTGGTGGAGAAATAAACAAATTTGGCACTAAATAATGAAAAGACGGTAAAAGGCAACTGACTCTCTAAGTTGGGTAGCCTTCACCCGGTTATTCAGCCCAAAGGGGGTTGATCCTCAAATGTCATCCAAAAGGATAATATATAACTGCAAATTTGGAAAATTTTATCGGTGATTAAAAGTAGTCAATGCAGCTATTTGGTGCCTAAGCAAAAAGTCTTAATTAGTCTTGTGCATGTGATGATCATCATAATTCTCCTTACCTTAATTTGATTTCCCGAATGAAAAAGGAATAAAATTGAAAAGAGACTTAAGTACAAAGCATAGTTAGAGAGGTATTTGAAGAGGAAGCTCTAGATTTAAAAATTCTAAAATAAAACTCTTTGTGTCATGTGAACATCGTACAAACTGTTTTTTTGATCCATTTGAACTGATGTCTCACATATGAGTACCGGGCTGCTGTGATTTTCATGAGTTCATGTAATAGTTGTTTGAGGTCAAGCAACGATTTAAGTTTATGGGAGTTTGATCAGTGGTTTTTTCCACCTTTATTTACTTTTGATTTTAGTTATAGTTTCTTTACTTTGTCAAGTATTTTAGTTCATTCTTCTACATTTTATGTGTTGGTTGTGCACTTTTTTATTTTTAGACTCAGAGGAATAAAACCAGGAAAATCAGTGTGAAAAGTGTAGAATTCGAAGTTTCGAAGGTAATCTCAAAAACCAAGCTACAGGTTACCTGACACGGCACCCGTGTCGCCTGACACGGACCATGTCAAGAGAGGATGCTTAGCATGCAGGTTTGGGAGAAGAGGCAGAGGCTGACACGGGTGCCCGTGTCAGCTGACACGACTCGTGTTAAAAGGTTTGTGCGAGAGAGTTGTTGGTGCGATGGACAGAGAATGACATGGGAGCTCGTGTCAGGTAACAAAGCCTGTGTTGGCCTATGACGCTGATTTCATGAGTTTTTCATACTTTTTCCATATGTTAAGTTGTGAGGGTGTTTCGGGTACTTCCAACCGACTTGGATGAATGGTGACTATTTAAATGAGTTTTCACAAGGAATAAAGGGATTTTCGAATGGAATAAGAATAGGAAGGGAAAAGATTGGGGATTTCAATATATTTTGAGACAAAGATTCCTTCATGCGCGGAAGCAATTGAAGATCAAAGAATCCTCACCTTTTTTAATGTCTAACTTTATTATTGTTTTTCTTTTTAATACTATGAGAGGCTAAACCCCCCAATGCTAGGGGATGTCCCTGATTTGCAAATGTATTGCTTTTTAATTCTTGGTATTGATATAATAGTTACTTTTTAATTTAATTGTTCAATGTTCTTATGCCTTTCCTATAGGATAAATAGGGAATGATCCACGGTTAACAATTATGGATGGACCTCCATTGTTAACGTTTTTGAACAATTAGACTTTAGTAGATATCTCCTAGGACTAGGGATACCCTATAGGTCACCGGTAAAATCTTGATAACATAACTACTTGGTTTCATCGTAATTCACTAAGGACTTGGGTATTAGGATGAAGGACCAAAGGTTTTCTCACTAAGGACTTAGGGGAAAACAAACTAAAGATTCAGTAGTTTAAAGTAATGAACTTGGTGAAGAGATCCAGAATTAAGGTTAATACAAGGTCAAATCACACACTTATCCTAGCATGCTCCTCATATTTATGAAAAATCCCTAACTTACATTCTGCTTACTTTTATTTATGCGAAGTGACAATTCTAAATCAAAATCCCAGTTAAAGTTTTTGTTTAATTAAACGCGAATTGAACTCGATAATTGCATGCAGTCCTTGAGATCAATATTCTGGGAATTTCCCATTATTACTGCAAGGCAAAAATAGTACACTTGCAATTTTTCTCATCAGTCACCCATGTATCTTTTGATACACTGAGGTAGACTAATTGTTCTCACTCATGAACTTTTAAGAAAAGAGTTAAGTATGATTCTTAGTTAAGCTTTTAAGAAAAACTAAGTATTGTTTATTGGAAGTGTAATCTTCTATTTCGTTCTTTTAGTCTAGTCACAGGTTTGTGACTGTAGGTATCACTGCAGTGATTGAAAGTGAGAGGGGGATTTCATATATAGAGGTGTCTAGGTAGAAGTTTCACAAGGTAGTAATTAGTCGAGAAATTGTAAACTAGGGTTGTTTAGGCATTGAACTAATACTATCATAGTGAATTTCCTTCCTGGCTTGGTAGCCCCCAAAGTAGGTGACGTTAAACTGAACTGGGTTAATAATTGATTGTGTTATTTAATTTTATGCAATTTATTTTCTGCATAATCTCTTGTTTTAGCAAGTTTCTGTCAACAGATGAAGTTATAACATATGTCCTAACATTGTGTTTTTTATGGAGAATCAGTCTTAACATCTGCATTATAAGTGCCAAAATTTTAATACTACACACACCTATATACTTGTTGAAACCTCATTTGCAGTCTCCTTTTTAATCCCGAATAATTCTGCCACAACCCAACATTCTTCCCTTCCGACAAGAACCATCAGTGTTAAGCTTGATCCAACCTTGGGATCCATTTCACCAAAATTGACAGATTAATCAGATTTACCACTAATTTACTGTTTTTTATGACCTTCATATACTCATTTCTTCTATCATGCACATGTGAATTTGGAAATAAGGTCTATAATAGTTGATGTCGTGTAATTCCTTATTCCTCCAAGTGTAATTATTATGACACCCTATAGTATAGTAGCTACTCCGATTACGATAGTAGCTCAGATTCAAATCAATCCAGCCCCATAAATCAACTGTAAAAAATTCTAACATGATACCCACAAGCAACTGATTAATATTTTGATTAGTAATACAACTTGATGATTTATAAAAAAATTAATACAGTAACAAAGAAATGTTTTAATAAATAAAAAAAGCAAATAAATTTGATATTTTTATACTTCCGTACATTTACTAATATGTTGCTTCACGGTGCAACGTATCGCCACATTGTCCTTCTATACTTGTACTCCTATGGCTAAACAATGTTTTTAAAATCTCTAATCAAACGGGTAAGGATATTGAATTATTGGTTTACTGATCGAATCGTATAATTAAATCGAATTAAATTAGATATTTTTCTTAAATAAATTGAACTTTATAACAAAACTATATAGTTATTAAACTGATCAAATCAAATCACTCTGTCTTTAAAAAATATCACGACACCTATAAAATTTTAAATTTCAAAATATCATAATTTGACAAGTTCATTCTTTAAATTCAAATTTTAAAAATAGTCATCATATACAACAAAATAGTACAAAGTATAAATTCAAATAACTATTGAATAATTTAATTTGAATAACTTACTTAATTCAACAGTCAGATCAGACCGATAACCTCTTCAATTTCTAAATCCACCGACCAATTTAATCCAATTTTTAAAACACTATTCATTAAAATACAACTTGGCGATCCACACTCAAAAACTCTCTGCTTGAGGTACTCTAAATGATCTAACTTTATTTTTTTTACTTCCAATATAAGCGCTTGTCAAATATTGAAAAGAAAATCATATCTTCCATGCAAAGAGACATGAGAAATATGACAGAAATAGAGATTATTATTTGGTCTTGTTGTAGATTTATCAAGATCACCATTTGTACTATACTTTCCATGCAATACCCTCACACAATAATTATTTACACTTTGTTTTCAATTTCTATCCAAGCCTTGAAACATAAGCTATGTTCATAACATCCAATTTTCTTAAACCTAAACCACCGCACTCCTTCAAATGTGTCACATGATGCCCACCAACAACATGGTATTTCTTGACATTATTACTCTCTTCTCATACAAACTTACGTTGGATTTTGTGGAGCTCGTTTGTACACGCCTTAGGAATCATTGTTGTCATAATGGATAAACATGAAGAGCCTGCAACGCATTTTTGGCTAAAGTAATCCTTCCTACAAAAGATAAATTATTACCTTTCCAAACTGTTAACTTCGTAGTAGCTTTTCCTTTCTTTTACGTTCTACCAATAAGAGGCATACCCAAATACTTACTAAGGTCTTTAGTTTCCCCGAATCCTGATACATGCACCATTCGCCTTCGTAGAAAATCATATGTTGGAACATGTCCATGTTCCAATATGTTGAATTTAAAAATTATTTAAGTCCCACATTGTTAGAATATTTTTTTGTTTGAATAAACCATTTAGTCCCACATTACTCGTGTGAGAAATATTAACTAGCTTACTTCACTATATAAGGAGTGCACATGTTTCATTCTAAGATACACCAAAAATTATTCTATTAGTTTTTTCTTCCTCACTCTCATAACTTTGCGTCTCTTGAATTGTCGAAGCGACACCTTCTTCTCCTTTCTTCCTATCTGTTTAATTTTCTGAGTATTTTCTGGAATTCTTTTTAGATAATTATGTTAGTTTCTCCTCATTTGAGTTGTTAAATTTTCAAATTTAATCTTTTGGATTCTCTTTGGAGAATTATTTGAATTTCTCTTTGATGGAGAAATTATTATGAGTGGTCAAATGACCATTATTAATTTCTCTTTGGAGAATTATTTGAGTTTTGAGAAATTATTATGATTGATCTTTGTACCAGATACTATGAGTGGTGTTGATACCATATTTGAATGGTCTTGTACCATCAGAGGGTGTATTTCTAGACCACTGATTATCTACCATGCAAGTAGCAATCGTACAATATAGAACTGGGTTGTTTTATCCTGGAGGTGGCGCGGTAGTTCGACTGCTTTGCATAATTTTGAGTAGTGTTGCAAAACGTCTTAACGAGAGCGACCTATTCCGCGACTCAACCTGGTAATTTCTTTGTGGAAAATATTTCAAAATCCTAAAACAACAATTTAAAGACGTTTCAAACTGCCATGGCTACCGAAGAAATTATTGGTTCTTTTGCGGATATTGTCTTTAAAAAATCGTTCATGTTTGAGGGAAGTCGCTTCAAACGTTGGCAATAAAAGATGAAGTTCTTAACGTCGAAAAAAAATGTTGCTAACATTATAATCGATGACATTCTGTTTCTCCTTCTGGATCAATCGAACATACTAACAGTAGTATATCTGGAGATTTAGAATGAACACTTAATAGTGTTGAAGTTGAATCTGCTGCACAGATTAAAGTGAACGATTTACAGCATAGGAAAGAAATCACCTTAGAGAAAGAGAATGAAAATCTCTACAAAATCATATCTTGAATAGACTCGCAGATGATCTGTATGACAATTACAATTGATGTGATATTGCAAAACAAGATTGAGAGACTCAGAAAAAGAAGTATGACGTAGAAGTTGAAGCAAATAAGTATGTTGTTAGCCGCTACTTCAAGTATCAAATGCAAAGATGTAAGGTCGATGGAGGCTCAATGTTACGAACTTCAAAAGATTTCTTAAAAGATCATTACAAAAGGTATGTGTTTAAATGAATAATTTCAAATTGGTTTTATTATTGACAAACTACCCCATAGTTTGAATGTTTAAAAAAACAAAAAGGGAATCTTAGAGACAATATCAAAAAGAAAAAGTCTTGGTTGTTTTAAATAACAAAAAGAAATTCGGTGTAGTTCTGAAGCCATTGGGCAAATGATTAAAGAATCAGAACCGTAATATTGTGAACCAAATTAAGAATGGGAATCCTTCTATGATCCCAATAGCTCCAACTATGCAACAACCACCACCTAAAACAAATGATGTTGGTTTCCCTTTGTTTTAACTATGGAAAATCAAGTCATATGACTAAGAAATGTAGAAGTAAGCTTCAACTTGGTGTTGTCCCTAATGCACAGATCAACCTGACTAATGGGAAATTTATTGCTATGGTCATTGAAATTAACATGGTTGATGGATATGTTGGTTGGTGGATAGACACATGCGTCTCTCATTGTGTCTGTTATGATCGTGTTATGTTTAAACATACACAAATACTAAAGATAAGAAAGTGTTGTTGGGAGTTGACCAGACCACGAATGTTGCTGGAATTGTAGACATGGAGCTAAATTTTACCTTCAAAAAGACTTTAATCATAAGGAACGTTATGCATGTCCCTAAGATTAGAAATAATATTGTTTCTGGTTTTCTTTTAAATAAGACGAGGTTTAGTCAGTCTATTGGGGTAGATTTGTACGCCATTACGAAGAATGAAGTTTATATGTTTAAAAATTTTGTAAAGAATTTGAAAATGATATAATAAGAATTTGTAGTGATAGATAAACTGTATGATTCTAGTTTATTAATGAATTTTATACATGTAATTATACATGAAATGGCTGCACCATACTATCTTGCAATGAATGGTAAAGTAGAAAGAAAGAATAGAACTCTTACTGAACTTGTTACAATTATGTTGAATTCTAGTGTTGCACGTCACTGGTGAAGGAAAAAAAATTTTGACTGTTTGCTATGTCCTGAATAGAGTCCCCAAGTCAAAATGTAAGATCTCTCCTTATGAGATATTAAAGAAAAGACAACCAAACTTGTCTTATTTGAGAACTTAGGGTTGTCTGTCTTATGTCAGAATTTCGGATTTGAAACGAGTTAAACTCGCTAGTAGAGCATATGAATATGTTTTCATTGGGTATGCAGCAAACAGTAAAGCATATAGACTTTATGACCTAAAGGAAAAAGTGATCATAGAATCAAATGATGTTGAACTCTATGAAGACAAATTTCCTTTCAAATTGAGAAATAGTGGGGCACACAATCGAGTCACATTCCTGTGATAAGAAGCACAGGAAGCAACGATAATGTAGAAATATAACTTCAACGAAGTAAACGAGTAAGAGTTGCTAAAGACTATAGGCTTGATTATGCGGCTTATAATGTAGAAGAAGATCCAATGAATCTTCAAGAAGCCTTGTCATCTCTGGATGGTTATTTATGGAAAGAAGCTATCAATGATGAGATAGAATCTCTAGAATCTAACAAGAGCTGGCACTTAGTAGACTTGCCTCCGGGTTGTAAACCAATCGGTCGTAAATGGGTTTTGAAAAAGAAACTAAAACCTGATGGAACTATTGATAAATACAACGTTCGCCTTGTTGCCAAGGGTTTTAGACAAAGAGAAAATATAGATTTCTTCGACACTTTTTCTTCTATCACTAGAATTACATCCATTAGGGTACTTATTTTAATATATGTTATTTATAACTTAATAGTACATCAAATGGATGTTATAATAACTTTTTTAAATGGTGACTTAGAAGAAGAAATCTATATAAAACAACTGGAAGGGTTCGTGATCCATGGATAAGAAAACAAGGTCTGTAAGTTAGATAAGTCTTTGTATGGGCTAAAACAAGCTCCAAAGCAATGTCATGTAAAGTTTGATAACTTAATGATATCGAATGAGTACAAAGTGAATGAAAGTGACAAATACGTTTATTACAAACTTGAGAATTGTATTTGCATTATGATATGTCTATATGTAGACGATCTACTCATATTTGGATCAAACATTCAGGCCATTAATGATATGAAATCATTGTTGTACAACAACTTTGATATGAAAGACCTCGGAGAAGCGAGTGTGATTCTTGGTATCAAGATCATGAGATCCAAGCAAGGAATTTCTTTGGATCAATTACAATATGTGAAAAAGATCTTAAATAAATATAATTACTTTGACAGTAAACTTGTGAGCACACCAAATGATCCAAGTGTGAAGTTGTTTAAGAACACTGATGAAAGTGTTAGACAAACAGAATATGCGAGCATCATTGGAAGTCTTAGTCATTCCATTTATTATACTAAACTTGACATTGCATATGTCATGGGATTGTTGTGCCGGTTTACTAGTAGACCGAGTAATGAACATTGACAAGCTATTGAGCGAGTCATACGGTACCTTAAAAGGACCATGCATCTCAGTTTATATTATCAAATATTTCCTATTGTACTTGAAGGATACAATGATGCAGATTGGAATACCTTATCAGATGATTCCAAAGCAACTAGTTGCTATGTGTTCAACATAGCTAGAGGAATTGTATCTTGGAAATCAAAGAAACATACTATCTTGAGAATATAGCATTAGCGACTGCTAGTGAAGAAGCAAGTTGGTTAAGATGCTTGCTAACTGAGATTCCCTTATGGGAAAAACATATGTCAGTTGTGTTGATCCACTATGATAGTACCGCGACTATTGAAAAAATTGAGAACCGTTATTATAATTGAAATTCTGGCTGCAGATACTCAATGTCACGTTCAATGTTATGACACCGTATCTGACTTACTATATGACAGTAAATACAAAAGCAATAAAGAACACAGTCAATTGTTTACCCAGTTCAGTGTGCAACAACACCTACTCTGGGGGCTACCAAGCCAGGGAGAGAATCCACTATAAGAGATGTTAATTCAGGAATAAACCAACCAGTTTATCTCCTTCACTTAAGACCTACCCAATGCAATTCTAATCTAAGTACAACTTAAACCTGAGTTCCTACTCACTCCCCCTCAATCACAGCAGTGATACATAAACCAATTTGACTTAAGAATTGATGAAGACACTCTTCAAAATCACACACTTGATTAAGCTTCACAGCTTTTTAATCAAGCAACATAATCACTCGTGCTTCACAGCTTTGAGTGATGTACACAACCAACTTGACTCTGCTTCACAGCTTTAGTCAAGGAACATTCAAACACTCTTGCTTCAAAGCTTTGAGTGCTACACAACCCTTACAATTGAAACCTATTCCAAGGCACTTATCACAATGATAATTGCTTGGAGTACAATAAACAAATCTATACAGATTACAAAATGATCTTCTAATCAAAACGGCAGGGTTCCTTGAAAAACAGCAGCTCTGTTGAATATATAGCAGCTGCAACTTCAGTTAGGGTTTCCAAAAACCTAGGGTTAATTCCGTTTGACCTAAAGACCAGGTCACAGGACTTTATTAACCAGGTTAGGGTTGAGCTAGGTTACCCCTCAGAAAACGCAGGGTTCTGTTCAGAAAGGACTGAGTTATTTCCTGAAAAAACTCAGACTTATCCAATCCTGCAATCCTTGTTAGTTCAGAACAGGATGTCATAACATCTATTATGACATCTGAGAAAAGCTGTCTACTGATTTAGCAAAATGTGATCATTTTGCAAAAATGCTCAGATACACACTTATAAACATCAGTATTACAATTACAATATTTTTCTGCAAAGGTACCTAATGAGTCAGTACAACCTGAACTAGAATGTTATGACATCAGTCATGACATTCACACATACACTTGGGATTTACCAAAAATGCAAGCCAATACCTAAACACCTACAAACTCCCCCTTTGGCAGATTTTTGGCTAATGTCCCTAAACAATCAGAGATAGATAGCAGCAGAAATAAGTGACAGCAGAAAAATAGAACACAGAATGTTAAGTACTAATTAAGCAAGTACCAAAATATTCTCCCCCTCTTTAGCCACAAATGGGCCAAAGATACATGTTCAGAAAGTTTTACAGTTATCCAAAACACAATAATAAGATCAGCAGCAGACAACAACAGAACACACTTCCAAACTCCACCATCAACACCTCCAAGCAGCAATCAACCTTCAAGCACTGTCATCAGACTCAGAAGATTCAGGCTTCTTTCTTTTCTTGTGAGCAATGTCAGCATTCTTCTCTTTGTTTGATGTCTCAACATTCTTAGAGACATTTGGATTTGTTTCAGCATTTGAGCTTTCTTGGTTCAGAGGAACAGAAATGCCAGGAACTGAGTGGTTCTCGTTCAGAATTCTTGACACAATTTTTGCTATTGCTTGATTAACATAGGCTGTCCCTTCCCTATTAGCAATTTCAGGGGGAACTGAAGAAGAAGGATGAGATGGATTACCTGCATGTCTTGTTCTCAACTCTTTGGCCTTGGTGGGGTTAGTTTTATGAGAACAGGTCTCCAGAACGTCAGAGTTCAGACAGGAAGAGATTGTCCCAGAATCTTGATCAGAGGAAGAGGTTGAGATGGTCGTATTGGATGATGATGGTGTTTGAGACATTTTGTCAGTTTTGAAGGACCAACAGTAAATGAGGAGAAATTTCTGATTGAGAGACTGGGTTTTGATGAGGAGACGTGAGAGGAAGTAAGCAAGGAAGTGTCTATTCAACTTCTTAAAAGAATTGTAGGAAATGAGAAAATTCAATTTTAAACCAATCAGAACAGGCATCAGTCCTTTGGTCTTTGTTTTAAGCAAAATTAATTGCTACAATTCCTCATGTTGGCAAATACCCAGCTTACCCCTTAAGTTTTCAAATTGGTTTGCATCTAAAGCCTTGGTAAAAATATCAGCCAGCTGTAGCTCAGTGGCAACATGTTCCAATTTGATTGTCTTCTCTTCTACAAGGTCTCTAATAAAGTGATGTCGTATGTCAATATGTTTGGTCCTGCTATGCTGAATGGGATTCTTGGATATGTTGATTGTACTCAGATTGTCACAGTACAATGTCATAACATCTTGTGTGACATTATACTCAGTGAGCATCTGTTTCATCCATATCATTTGAGAACAGCTACTACCAGCTGCAATATATTCAGCTTCAGCAGTGGAAAGAGACACACAATTTTGTTTCTTGCTGAACCAGGAAACCAGATTACTTCCCAAAAAGAAACATCCTCCAGAGGTGCTTTTTCTATCATCAGCACTACCAGCCCAATCAGCATCACAGTACCCAGTCAGAGCTGGTTCACAGCCATGAGTATACAACAATCCATAGTTGTAAGTACCACTTACATACTTCAAAATTCTCTTCACTTGATTGATATGACTGACTTTGGGATCAGCTTGGTATCTAGCACAAACTCCAACTGCAAAGGCAATATCAGGTCTGCTGGCAGTTAAGTACAACAAGCTTCCTATCATGCTTCTGTACAGACTTTGATCCACTTTAACCCCACTTGAATCTTTGGAAAGCTTTAGATGAGTAGGAGCAGGAGTCCTTTTGTGACTTGCATTCTCCATACCAAACTTCTTTACAATATTCTTAGCATACTTGCTTTGAGATAAGAAGATTGAGTCCTCCATCTGTGAGACTTGTAGTCCAAGAAAATAGGTTAGTTCTCCCATGAGACTCATTTCAAATTCAGCCTGCATCTGGTCAGCAAAGTGTTTAACCATATGTCCTGACATTCCTCCAAACACTATGTCATCAACATATATTTGGGCAACCATCAACTTCCCTCCTTCAGTTTTGACAAACAGAGTTTTGTCCAAGCCTCATTTTCTGTAGCCTTTGTCTGAGAGAAACTTTGTTAACCTGTCATACCATGCTCTAGGAGCTTGTTTCGGCCCATATAGAGCTTTTCTCAATTTGTAGACATGATCAGGATGGGTTGGATCCACAAACCCTTTAGGTTGTTCCACATAAGCTTCCTCATTTAAGTAGCCATTTAGAAAGGCACTTTTCACATCCATCTGAAATAACTTGAACTTCAGAAGACAAGCAATTGACAACAAGAGTCTGATTGACTCCAACCTGGCTACAGGTGCAAAGGTTTCATCAAAATCAACCCCTTCAACCTGGGTGTATCCTTGAGCAACAAGTCTTGCCTTATTTCTGGTGACAACTCCTTCAGCATCTGACTTGTTCTTGAATATCCATTTTGTCCCAATGATGTTAGTTCCTTCAGGTCTAGGAACCAGTTCCCAAACTTCATGTTGCTTGAATTGGTTCAGTTCATCTTGCATTGCACCAATCCAATATTCATCAGTTAAGGCTTCCTTGACATTTCTTGGTTCCATTTTGGACACAAAACAAGAATTTGAGATGATTTCTCTAGATCTTGTGATGACTCCACTATTGGGATCTCCTATGATGAGCTCTTTTGGATGATCCTTCTGAATTCTGATGGAAGGAGTCTTGCTAGTTTCTTTTGATCCAGATTTTGTTGTGGTGGAGTTGGGTAGATCATCCTGTTGGGTTGAAGTCTCAAAGAATGTCTCAACAGTACAAGGAACATCTATTTCTTCATGATAGTCATCAATTATAACATTTATTGATTCCATCATGGTTTTGGTTCTGGAGTTGAATACTCTATAAGCTCTGCTGTTTGAGGAGTATCCTAGAAATATGCCTTCATCACTTTTGGAGTCCAATTTTCTTCTTTGTTCACGATCAGATAGGATATAGCATTTGCTGCCAAACACATGGAAGTACTTCACAGTTGGTTTTCTTCCTTTCCAGAGTTCATATATGGTGGATGAGGTTCCCTTTCTCAAGGTGACCCTGTTATGAACATAGCAAGCTGTATTCATAGCTTCAGCCCAAAAATACATAGGAAGTCTTTTGGCATGTAACATTGCTCTGGCAGATTCTTGTATGGTCCTGTTTTTTCTTTCCACAACTCCATTTTGCTGAGGTGTTATGGGAGAAGAAAACTCATGACTGATTCCTTCTGAAGCACAGAAGTCATCAAACTTTCTGTTTTCAAATTCCTTGCCATGATCACTTCTGATTCTAACAATACATCCTTCCTTCTCTCTTTGAATTCTCTTGCACAGTTCTCTAAAAACTTCAAATGCATCTGATTTTTCCCTAATGAAATTAATCCAGGTGAATCTGGAAAAATCATCCACAACCACATAGGCATATCTTTTACCACCAAGACTCTCTACTTGCATTGGTCCCATCAGATCCATATGGAGGAGTTCTAGAGCCTTAGAGGTGGTCAGATGTCTTGACTTTGGATGTGACATCCTAGTCTGCTTACCCACCTGACATTCACCACAAACTCTTCCTTCATCAATTTGCAGTTTTGGAATCCCTCTAACTGCCTCCAAGGAGATAATCCTCTTCATACCCCTTAGATGAAGATGGCCAAGTTTTTGGTGCCACAGTTTCACCTCTTTTTCTTCTTTTGCAAGGGAACACACAGATGAGAAATTGGTGTTCTCAGCCTCCCACAAGTAACAGTTGTCTTTGGATCTGACTCCTTTCATTACTATCTCTTGTTTGTCATTGATTACAAGGCATTCAGATTTTGAGAAATTGACCTTGAATCCTAGATCACACAGTTGACTGATACTAATGAGATTAGCGGTCAGTCCTTTCACCAGCAGTACTTCATTCAGATTTGGAACTCCAGGGCAGTCCAAATTACCAACTCCTTTGATTTCACCTTTAGCCCCATCTCCAAAGGTCACAAAACTGGTGGTGTGAGGCTTAACATTATTGAGGAGGTTCTTGATTCCAGTCATATGTCTGGAACATCCACTGTCAAAGTACCAGTCTTCCTTTGCAGAGACCCTCAGGGAAGTGTGAGCTATCAGTGCAGTAGCCTTTTTCTTCCATTGAGGAGCATGTGGTACCTTTTTAGACTTAGGTTTGACACATGAGTTCTGATTAGGGTATCCATGTAATCTGAAGCAGAAGGACTTTATGTGGCCATATCTACCACAATGATGACATTTCCATCTTCGGTACCTTTTCCTCATATGTTTCTGTTCCTGATGTCGAGAGTTGTGTTGAGACATCTGTTTTGACATTTGCCTATCAGAACCAGATTTCGTTGCTTTCATAAATCCTAGACCAGATTTATTTCCCACATTTTGTCCAACCTGTAGGATCTCCTCCAATTTGTCAGTTCCATTTGTCAACATCTTGACAGATTTGGTCATTTGATTCAGTTGTGAGTTCAACAATTGAATTTCTCCTTCTAGATGACTTATAGTTTCAAGGTTTGCCCGTTTTTCAGCCTCCATCTTTATGATGAGTTTTGATTGTTTCTCATTCTGCACACAGACTTCAGTACTTCTGATACACAATTCCTTGTACGTATCAGCCAGTTCTTCAAAAGTCACCTCTTC
Organism: Vicia faba; assembly: GCA_948472305.1. Taxonomy (NCBI): domain Eukaryota; kingdom Viridiplantae; phylum Streptophyta; class Magnoliopsida; order Fabales; family Fabaceae; genus Vicia; species Vicia faba. The sequence continues at coordinate 1,095,898,899 of OX451738.1, forward strand.
ATCACTGATGTCACTTTCAGAGGTACAAACACCAGTTAAAGCAGTAACTCGTTTGGCAGTCTCTTCTTCAGAATTACTTTCTGAATCACAGTCAGACCAAGTAACTGTCATTCCTTTTTGTTTCTTAAGAAAGGTAGGACATTCAGCTCGAATATGCCCATATCCTTCACAACCATGGCATTGAATTCCTCTGCCTTGAACTCCCTTCTCATCTGGCCTTGGTCTTCTGCTGGAACTGTCAATGTTAGAGGAAATGTTATGAACATTAGACCTTGACTTTGGATCTATTCTTTTGATGAGTTTGTTGAACTGTCTTCCGAGCATGGCTATAGCTTCTGAAATGTTTTCTTCAACATCAGTGTTGGACATAAGTGCTATGCTCTTGTTCTTTTTGACGTCATCATTAGTGATTCCCATCTCAAAAGTCTGAAGAGACCCAATAAGTTCATCCACTTTCAACTTGTTAATGTCCTGGGCTTCCTCTATGGCAGTCACCTTCATAGAAAATCTTTTAGGCAAGGATCTGAGAATCTTCCTCACCAGTTTTTCTTCTAACATTTTTTCTCCCAGTGCTCCTGAGGTGTTGGCAATCTCCAAGATGTTCATGTGAAACTCATGAATGGTTTCATCTTCCATCATTTTTAGATTCTCAAACTTAGTGGTCAACATCTGAAGCCTTGACATTTTTACTTTGGAGGTGCCCTCATGAGTAGTTCTGAGAGTGTCCCAAACTTCCTTGGCCAGTTCATATTGATGTACTAGTCTGAAAATGTTTCTATCAATTCCATTGAACAGGGCATTTAGAGCTTTTGAATTTCCCAGTGCTAACTCATCTTCTTCTTTACTCCAATCTTCCTCAGGTTTCAGACTGATTGTCCCATCTCTCTCAGTTATGGTGGGATGAATCCATCCTTTGTCAGCAGCTCTCCAAGCCTTTTTGTCCAGAGATTTTAGGAAGGCAATCATACGAGGTTTCCAATAGTCATAATTAGTTCCGTCCAGAATGGGTGGTCTATTTCCAAAAACTCCTTCTTTGTCCATAGTGCCAGAAAGTGATATCCCTAGATCTCACCCAGTAATACAGGCAGGGTGCCTGCTCTGATACCAATTGAAATTCTGGCTGCAGATACTCAATGTCACGTTCAATGTTATGACACCGTATCTGACTTACTATATGACAGTAAATACAAAAGCAATAAAGAACACAGTCATTTGTTTACCCAGTTCAGTGTGCAACAACACCTACTCTGGGGGCTACCAAGCCAGGGAGAGAATCCACTATAAGAGATGTTAATTCAGGAATAAACCAACCAGTTTATCTCCTTCACTTAAGACCTACCCAATGCAATTCTAATCTAAGTACAACTTAAACCTGAGTTCCTACTCACTCCCCCTCAATCACAACAGTGATACATAAACCAATTTGACTTAAGAATTGATGAAGACACTCTTCAAAAACACACACTTGATTAAGCTTCACAGCTTTTTAATCAAGCAACATAATCACTAGTGCTTCACAGCTTTGAGTGATGTACACAACCAACTTGACTCTGCTTCACAGCTTTAGTCAAGGAACATTCAAACACTCTTGCTTCAAAGCTTTGAGTGCTACACAACCCTTACAATTGAAACCTATTCCAAGGCACTTATCACAATGATAATTGCTTGGAGTACAATAAACAAATCTATACAGATTACAAAATGATCTTCTAATCAAAACGGCAGGGTTCCTTGAAAAACAGCAGCTCTGTTGAATATATAGCAGCTGCAACTTCAGTTAGGGTTTCCAAAAACCTAGGGTTAATTCCGTTTGACCTAAAGACCAGGTCACAGGACTTTATTAACCAGGTTAGGGTTGAGCTAGGTTACCCCTCAGAAAACGCAGGGTTCTGTTCAGAAAGGACTGAGTTATTTCCTGAAAAAACTCAGACTTATCCAATCCTGCAATCCTTGTTAGTTCAGAACAGGATGTCATAACATCTGTTATGACATCTGAGAAAACCTGTCTACTGATTTAGCAAAATGTGATCATTTTGCAAAAATGCTCAGATACACACTTATAAACATCAGTATTACAATTACAACATTTTTCTGCAAAGGTACCTAATGAGTCAGTACAACCTGAACTAGAATGTTATGACATCAGTCATGACATTCACACATACACTTGGGATTTACCAAAAATGCAAGCCAATACCTAAACACCTACAATAATGGTAAAAGACGTCAAATAAGAAGAAAGCACAACACTATTAGAGATTGTATCTCTAAAGTAGCTGTAAGAGTGGATCATGTACGCACTGATGAAAATTTAGCAGATCCTTTGACGAAATGATTAGCTAGAGAGAAAGTCTATAATACATCATATAAGATGAGACTAATTCCTGTAGGAAAATGATTTGCTCATGATGGTAACCCGACCTAAATGACTGGAGATCCCAAGAAATAGGTTTAATGGGTAACAACAAGTTGTGAGTAATATGAGATGATCATGCAAGTAAAGCATGAATCCTGAAGTAATAAAAGGATGATATAATAGAAACTCTTAATGAGATCTATACTCTGTATGAGGGAGTACCTAGGCTACAGGAGTACTCTTGATAGACTCACCTATGTGATTGTGGAACTTAGGCCGGTTCCTATGAAATTTCGAGGCAGAATTCCTAGAGCCTTCATTAAACTGAGATACACGTGCATGGCCATTAAAGCACGGGCTATTAGAATACACTTAAGAAAAGATTGTGTGCGGGTTTGGTGTCTGAGATAGAGTTCAAGACATTTGTGTCACTCTTGTTAAATTGGAATCCTACTTGCTATACAAAGGTTCAAGTCGTAGACACCTTTGTTTATGCACAATCTTAGAAACGTTTGACGTTACTTCTAAAATCAATTTTTTAAATTCAAGTAGGGGATTGTTGGAACATGTCCATGTTCCAATATGTTGAATTTAAAAATTTCTCAAGTCCCACATTGTTAGAATATCTTTTTGGTTGAATAAATCATTTAGTCCCACATTACTCGTGTGAGAAATATTAACTAGCTTACTTCACTATATAAGGAGTGCACATGTTTCATTCCAAAACACACCAAAAAACTATTCTATTAGTTTTTCCTTCCTCACTCTCATAACTCTGCGTCTCTCGAATTGTGAAGCGCCATCTTCTTCCCCTTTCTTCCTACTCGTTGAATTTTCCGAGTATTTTCGTGAATTCTCTTTAGAGAATTATGTTAGTTTCTCCTCATTTGAGTTGAGAAATTTTCAAGTTTAATCTTTTGGATTCTCTTTGGAGAATTATTTGAATTTCTCTTTGATGGAGAAATTATTATGAGTGATCAAATGACATTATTAATTTCTCTTTGGAGAATTATTTGAGTATCTTTTTGTTTGAGAAATTATTATGATTGGTCTTTGTACCAGATACTACGAGTGGTGTTGATACCATATTTGAATGGTCTTGTACCATCAGAGGGTGTATTTCTAGACCGATTATCTACCATGCAAGTAGTAATCGTACAATATAGAGCTGAGTTGTTTTATCCTGGAGGTAGCGCGGTAGTTTGACTACTTTGCATAATTTTGAGTAGTACCGCGAAACGTCTTAAAGAGAGTGACCTAGTCCGCGACTCAACCTGATAATTTCTTCAATGGCTAATATTTCAAAATTCGAAAAACAACACCATCTGTATTACTTGAGAAAAAGATTCTTCTTTTATCCTTACTAACTTCTTGGCCTAACATATTACAAAACTTGTCCAAGATATGAACTACACATTAAATTTTCTTGGCATTAGCTTCCCCAAATAACAATGAATCGTCTGCAAACATCATATGAGACACCAACTTCCCTTATATCCCTACCTTAATAGAAGTCCACTCTCTTAAATCTAATGTGCCTGAAATGAGATGCAAAAGTTTATCTATACACCGAACAAACAGTTATGGAGATATAGGGTCTCCTTGATGAATTCATCTACTAGGGAGAAAAAAGTTTAATCTTATACTGTTCCACATGATATTAGTCTCCACACTAGTTACAATGTGTGTAATAATGTTCATTAAATTTACCGGTAATTTGATTTCCCTCCTCGAAAATTATCCAAAAAAACTTCCTACTTAATTTATTGTATGCCTTTGAAATATCAACTTTGACAGCAAATAATTCCTTATTCCCCTTAATCTTATTCATACCGTGAATCACTTCTTGAGCCACCACAATGTTTTCATGAATATGTCTTTATGGGACGAAACCAGTTTAATAACGCGAGACTAGATTAGGAATGCATTCTTTGAGCCTTTCCATAATCACCTTGCTCACTATTTTGTATATTGAGTGACAAAGAGAAATAGGTCTAAATTGAGTAATAAATTCATGTTGATACACCTAAGTAATTAAACAAATATCACTTTTATTTATCACACCCAACATTCTAGGATTTCTCCATACCTACTTAAAAAATTCACACACACTTTCCCCAACCACAGTCCAAGATTTTTGATAAAACTCTGTCGGATATCCATCAGGGCCACGAGCCTTCCAAGGGTTCATCTTAAATAGAGATTTCTTAATTTCCACATCCACAAATATCCTTTCCTAATCTTTCCTTAGTTTCCTCATCTAGAAATGGAAAACATATTTCTAACTTTTGCATAAAACTCTTTGGGGAGAACAAGTTCTTATAATAGAATGTAAACATATTTTCAACTTACTCTTGATCCTCTATCTATTTCCAATCTCATGCTTAATCATCGTGATCCTATTCTTACGCCTTCGCTGGAAAACTTTAATATGATAATATTTGGTATTCCAGTTACCATCAACGAGCCATTTCGCCCTAGATCTTTAATAGAACATAAACTCTTCCTTCCTTAAAATCTCACTGAGCTCCCTTTTTAGGTTATTTTAAAGCTTTTCCAACCCAATAGAATGGAGACTTGACTGTATTTGTCCCTGGATGCTATCGCGGCGCGAAAAATACCTGAGCGTATTGCATGTTCGAAATACAACAGAGTTGTCACCGAACTTTATTTGTTACAAAGGAACGGGAAAATATCGATAAAACCCACGAAAGAAAAGAAAATGGTCGTCGCAACCAAATTAGGGTTCGGGAGTCAGTTATGCAAGGGGGAGGCATTAGAACCCCTCTCATCTATTCTACTCAACGAGACTCATTAGTTAGTTTTGTGAAAAAGTATTAACTTATGTTATTTGTGATCTTCTATTTATTATGAGAGAAAGGAAATAAAGAAAAAACATTTTGGATTTTTTACTATTGTGCCTAATAAGATTTCAAAATCCTTCTCCTATATATCTCCAAGTGAGATGGAGAACTCAAGGCTACGTAATTCTGGGTAGAAAATGTTTGTGGGTTAGTTCATTTTAGTGAAATATTATCAAGTCGCATTCAAACGGAAAACATTACTTCCCAAGAACATGGATAATTTAACATTTGCATCACTTCAATAATGGATGAATGAATCTGGATCGATACATATTCTTGTCATCATCATATTCAAGTGGAAAACATTTGATATTAACATGTGTAAGTGCCATTTGTGTCGTCGCAGAATGGACATAGCGTCTTTCGTTTTATGAAAAGGTTTTAAAGTCGCACAAAGACAAGTAGTTTAGTTCGTTGAATTGCTTTTAGGCGGAGACAAGTAATTGGTTCAGGAAAAGTGTGAAATAAGTCCTCTAATACTCGAGAAACAAAGAGAATGTACATCTGCCCATTCCTTCTTTCATCCAAAACTTATTTAGAAAAAGTTTATCTTTATGGGAGATGAGTAATTGGTTCAAACAAAGTGTACACTAAGTCCTCCAATACTCGATAAGTAAATGAATATACATTCACCCCTCCTTCCTTCAAAGTTTATTATGAAAAAGTATTTTTGAAATGACGACTTGACGTTGGATCAAGTGCTAATTAATTATAAAAAGATTTGAATGAATCGGGGAAAAAGGTTGGATCAAGCACCGCAATGTGATTGGTTGAATTTGAATGAAAAAATAACTTGACTTTAGATCAAGCGCTTTTATTTTAAGATATTGACTTTAAGATGCCAAGTTGTTAGTTAACTCAGTTAGGAACTAACTAATTAAACGCAAAATAAAAAGCAAGTAAAATTATTACACTTCATGGAAATGGGGTACATTTGTCCATTGAAAAAATCATGCAAATAAAATGAAAAAGATGGTATGAAAATAAAATGTAAACCAAACACTAATAAAATAATATGACATGAAAATTGCACAAGCTATTTGAATGGTTTTGATTCTTGAAAGAAATTTTATTTAGAAAGGATTTAAGTTACTTTATTAGATCAAAAGATTAATCAAGTGGAGTGACATTTTATTTTAGAAAAATTAATTAATTAAAAATTGATTACGTTAATTATTGAGCTAATTAAAGATAATTATCAAGAATAAATAATTAAAATTTAATTTAATTGATTAATTGTGTTAACTAAGTGTAATTAACTAAATCAATTAATTAAAACAATAATTAATTAATTTATATTAACTAAAAAATTAATAAAATGTATGGGTCTGAAGCTAAGGCCCAAGGGAAAAGGAAATAAACCACACAATGACATGCTAGCAGAATGAAGGGAATTTCTTAAGCCGCCACTATATAATGAAAAGTACCTATGAAAACCCGAAAAATCCTCGAGATGTGCATATGTGAATGCCCCAATTTATGTGTTTCGGATAAACACATTCGAAACCACCCAGCGTATATGAAAACAGAGGTTTCAGAAATGCATATCTGAAACTTTGTTTGTTTGTACCATTTTTGTTTAAAACATTAATATTACCACTACCTAATAAACGGGCTAACATAAAACGATACGATGTGGACGAAAAATGAAACTAACTTAAGAATTAGATTAGATGTTTAGAAATAGAGAAATATAATACATCAGTTGTTCAGAAAATGCACAATGTCAAAATATTACATCGGTAAAAATAAAACAAAATAACATAGATTACTGCTATTGTATATGCCTAATCTGACCTCCTTGTTACCTCATCTGTCTCCTATATCCCACTGCACTGGTTGCCTCCCTAACCATCCTCTCAGCAATGGCCACCGCCTCAGGACCGCCCCTATCAATGATCCCTCTATCTAATGCCTCATGCCCAAGTGTGTGTATTCACTAACAAATCAGCAAGACATCAGTGGCATGGTCATCTTCGCCCTGCTGGTTCTCCAAGAGCTCCTCATGAGTTGGCCTAAGTGGACGTTCATGAGCACTCGATGTCATGTATCCTTCTACATAATTCCAACTCTCGGATGTCGGTATCATTCGATACTCCCGTAGCACCAAATGATTCTCCCAATCCTGAAAGAAATCATCGAGTTCCTGGTGGACAATGGTGTTGGGAGCATGCTAAAAAGGAGATCTCGGTATCATCTTGAAGGAACCAGCGGAAAATCATCGAGAGAAAATCAATGAAGTCCCCATCGAGTATTTATTTATCCCACATAAGGGAAAGGAAAATCATCGAAGAAAAACCTGAGAAGGGAGAATTCACGGTCTTGCGACCGAGAGATCGGGTACAGGAGTCGATTACACAAGGAGAAGGTATTAGCACCCCTCACGTCTGTGGTACTCCACGGGATCCACTCTTGTTATTCTAATCAAATAGTGTGTTCTATCTAAATATTATGAGCTAAGAGAAAATGCATGTAAGCAAAGTGTATATACAAATAAAAAAGGTTTTATTAGTCGTGTCTGCCACGGCTGTGAACCTTTGTGCCTACGTACCCTCTTCGTGCAATGAGAGATCAAGACACTCGTAGTTTACATTAAAAAAAATTGGTTTGTTGTATGTTTTTTATGAAAAATGATAATTTTGCATTCTATCGCAGCTCGACCTTTGGAGACTCACGCATTGTAGTAGAAAGAAATTAACATATTCTTACATGAAAAAGGTTTTCAAAGAAAAAGGGCCCGAAGGAAAAAAAAGGTTTGGATTGATTGGTGTTTTTTACCTCAAAAAAATATTTGGTGATTCGAACCACATTAAAGTCTACGACATGAGAGACTTTGGATGGTCGAGCCAAACGTCTCGTACCCAAAGTACTCATGTAAGGCTCTGGCACGTGGTTCGTGTCATTACTGTTAACAGTTTTGAGAATTTTGAAAAGAAAAAGATTTTTTATTTTAATGATTCAAAAGGGGAAGAGAAAAAGTCTAAAGGAGACTATCCTAGTTTTATCCCTAGTGTATCATACAATGGTGGTTCTAAAGTTTGGATAACAAAGGTAAACATCTACCTGAGTTAGAAGGCATGGATTACAATCCTAATATCTAATTTGTTCAAAAATGAAACAAGTAAATCCTATGGGAACATGCAAAGGTCTAAAGAAAAACACTAACGCAAGTGCAATCAAATAAAGTAGAACCAAAACCAAAACAAAAATCAAGTGTGAGCTAGTAACAAACAATGAATCCAATGGATTTCAAAGTGGGTGTAAGGAACTCTTTCCACTTGATTTTCTCAAGCACTAATATCGAGTAATAACTCGAAGCATCAATGCTTAAAGAAACATGATCTAACATCGTTGAAAAGATTTACAAAGTGTGGGGATTGGTTATGAACCCTTTTTTGCCAAAGCCTCCTAGAAAACATAGAGGTGGAAAAAGAAACTCCCCAGTATGAAAGGGGTTCGAGTAAGAACTAATAGATTGGAAACGTGCTGGGCTCTGGAGGCTCAAACCATCGTAACCCTAAAGTCTCACAAAGTTGTGTTTCCCACCTTTCTTCAGTGTCTCTTCCTAAAAGAAAAAATAGAACACGGAAAAAACAAATCTCACTAGTTCACTTGGTCCGCCCCCTTTCCCTGTTCTTCTTCCTCAAACCAATCCTTTCACAAAACGCTCAACAAAAATCCCTCATTAAACAAAGTAACACAAATAAACATGAATCCAAGTATTATCTTGGTGAGTATAAAACACAACAACATCAGGCTTACGAAAATTCGAAGGATAAGCCCTACCCGGTCCAATCAAAACAACGATAACAATATTGGAAAGGGAAAAGATTAGCAGCAATACACAATGAAAAATGAATTCGAGAAAAGAAAATAGCAGAGCTACCCACGAAGAGAATAATTCTCCGAATTCAGGTATGGTATCCTCTAATGTTTTGATTCCACTTCTACTTCCTCCTTCTTCTCTTCTATAGAGAGGAGATTGATGAATTGGGTGTAAATTTAGAGGGAAGGGTGAGAGCGAGATTGTATATATTGGGGGGAATTTTGTTAGGAATCAGAGGGATTTTTTATGTATGTGACCCGTGTGACTTTCTGTAGAATCAATTTTGATCCTTGATGAATTGTGAAAGAAAGGTTAAGATTGAGTTGTGATGAAATTCTGTTTTGGGTTTATATGTAAATGTGGTTTGCTGTAAATTTGAAAATAATTTGATAATCAATTGTGAATCTGAGTTAAGTTTGAAATGAAAGTTGAAATTGAGTTTTAGTTATAAAATTGTGATGAAATGTTGTTACTTCCATGTGGAAACAACACAAACCGTGAATATGATGTACATGTGGTCCCACATGAAGCTTGGCTTAATTATTTGGCTCAAGATTTGGCTTAAAACATGGACTTATGAGTCATATGGCTAAAACAAATAAACTTAAGAATGACAATGGGATTTGAAAACATGACTTGAATTTGAAATCAAATGAAGCTTCTTTCAATGAATCGATCATTAAGACTTGATTAAAAATCAAAAGGCCAAACAAAAATTGACTTTGACTTTTTGATATAAAAATTGAAACTAAATGAAATGATGTGAGTACAAAATGCAAGTTGACTTTTAAAAAGATAAAGACCACAATGACATGGCATAGTTTATTTTTTGTTTGACATTCCTTTCAAGAATGCAACCATGCATAAATGAGTTTATGGAACATGCAAGGGGACAAAAATGAGGTATGACATATGCCTTCAGTTCTTTTACATTTCTTCTTAGTAAAGCATCCAAAGTATTAAATTTACACTTCTTCACCCCTTTCTTCACCTTCCACTGTTCCAATTCTTCGGTAGCATGCTTCAATAGGTATCTTCTAAGACCCATGTGCTTTCAAAATGAAAGTTATAATTAACCACCTTCTTACGTAATACCGTAAAGACAAATCATTAGTAATAGATGGTGGTCCGATAAATCAAGTTGAGTTAGAACTTTAATGTATCCTCCTGTGAACCTAAGACGCCACTTATCATTACACAACACTTAATCGAGTCTTTCATAAATTATTTGGCATCTGTGATACGGTGGGAGAACTGACTTGAGGTTTTGCGTTTGTGTTCGTAAATGTTTCAATTTAGCAAGAGTCGCCACCGACTTTTATTTTATCCAAAAGGAAAGGTCAAAAAGCACAGGAAAGACCTTTGAGATGTTTTCTTGAGTTCGGGGGGTAGATTATGAAAAGGGAAGGTGCTAGCACCCTTTTCATCCATGGTTTTCCATGGGCTCTTAGTTACTTGTTTAGATCACTTTATTTTCTTTTCCAATTGTTTGAAATGGTGGTTTGTGTGGTTTTGAAAGTATTTTGAAAAGAGGCCATTGTTTTGGCAATCTTTGTAATGATTCTCGTTCGTAAGAATGTATACAAAGATGTTTGTCTTTTGAAAAATGTTTCAATGTTTGAAAGTTTGTTTGAAAATTGTTTTGAAATGTGTGTGTGTTTTTGAAAATAGCAAGGATGGTTTGCAAATTGATCAAGTAACTATAAGCTTATCTACCTACTCAAAAGTCTTTCCTACACATTTTTATTCCTTTGACATTGTTGTTTTACCATTGTATTTGGTAAACAACCCTATCTTTGGATCTTAAACAGGACAGGCGTGGGTCGTCGTATGACCATGATAGCAATGGTGCCAAGTATCTTAGCAAGTTTTAGGGACTAAGATCATTTGCTTTTAGGCAACCTTGTTTAGCGTCATCGAGGGACTATGATCTTTTGTTTTGTTTTGTTTTGCCAAGATACCTAGCATGCATACCATGGCCATTTTGTAAGGCAACAAAGTGGATGAAACCCTAGGGGTGGTGTGTGAAATGTGTTGTCATTTTTCATGCATTTTTATCTTGTATTAAGTCATGCTATTTGTTTTGATTTTTGGTCTTTTGCATACAAAACCCTAGTTTACTATCATGGTATATGAAAGCAATAAAATGCGTAAAGTAAATCTAGACTATTACAACAATATTATGGGAGGGGGGTACAAGTTTGAATAGGGGGTATTTGCATAAAATAAAACCCTAGTTTACTATTACAACCCAATTGAATTTATTGTACAAATAAATAAATAAATAAACAAGTATTTAAATATGCAACAAAATGTAAATATGCAAAAAATGTTTTTTGTATTAATTTTATGCATGAGAAAATAAATTTATTTATGTCTTAAAAAATAAGAAAAATAAAATGATTATTTTTGGAAAGGGTGAAAACCCTAATTTTTGTTTAAGAAAAATTATGTTTTCTATTATTATTTATCCATTTTAGTTTAAGAAAAATAATAATATACACAAAATGTTAAAAAATTGAATATTGTATGAAAATATTATTTTAAGTGTATAAATAATAAAAATAAAAATGTATGATATTTTTATATTATTTACAAGTTTATTCAAGAAAATAAAAGTATATTAACCTAATAACTTATTTATTGTGCAAAAATAAAATAAAATAAAATAATATGATAAAATGCAAAAAATAAAGAAAATATTTTTTGTGATTTTTGATGTTTAGAAAAAATAAATAAAGGTCAGAAATATGAAATATGCAAGAAAATATAAAAAATAAAAGAAAATGGCCAGGGGGGTGCAAAAAGTAAAAGGGGGTGCAAATAGAAGCAAGCCCAAGCGCCAGGCCCAAGCCACTTCGTCCCTGACCATCGTCTTCGCGCGCGCGCCCTAGTTCAGTTCAAACCTGCTCTTGCTATTCTTTGCATAAAATCAAAAATGTATAACATGAAAAATGTAGCTCATGATTCCATGATTCCAGTGATATAAAGAACATGACCTAACTCTCAAAGATCAGAGAGAATTTTAATGGCCCTAATTTCTGACCTAGTTTTTTCAGTATGTTCAACATCCAAATACTCCTAGCTCAATTAATATAAATGGAATCTACGCATATGTACAGCTCAAGCATGTTATGGACTACATCTTTGCTTCACAAACCTAAGCTTAATGATGCCTAAATAGGGAGATAGAAACTTGACAAATACCTTGTTCAGTTGAGTTTGGATATGGCAATGTGGGCACTTTGAGTAAGGCCAGAAGTTCTTGTGAGCTTGCTTGAAGTTCCCTCAAGCTATCCCAATGCTCAGCTGGCCTTGAAGTTGCTTGAAACTCCCTGTAGAAGTCAACCTGCAAACTTAGAAAATGTAAATGGCGAAGCTCGAAACAGGGGTTACAGTTTCTTGACAAGCGCCTGGACAGTTTAGGTGTGATGTATGGAATGTGTTTGAAGTGATTCCAAGAAAAACGCACGAGTCAAAATGGAAATGGCTTGTAATTTGCAGAGGTTGCCCTGTTTTGGGCAGAAATAGGTTTTTTTTGTGCTTGAGGGTGTTTGAGAGGTGAGCAATTCGTGTCTTAGGCTTGTTACAATATTCTGAGCTTGTTTGAAATGAGACTAAGACTTGCCTTTATCAGATACACCAGCTTGCTTGACTTTTGCAAGTTTGCTTGTTTTTGAAGAAAAGGTGAAATGACAAAGCCAAAGGCCTGTACAAGCTAGCTCAAGGTCCTCATAGGGTTGGTACAAGTTTCCTGATGTTTATGGATCTTGTTTGTAGCCAAAGATCAGGTTCAATGCTCAAGGAATATAAAGTTGCAAAAAGCAAGCTTTATGAAAATGGTATTATGCACTTTATGCCATAAATGGATTAATTCATTGTGCCAAGCTTCAAAGATCAGAATAAGACCATTATCCATTGTGTTTGCATTCAATTTTGGAGTGTATAAGGTATTAGGACCTGTAAAACCAAGTACAAGCATGATTAGGACAGATTTGCAACTTGTACCAAAGTGAAAAATGCCTTGGACAAAAGTGATAAATTGCCATTTTCATTTCTTCGATTCTCCCTAACCATAAATGATCTTGGAGAGTTCTTTGACATTTTGGAAAGCTTGTAACATGCTCTCCAATCAATATTTGAAATTCATTTTGATATTCCTCTTGGAACTAGGTGAAAAGTTGCCATGAAGTTAGGTAAAAAATCTGCCTAAACTAGGGCAAAATTTCACTAAGTTAAAAAGTTTATGGACCCCTATTCACAAAATCATAACTTGAGATCCAAGCATCTTTTGGGAAAACTTTGTGAATAAAAGTTGTAGATTTTATGGAATAATACAACTTTAATGTTGGATGTTTTCTTTGAATCCAAATGCATCATGGTGAAAAAGTTGGGAAAAGTTGGGAAAAAATAAGAAATTTTCATAACTTAGAAAATTTCTAAGTTATGAAATTTTTCAAACTTAAACCCTAATTTCCAAATTTAAGTTTCTTGGTGAAAAAGTTTCATGTTTTGACATATCTTGGTGAAATATGACCCTTGGCACTTGATTTTGACCAAAAAGTCAAAGTTTGACTTTTTAGTGTACAGTTGTGTTTTGATCAGTTGATTGAAAAATTCATCTGTCAATCCAATGCATTTGAGATCTTTTGAACCTTGTGATTAGGTCAAGATAATTCCATTGAGTCCTTGAAACCTTTCTTGAACCCAATTTGGCATTGGCTAGGTGAAAAAAAATCAGAAATTGCCTTTCTCCAGTCAAAACCCTAATTTTGACAATTTTGTCCTTTTAATGATTTGATCAAATTTCTTGAGGAGTTGTGGTCCAAACTTGATCAAATGGTTCATATGAGTATATAATGTTTATGAGGATAAAAAATTATGAGTTTTGACTGTAAATTGGCCATGGTTGACTTTTTCCCCAATACAGTTGATTTTTAGGTCAACTATCCAATTGACTGGTCAAAAATGTGATTCAAGGCTTGAAACTTGGTATGAGCAATCTTAGGAGTCCAACATGAAGTATGAAAGTCACATGAGGCATTGGAAGTATAAAAATCCTTGTGCAAACTCAAACCCTAATTTCAGGTCATCAGTGCAAGGAGATGTCTTGAGCTGAGCAAACCCTAATCTGGTCTTGAGTCCAAAAAGTCTTGTGAGGGGAAATCTTGATAAAATGAGAGGGAAAATTTTTGGGTACAACAGCTGCCCCTGTTCAATCTTCTTGAACCTGAAGAGTTAGATTGGCGAGTTTTGTCGTTCGTGACTCGAAGGTAAAAGATGATTGGACACTAGAGTGCCCGTAAATTTGCACTTGTCAAACTGTAGTTGAGGGAATGGGCTTAAAGATGCCATTTACAGAGGTGACAGAATCTTGTCGGAGATGGGATTATAGATGCCATCCAAGAATGTTTGTTGAATTGCGAAAGAATGAGCATCAGAATGGTATCCGTGTCTGGAACGTATCTGACATGTATCTGGGGATTGAATTTGAATGAGCAAAGGAATATAAGTCGTGTCTGGAGCATATTCGAGTTGTATCTGTGTTTGAATCTGAATGAATAACAGAATGACTTCCGTGTCTGGAGTGTATCTGTATTGTATCTGAGTCTGAAATCTGCATAGGGGACAGAAATGCATCCGTATCTGGAGCGTCTCTGGGCTGGGGGGAAAATCAGAATAAGTGACAGAATGGCTTCCGTGTCTGGAGCGTATCTGTAATAGAATCTGAATGAGTAACATAATGACTTTCGTGTCTGGAGTGTATCTGAACTGGGGAACATCAGAATAAGTGACAGAATGGCAACCGCGTCTGGAGCGTATCTGTATTGGATCTGAAGTTGAGGTCTGAATGAGTAACAGAATGACTTCCGTGTCTGGAGTGTATCTGTACCGTATCTGAATAAGAGATCTGAATTAGTAACAGAATGACTTTCTTGTTTGGAGTGTATCTGGACTAGAGATCTGAATGAGTAACAAAATGACTTCCGTGTCTGGAGTGTATCCGTACTGTATCTGAATCAAGAGATCTTGAATGAGTAACAGAATGACTTCCGTGTCTGGAGTGTATTTGTACTATATCATGATTGCTGAATTCTGAATGAGTAATAGAATGACTTCCGTGTCTGGAGTATATCTTTATTGTATCTGAAATCTTTGAATATTTGTTAAAGAAATGTTAGCTGAAACACAAAGTTATGTTGCATGAAATGTATGATGCAATAAAATGTGTTTTATCAATGTCTATGATATATGAATGTAATGCATGTGCATGCAAGTTGGTTCGTTGTATTACTGAGAATAAATCCTTGATAGCTGGGGATAAGAAAAACCCCTGACTGCTTCCAGGGAAGATAAATCCTTGACTGCTGCTGGAGATTCAAAATCTTTGATTGCTGAGGACGAGAAATCTTTTGACTGCTGGGGATTAAGAAAAATCATGACTTCTCTGGGGATGTGAGAATCCTTCATGTCTTGAAGTTGGAGGATGATAAACATTCCGTTGTGAGAATAAAGCCAAGTGTTGCTTGAGAAACCTGCTTGGGGAAATCCAAGAACTTTGATGATTATGGCTGGGGATTACACAATGGGAATCCTTACTCGGCTGGGGAATAGGGAAAACTCTGATGGTTTATGCGGGGAACTAAGAATGAGAATCTTCATTCTATTGAGGAGTAATGAAAACTTCGGCGACTTCATTGGGGAATGATGAAGACTCTGTGGGGAAGAAGTTTTTTCTGTTGGGGAGTAGTGAATACTCTGTGGGAGTAGCTATCCTGCTGAGGAGTTCAGGAGACCCTGTGGGGAATAATTCATTCATGTTATGGAGAGAGTTCAAGAGTTTGGGTTGTATGCCAATCTACTGGGGAATTATTCGAAGTTGTCGTTTGGTTAGCTGTCAGGCTTCAAAGAAACTTGCTGGGAAATGATCAGGTTTTAAGATAACTTGCAGGGGAGTTATCTGTTTTTTTTTAAAAACCACTCTCTGGGGAATTGGGGGAAACTGGAGGATTTCCACTAGGGTTTAAAGGTTGAAGTTTTAGCTCCGCTGGGGAAGAAGGTTTCATCTCCGCTTGGGGATCTGTAGTTCAAAGTTTTGGCTCCGCCGGGGATTGGGAGTTTTGAAGTTTCAACTCTGATGGGGATTTTGAAATTTATCTCCACTGGGGATTTAGATGATGTACTGTAGGGATTGCCCCTGGAATAGCCTGAAGACGTTTTCCTATACTTTCAACATGTTAGTAATTAATCTTTCCCAAATCGTTTATTTGTAAACAGTGATTATATTCAGATGCATATGCTCATTAATAAATCATTGGACGTTTTCAAATAAAACACAAGTGTAAAAAGGAAAAGACAAATAGTTTTCTGCACTTTGAAGTATCTTTGTATTAACTTTGTGGAAGTATTTTGTACAAAGGAGACAAACATCCTAGTAAGAGAATGTTGTCATAAAAAATGAGAAAAATTTATACAAAGAAAGATGGCTATGTGTAAAAAATTCCATGGGGTTCCCATTCTGCTATAGCCTTTGTAACTCTGAATGTCTTGTCCATTCGCTGCTTCGTCCGAAGATGATTGAGTTGATCAAAATCCTGGAGCTTGTCTGTGAAGAGATTGTCCTTAAAGTGATCCGACGAGACATAGTCATACGCTTTAATTCCCTAACTTTTGCCTGAACCTCCCTTTCGGGTTTTCGATCCACCGGGAAACCCTTTTTTGCCCAAGTCGCCCTTTCGGGTTTTCAACTTGTCGGGTGTACAGATTTTTTTGTTTATCCCTAATTTTTTCCTGAACCGCCCTTTCGGGTTTTCGATTCACCGGGATGCCCTTTTTTCCTAGGTGTGTCAACCTAGCGGGTCATTTATGCGTAGTAACTTTTGACTATGTCTGCGTTCGCAGGGTGGGGCAGGTCATCGTCGTCCATGGTGGTTAAGATCATTGCCCCACCAGAAAAGATGTTCTTGATCACAAATGGTACTTCGTAGGTAGGAGTCCATTTGCCCCTGGGATCACTTTGCGGCAAGATGATCCGCTTGATCACTAGATCTCCGACTTGATATACCCGGCGCTTGACTTTCTTGTTAAATGCCTTGATCATCCATTTTTTATACACCTGACCATGGAAAACAACAGTAAATCTCTTCTCATCAATTAAGTTCAATTGATCAAGTCGGGTCTGGATCCAATTGTCTTCACTCAAACCAGCATCCTTCATGATTCTCAAGGAGGGAATCTGAACCTCAATAGGTAAAACAGCTTCCATGCCGTATACCAAAGAATAGGGTGTTGCCCCAGTTGATGTATGCACCGTGGTACGGTACCCGTGGAGAGAGAACGGTAACATCTCATGCCAGTCCTTGTAGGTGACTGTCATCTTTTGTATGATCTTCTTGATATTTTTATTCGCAACCTCGACAGCAGCGTTCATCTTTGGCCGATAGGGAGATGAATTGTGATGTTGAATCTGGAACTGCTCGCACAAGGCGGTGATCATAGTGTTGTTAAGGTTTGTATCGTTGTCAGTGATGATCCTTTCGGGGATGCCGTACCGACAAATGAGGTTCTGCTTGATGAAGCGTGCAACCACATTCTTTGTAACAGATGCGAAGGAAGCTGCTTTGACCCATTTGGTAAAGTAATCAATGGCCACCAGGATGAAGCGGTGTCCATTGGAGGTTGTAGGCTTGATCTCCCCAATCATGTCGATTCCCCACATAGCGAATGGCTAAGGAGCTATTAAGACATTGAGAGGAACTAGAGGTATGTGTACCTTATCCGCATAGATTTGGCATTTGTGACAAGTCCTGGAATGTTGGTGGCAGTCAGCTTCCATGGTAGACCAGTAATAGCCTGCCCGTAGGATCTTATTAGCCATCGTATGCCCACTAGAATGGGTGCCAAAGGTACCATTATGCAGTTCAGCCATGATTTGTTCAACTTCAATCTTGTCCACAAAACGGAGCAGAATGCAATCATGATTGCGCTTGTATAGGATACCATTGCTCAGGAAGAACTTGGCAGAGAATCTCCTCAAGAACTTTTTGCCATTGACTGAAGCTCCTTCAGGATATTCTTGAGCCTCGAGATACCTTTTGACCTCGTGAAACTAAGGTCGGTCCACTACCTCTTCGGTATTAATCTCGTGACAATATGCAGGTTCGTCCATCCGCTCGATGGTGATCTGGGGAGCCTCATTATCCCAGTTAAGTTTAAACATGGATGACATTGTAGCTAGAGCATCTGCTAGCTGGTTCTCTTCTCGCGGGAAGTGCTCGAAGGTAATTTGCTCAAAATGAGGTAGAAATGTTAAAACATGTTCTTTGTAAGGGATGAGATTGGGATGTTTAGTGTCCCACTCTCCTTTGATCTAACTGATGACCAAAGCTGAGTCTCCAAACACAACCAAAGATTTGATTCCCAAGTCTATTACAGCCTTGAGACCAAAGATGCAAGCTTCATACTCGGCCATGTTGTTGGTGCATTTAAAGCAAAGTCTGGCTGTGAAAGGAGTATGGCAACCTTCTGGAGAGATGAGTATCGCGCCGATACCGTTGCCAAGTGCATTAGAGGCACCATCAAAGTACAGGGTCCATCGGGATCCTTGTTTAGGTCCGTCATATGGTCTGAGATCTTCAATGTTGTCCAATGTCATAATGTCTTCATCGGGGAAGTCGAACCTCATGGATTGGTAATCTTGACAGCTTGATGAGCCAGATGATCGGCTAACACACTCCTCTTTATAGCTTTTTGGGTCGTGTACTGTATATCATACTCTGTGAGGATCATTTTCCATCTAGCTATCCTTCCAGACAAAGCAGGCTTTTCGAAGATGTATTTGATCGGATCCATCTTAGATATCAGTAGAGTGGTATGAGTCAATATATACTGCCTTAGCCGGTGAGCAGCCCATACCAAAGCGCAACAAGTTTTCTCGAGCAGTGAATATCTTGTTTCACAGTCGGTAAACTTTTTGCTAAGGTAATAAATGGCATGCTCTTTTCGGCCAGACTCGTCATTCTGCCCCAGTACGCACCCCATTGAGTTATCCAAAACAGTCAGATACATGATTAGCGATCTTCCTTCAACGGGTGGCATCAAGATAGGAGGTTCTAGAAAATACTCCTTGATTTTATCGAAAGTAACTTGACAGTCATCATTCCATTTAACTACCTGATCTTTCTTCAACAACTTGAAGATTGGCTCACAGGTAGATGTTAGGTGAGAAATGAACCTAGCAATGTAGTTTAGGCGTCCCAAGAAACCTCTGACCTCCTTCTCAGTGCGAGGAGCAGGCATTTCTTGTATAGCTTTGACTTTGGCAGGATCAACCTCGATGCCTTTGTTGCTGACGATGAAACCCAAGAGTTTACCGGATCGGACTCCGAAAGTGCACTTGTTAGGGTTCAGTTTGAGCCTATACTCCTTCAACCTGACAAACAACTTTTGCAAATGGTCGAGGTGTTCTTCTTTTGTATGTGATCGGGCTATCATGTCATCTACGTAGACTTCAATCTCATGATGTATCATGTCATGAAACAAAGCTACCATGGCGCGTTGATAGGTTGCCCCGATATTCTTCAGTCCGAATGGCATCACTTTATAGCAGAACATACCCCACTGTGTAACAAAAGTAGTTTTTTCCATGTCCTCAGGGGCCATTTTGATCTGGTTATAGCCTTAGAATCCGTCCATGAAAGAAAACACTTTATGCTGAGTTGTGTTGTCAACCAAGATGTCAATGTGTGGTAGTGGAAAGTCATCTTTAGGGCTAGCCCTGTTTAAGTCTCTGTAATCCATGCACATTCTCACTTTTCCGTCCTTCTTAGGCACGGGCACAATGTTAGCAACCCATTGTGGATAGGAGGTAACAACCAGAAACCCAGCATTGAACTGCTTCATAACTTCGGCTTTGATCTTTTCTGACATGTCGGGCCTCATGTGGCGGACTTTCTGTTTAACTGGTGGACAGTCTTCCCTTGTGGGCAGATGGTGAACCACAATATCTGTATCGAGTCCCGGCATGTCTTTGTAAGACCAGGCAAAGATCTCAACATATTCATGTAACAGCTGAATTAGGCGCTCTTTGACACTTGGCTCTAGGTTGGCACCCACTCTGACTTCTTTTCTGTCTTCAACAGTACCCAAGTTGATTGTCTCTAATAGCTCCTCATGAGGCAGAATAGCCCTTTCTTCCTGTTGTAGCAGTCTAGCCAATTCTCCCGGCACCTCACAATCTTCCTCACCTTCGTATTCAGCATGGTAGACCAGATCTTCAGAGTCACTGAAGGCCATAGCAGAATTGTTACCCATGGAATCCGGAATGGAAGGGTACCTGCATTTGTGAGTGTGGGTATGTGTAAGGGATAACCACCTTTAAACAAATAAAATGTAAAAAGAAACACAATGAACACAAAATTTTATATGTGAAAACATCCATGATTCATTAAAATGGCATATGAAGATGAAAAATCAAACCCTTACAAATGGACCTATGTGCCTCGGGTGAGGTACAAGGCTAAAAGTGTACGAATTGTTTGATAATTATTACAAACCAACATAAATGTTTGAAAGATAAATTACTGCGGTATGAAAGTAATCAGAACAAAGTATTTTGCTTCCCAGTTGCATAGTCCCCCGTCAACAGTTGGAAAGATCCAGTCTTCCAGGCTGCTCTCCTCTTCACTATCCTCCAAAGCATTGACTCCATGATCGGTGATCTTCACTGGTGGCCCTCCAGCACGAGAGCGACGTACAACCTTTTGAGCAGAAGAACTGAACCCCAAGCCGAATTTATCTGATTTGTAAGGAAAGTCTGGGAGCTGCCCCCAGATTGTGCTTCCTCCTTCTTCAATCACAGCCTTTGCATCTTTGAGGGACGAAATCCGAGGCGGAGGTCTGGTAATCATGGGTACAGAAGACACTGTCTTGGTTGCCGCAATCTCCTGAGTTACCTCTTCAAAATGTTGGAAAGGGGTCTCGATGAATTCGCCATCCAATTCTACATAGCGGAAAGAATTTAGATGGCTTATCATGTATTCCTCTTCACCATGAACAATTATAATTTTCCCCTGGACAGGGTACTTGAGCATTTGATGCAGAGTTGAAGTGACGGCTCCAGCATTATGAATCCAGGGTATTCCCAACAAGCAAGAATAGGAAGGACGGATGTCCATCACATAGAATGTGGAGTTGAAGGTTTCAGTTCCCACTTTGATCGGGATGTCCATCTCCCCGTGGACCATCCTTTTAGAACCATCAAAGGCTCTGACAATTATATTGTTGGGCTTCAAGGTTAAACCTTCACAATCCAATCTATCCAAGGCTTTCTTTGGCAAGACGTTCAACGACGAACCAGTTTCTACCAATACGTGTGCTAGAGTAGTCCCTCTGCATTCCACCGAGACATGCAAAGCATCATTATGTTTTCTCCCTTTAGATGTTAAATCAGCATCGGAGAATCCTAGACCATTGTCAGCTGTTAAGCTAGCTACACATTCTTGGAACTGATCCGTGGAGGTTTCTTGTGGTACGTGGGCCGTTTTCAAAAATCTGATCAGAGCTTTAGCATGAGCTTCTGAACAAAGCAGCAGGGCCAACATAGAGATCTTTGAGGGGGTTTGCCTCAGTTGTTCCACAACATCATAGTCGCTCTTTTTGATTATTTTCAAAATCTCTTCCATTTCTTTTTGAGAGGTCTCAGGGATGACTAATGGCTGAGCCCTCGTCCTGACGGGCTCTTCTTGGATCCCTTTCCCTCTATCATCAGCAGCAGCAGAGGGGACAACCACAGGAGTTACAACTTCTTCAATAATTGGGGTTCTTGCAGATATGTTGACCGGTACATGGGTAACCTTAGGAGCAGCTGAGGGTCCAAAGATTGCCTTTGGAGGGGAAATCTCTGGAGAGAAAATTCTTCCACTGCGGGTGATTTTGCTCGTTCTGGCAATGTTTCCAATGTCGGAAGTCTCTTTTTCAGAACTCTCTTCAGTTGATTCAATTTGTTTAATATCGTGGTAGTAGATTTCTCCACCATAGTTCCACGGTATTGATTTGTCGGACTTGTATGGGACGGGCCCATGCATGGTTATCTTGAAAGGTGCAGTCTTTGGGCGGATGTAATCTTAACAGGTCTTTTGGAGACCTTGGAAAGATTGGCGGATATGGTTATTATTGAAATATCATTAACAGGAGTCGGTGTAACATGAGTCTTCTCAAAAAGGATTTCTTGGTTATCCATTAGGTGTTGGATGCCTAACTTCAATAACGGACAGTCGGTTGGTAAAGATGAACAAATGCAGCAATTTTCTTCACAACCTGGGAAAATCCCAGCCTTCAGCAAATTTAACTTGATTATCGGTAGCGGAGTTATCAAATCATCAACAGTAGCAACAAACAGATCCTCTTCAATAGCACATGCATTGTGGCCATGCTTTGGCATTGGAGCAGAGATTACATTCGGCTTTTCAGGGGCGTCGAATTCCACTTCTTTAGCGTCTATCAAATCCTGAATTTTGTTCTTGAGGGCCCAACAATTGTTGGTGTCGTGCCCTAGGCTATCTGAATGATAACCACACTTGGCATTCAAATGGTAATACGGAGAAGCAGTATTCGGGTTCTTTGGGGCCTCTTTCAAGGTTGCAAGGTTTAACTTCAAGAGATGGGGTAGAACCTGAGCAGGAGTCATGTTTATCTTGGTGAATTTCCTAACAGGCCTTTCCACCCTAGCTAGATTGGTTTTGGGTTGATTGTTTCTGGGCTGATCAGCTGCAGACTTCTGAATCATTACGACCCCCACCGTTGGCCGGCGCTCAACTCTTCCTTGACCTCTTTGGGAGTAGACAGCTGATACCTCCTTCTTTGCTGGAAAAGGCTTTTTGATGGCAGCGGAAGCAGATGCATCTTTTTGAATTTTCCCGCTTTTGATTCCGGCTTCAACTCTCTCACCAGTTAGAATCAACTCAGTGAACCCCGCAGACAAACTTCTAATAAGGTGATTAAAGAAAGGCCCTGACAGAGTTCCCAAGAACATGTCTGTGATACGGTGGGAGAACTGACTATGGTTTTGCGTTTGTTTTCGCAAATGTTTCGGTTGAGCAAGAGTCGCCACCGACTTTTTATTTTATCCTAAGGAAAGGTTTAAAAAGCACAGCAAAAACCTTTGAGATTTTTCTTGGGTTCGGGGAGTAGATTATAGAAAGGGAAGGTATTAGCACCCTTTCTATCCATGGTTATCCATGGGCTCTTAGGTACTTGCTTAGATCAACTTGCATTGGTTTTCAATTGTTTGAAATGGTGCTTTGTGTGTGGTTTTGAAAATGTTTTGAAAAAGATGCCTTGTCTAGGCTACCCTTGTAAAAATTCTTTACTCGAATGTTTTACAAAAGGTGTTTGTCTTTTTTTTGAAAAGATGTTTCAAGGTTTTTGAAAGTTTGTTTTGAAAGTGTTTGTGAAGTGTGGTTTGAAAATAGGCAAGAGTTTTCTTTGGCAAGTGGACAAGTACTTAAGAGCTATCTACCCTAAAGTTCTCAAAGATTTTTGTTACGTTTTAACCCTTTTGACAATTTTGTTCCACCATTGCATTTGGTGGACAATCTTGTATTAGGAGGTGAAAGGGACGGGCGCGGGTCATCGTTTAGACCATAATTGCAATAGTGCTAAGTGTCTTTGGGAAATTTCTCTTTGAAAGGGACTTGATCATTTTAGGCAACTTTTCGAAAGCGTCATCGAGGGACTATGGTCATTTAATTGTTTGTTTTACCCAAAGAAACCTAACATGCAATATGGCCCATTTATGGAAGGCAACAAGTGGAATATCCTAGGGGTGCAAGTGTGATATGTGTTGTCCATTTTCATGCTTGATTATCTTGAAATTAGGTCAAACTAATTTTGTTCTTTTTATGTGCATACAAACCCTAGTTCTAGCATGGCATATTTAGAAAGCAATAAAGTGCGAAATTTAAATTTCCTAACTATTACAACACAATATGGGAAGGGGGGTACAAATGTTCAAATGGGGGGATATTTAGACAAGGAATTTAAACCTAGCTATTACATCAATTTTGGAATATTTATAAAAATAATTAATTGCATAAATTAAATGAACAATAAAATAAATATGCAAAATGCAAAAGGGGTTTTCATATGTATGGAAAAAGGATATTTTTTATGTCAAATGAATAAAAATAAAAAAAGTAATATTTTGGAATTTTTGTGTTTTAAGGGTAAAAACCCTAATTTCATTAAATAAGTATATAGGCTATTTAATATGTATAATATTTAATAATTATATACAAAAAATAAAATAAAATGGAGTATATTTATAAAAAGTATTTTTTGAAGTCAAATATTAATTAAAAAAAATATGTAGGTATTTTTGTATTTTAACCTAAATATACTAATATATATATATATATATATATATATATATATATATATATATATATATATATATATATATATATATATATATATATATATATATATATAATTTCTAAATATGTATTATGTATATAAAAATAATAATATTTAATATTATATAAAAAAGGTATATTTTACATAAAATATTTTCAAAAGAAAAAAAGAAATAAAAATCAGAAATAAAATATATTTACATTATTTTTCTAGTTTTTTTTCTCTAAATAATAGTGTATATATATATTTATGTATAAATGTCCATATAAACAAATAAATACCTAAAAAATGCAAAAATGGTGTAAAAATAATTTTTCAAGTTTTTAATATTATTAGCAAAAATAAATAAATCAGAATAAAAAAAGAAAAGTCAGAAAATCAAGCAAATAAATAAAATGGGCTCAGGGGGTATGAAAATGAAAATAGGGTGTGAAAAGAAAAGACAAAGCAGGCCCAGCCCATGTGGCTTCTTCTTCAACCTTCAGACAAAAAGATATTCAAAAAACGCGCGCCTGAGCCTCCATTCAAACACCTGAATTCTTTGATCTTTTGCACAAACTTCCAACATAAGAAATGTTAAGCATTGAATCACGATTCTAAATATATAAAGAACTCATCCTAACTCTCAGAAATGAGAGAGAATTTTGACAATCCTAAATCATGACCTAACTTTTCTTCCATATTCAGACCTTAAATTCTCATAGCTCAGGCAAAATAAATGAAAAGTAAAAGCATGTACAGATTCAGGGGCATGAGTAGAACACTTCTTATTCACAAACTTAGAGCTAATGATGCCTAGACTAAGAGTTAGAAGTTCAAGAAGATACCTGTTCAGTTGAAGTTCTATCTGGCAATGGGGGAGCTTTCAGGGCAAGATGATGATCTGTATAGCTTGCCTGAAGTGTGGTGATGCTATTCCAATGCTTACTTTGCTTTGAGACACCTTGAATCGAGCTATGGACTTTCAACTGCAAAACAAGAAAGTGAAAATGGTGGAACTGGTTAGAGGAGTTACAGGTCGTGTTTTGTGTTTTGGTTAGCTTCAAATGATGCTAGGGAATGTGTTTGATGAGCTTTTAGCAAGAGAGCATGCGAGGAATGAGAGATGGGATTCAATCTGCAGACCCTGCCCTGTTTCTGCAGTTTGAGAGTGATTCTGGGAATGGGAGTGTTTGAGACCTTGTTTGCTCGTGTTATAGCTTGTGCTTGATGATTAGAAAGTGTACAAAATAATTGCTTAAGTGTTCTAATGTTGAGATGAAAGTTCTTTTGTGAAATGCCAAGTTTCTTAACACTTAAGCAAGCAAAAGCCAAGTTGTCTTCTAGACAGGTAGAGGACCCCTAAACATGCTGCAAAGCTCCTCCTTGATCAGTGTGTTTTGCTCATAATCTTGTGCCAAAGTGATTTGATCTGTACTTGTGGATTTGCAACTTTGACATAAAGCTTGCTTTTGCAAAAATGGCTATTTCACTTTTTCCATTTATGGCCTAATCCAACATGTAATGCTTAAACTCAAGAAACAAAGCCTTAGCACAATGAACATGCATTAAATTATTGAGTGTTGGATGGTTTAAGGGCCTTTAATCAAGTGGAATTCTGGTTTGAGAAATTTGCACAAGTTATGAACATGTACATGGCCATGAATCAAAGTGACTTTTTGCCATATTGCAAAATTCGAATCTCTCAAGTTATGAGGTTGTTTGATGAGTTCTTGGACATTTTGGAAAGCTTGGAATGTGTACTACAATCCATCTTTGAAGTGCAAATTAAAATTCCAAGTGGAAGTGTATGGAAAATGGTCTTGAAGTTAGGTAGAAAACCTTGCCAAAATAGGTTAAAATTTCACTAAGTTAAGAATGGTTTAGTACCCTTATTCCAAAAATTGTAACTTGAGATACAAGCCTCTTTTGGGAAAACTTTGTGAATAAAAGTTGTAGATTATGCAACAAGCTACAACTTTCATGTTTTGACTTTTGCTTAAATCCAAATGAATCTTGGTGAGAAAGTGGGGCAAATTTGGGAAAAAATTAGGGTTTTTCATAACTTAGAAAAATTCTAAGTTATGAAAAATTCTCATTTCAAACCCTAAATTGCAATTTTTGATTTCTTGGTGAACAAGTTTCATAATTTGGCATGTTTTGATGAAAAATGAATCTTGACTCTTGATTTTGACCAAAAAGTCAAAGTTTGACTTTTCAGTATACAGTCAAAATTGATCAATTGACTGGGAAATTCAACTGTCAATCTTGTGTACTTGGGATCTTTTGAACTTGTTGAGAATGTCAAGATAATTCCATGGGGTCCTTGAGTCCATATGTGAGCTTGGTTAGCCATTGGCTAGGTCAAACAGTCAAAAATTGCCTTTGTGTAGTCAAAACCCTAAAAATGACCATTTTGCCCTTTTGGTGATCTGATCAAATTTCTTGTGGAGTTGTGATCCAAACTTGATCAAATGGTCCATATGAGTTCATAATGTTGATGTGGGTCAATTTTCATGAGGTTTGACTGTCAATTGGCCACAGTTGACCTTTTCCCCAATACAGCTGGTTTCTAGGTCAACTGTCCAATTGACTGGGCAAAACTTGGAATCAAGACTTGAAACTTGATGTGGATAAACTTGGGAGTCCAATATGAAGCAAGAAAGTCATCTTAGGCAATTTAGTTCAAAACATCTCTTGTCCAACCACAAACCCTAATTTGGATCAACAGTGCAAGGAGAAGTCTTGAGCAGAGCTAACCCTAACTTGATCTTGATCTCCAAGGGCTTTGTGATGAGAAATCAATGAGAAAAGGGAGGGCAAATTTTGGGGTACAACAGTTGCCCCTGTTCAATCTTCTTGAATCCGAAGAGTTAGATTGGCAAGTTTGCCTTTCGCGACTCGAGGGTAAAAGGAGATTGGACACTAGAGTGCCCTTAAATTTGCACTTGTCAAAGCAATGGATGCGGGAATGGGCTTAGAGATGCCATTTGGAGATGGGCTTAACGATGCCATCTAGAAGAGTGATAGAAACCTGTCGGGGATGGGCTTAAAGATGCCATCTGGAATGAGTGTCAGGGAGGTGTCCATGCTTGGGACCATCTCTGAACTGGGGATCTGAATAAGCAATAGATTGACATCCGTTGTTGGGAGGAATCTGTAAACTGTTTTCAAAAATTGCATCTGAACAAGTTGATAGATTAACATCCGTTGTTGGGAAGAATCCATAAACTGTTTTCAAAAATTGCATCTGAACAAGTTGATAGATTAACATCCGTTGTTGGGAAGAATCCATAAACTGTTTTCAAAAGTTGCATCTGAACAAGTTGATAGATTAACATTCGTTGTTGGGAAGAATCCATAAACTGTTTTCAGAAGTTGCATCTGAACAAGTTGATAGATTAACATCCGTTGTTGGGAAGAATCCATAAACTGTTTTCAGAAGTCTTGAGAAGAAACTGAACAAGTGATAGGTTAACATCCGTTACTTGGAGAACCCGTGAACTGTTTTCAGAAATCTTGGAGTTGAACAAGCAATAGAGCAGCATCCGTTGTTGGGAAGCGTCCGTAAACTGTTTTCAAAAGTTGCATCTGAACAAGTGATAGATCAACATCTGTTGTTGGGAAGAAATCCATAAACTGTTTTCAGAAGTCTTGAGAAGAAACTGAACAAGTGATAGGTTAACATCCGTTACTTGGAGGACCCGTGAACTGTTTTCAGAAATCTTGGAATTGGAGGAAGAACCGGTGTAGGGTTCCCTGATGATGAGCTCGTGTAAAACTGCATCTGGATGAATCTGGAATAAGCATTAGAATGTTGTCGTGCCTGGGTCACATCTGAACTATTCCTGGAAAGAATCTTGGAAGATAATGATTCTAGTCCTTCGACTGATCTTACCTGAAAGGTAAAGAGTTGTTACATGCAATGTTATGATGCATGATATAATGTATGTTATGTAATATGAATGTAAATGAATGCGCATGTAAACTGGAGAGCTGTCTTGCAAAGGATAGATGAATCCGAGATGGCTGAAGATAACAGCATCTTGACTGCTGCTGGGAAGAATAATTCCTGGTTGTTGCTGGAGAATAAGGAGCTTGGGTTGTATACCAATCTTCTGGGGAGTTCCTGATGACTTCTACTGGGGAGTTCCTGATGACTTCTACTGGGGAGTTCCAATCTAATAGACTCATGCTGGGGAGGTAAGACTGAGAATCTTCAGTTTGGTGGGAAGTATCTCTGGCGACTTCACTGGGGGAACTCAAGATTTGTCCTTCCAAAATTCTGTGGGGAGAAGGTTCATTAGTCTGGCTTCGCTGGGGATTGATAATTTAAACTCTGAGGGGAACCGAGTTCTGGAGGATTCTCTGGCTGAGGGTAATAAAGATAAACTCTTCGGGGATTGTATTGATAAGTTATGCTGGGGAACTCTGATGAACTCCGCTGGAGGTAGGAATAAATTTGGCGAGTGCGATCTTCCGTGGCAATAAGCTGAGGATAACCCAGTTATAAGCCCTTGTGAGGAATAACTTTGAATAAAACTCGGGAGAGACGTCCGTACTCTGCAGGGGATAAGCTTCTAGAATCTACTGGAGATAAGCTTCAGGGTTTGCTGGGGATATGGATTCCAAATCTCCTGGGGGTTTCCTTTGAAAGGGTATCAAGATATCCAACTGTATCTTTGACCTATCAGTAATCCTCTTTCTTGATTCATAAGGAAATGATTATATTCAAATGCATATGCCTATTTAATAAAACATTGGACGTTTCTCAAAGTAAAACAAATAGTGCAAGAGGAAAAGTGAAAGGAAATGACACCAATTTCTGGGAAAAGTATTTGTATTGACTTTCTATGAGTATATTTGTACAAAGGAGACAATCATCCTAGTAAGAGGATTTTGTCGTAAATATTGAAAGATTTATACAAAATAAAGGATGGCTATGTGAAATAATTCCATGGGATTCCATTCCGTTGTAGCCTTCACAACTCTGAATATCTATCCATTCAATGCTTCGTTTGCCGATGACTGGATTGATCAGAAGCCTGGAACTGGTTGATGAAGAGATTGTCTTTGAAGTGATCCGACGAGACATAGTCATATGCTTTAATTCCCTAACTTTTGCCCGAATCTCCCTTTCGGGTTTTCGATCCACCGGGAAACCCCTTTTTGCCCAAGCCGCCCTATCGGGTTTTCAACTTGCCGGGTGTACAGATTTTTTTGTTTTTATCCCTAACTTTTGCCTGAATCGCCCTTTCGGGTTTTCGATCCACCGGGATGCCCATTTTTGCCCAAGCCGCCCTTTCGGGTTTTCGACCTGTCGGGTTATTTTATGCGTAGTATCTTTTGACTATGTCTGCGTTCGCAGGGTGCGGCAAATCGTCGTCGTCCATGGTGGTCAGAATCATTGCACCACCAGAAAATATACTCTTGATCACAAATGGTCCTTCATATGTAGGAGTCCATTTTCCCCTCGGATCACTTTGTGGCAAGATAATCCGCTTGATTACGAGATCTCCGACTTGATACACTTGACGTCTGACTTTCTTATTGAAGGCCTTGATCATCCGTTTTTGATACGTCTGACCATGGCAGATAGCAGCGAGTCGCTTCTCGTCGATCCGGTTGAGTTGATCAAGTCGGGTCTGCATCCAATCATCTTCATTCAAACCTGCATCCTTCATAATCCTTAGAGAAGGAATCTGAACTTCCATAGGCAGGACAGCTTCCATGCCATGTAGAGAAAACGGTAACATCTCATGCCAGTCTTTGTAAGTGACTGTCCTTTTCTGAATGATCTTCTTAATGTTTTTGTTCGCAGCTTCAACAGCACCGTTCATCTTCGGCCGATAGGGAGATGAATTGTGATGATAAATCTTGAACTGTTCGCACAATGCGGTGATCATCGTGTTATTCAGATTTGTACCGTTGTCTGTGATGATCCTGTCTGGAACACCATACTGACATATGAGATTTTGCTTAATGAAGCGGGCAACCACATTTTTAGTAACATAGGCGAAGGAAGCTGCTTCGACCCATTTGGTGAAATAGTCAATGGCAACCAGGATGAAGCGATGTCCGTTGGAAGCCGTGGGCTTGATCTCTCCAATCATATCAATGCCCCACATTGCAAAGGGCCACGGAGCAGTCAGAACGTTGAGAGGAACCGGAGGGATATGAACTTTGTCAGCATAGACTTGGCATTTGTGGCAAGTACGAGAATGTTGATGGCAGTCAGCTTCCATGGTAGACCAGTAATAGCCTGCCCTTAGGATCTTCTTAGCCATTGTATGCCCGCTCAAGTGAGTGCCAAATATGCCGTTGTGTATGTCAGTCATAATCAACTCTGCTTCAGCTTTGTCTACACATCGGAGTAATACACAATCGTGGCTTCGTTTGTAAAGGATGCCATTGCTCAGGAAGAATTTGGCAGCAAATTTCCTTAAGAACTTCTTGTCATTTACGGAAGCTCCTTCGGGATAATCTCTAGTCTCGAGATACCTTTTGATTTCATGGAACCAAGGTTGTTCCACTACTTCTTCGGTATTAATCTCGTGGCAATGCGCAGGTTCATCCATTCGCTCGATGGTGATTTGGGGAGCCTCGTTATCCCAGTTGAGTTTAAACATGGAGGACATTGTGGCTAGAGCATCTGCTAGCTGATTCTCTTCTCGCGGGAAATGCTCGAAGGTAATTTGCTCGAAATGAGGCAACAATGTCAGGACATTTTCTTTGTATGGGATAAGATTAGGATGTTTGGTATCCCACTCTCCTTTGATTTGACTGATAACCAAAGCCGAGTCCCCAAATACGATCAAAGATTTGATCCCCAAATCTATAGCAGCCTTGAGACCAAAGATGCAAGCTTCGTACTCAGCCATGTTGTTTGTGCAGCTGAAGCAAAGTCGGGCCGTGAAAGGTGTGTGATAGCCTTCCGGAGAAATGAGTACTGCGCCAATACCATTTCCAAGTGCATTTGAAGCACCGTCAAAGTACAGGGTCCATCGGGATCCCTTTTCGGGTCCGTCATACGGTCCGTTACTTTCAATGTTGTCCAAATTCATGATGTCCTCGTCTGGGAAGTCAAATCTCATGGGTTGATAATCTTCGATAGCCTGATGAGCCAGATGGTCAGCTAGTACACTCCCTTTTATAGCTTTTTGGGTGGTGTACTGGATGTCATACTCAGTTAGGATCATTTGCCATCTAGCTATCCTTCCAGATAAAGCGGGCTTTTCGAAGATATACTTGATAGGATCCATTTTGGAAATCAACAAGGTAGTATGAGTCAACATATACTGTCTTAGTCGGCGAGCAGCCCATACCAAAGCGCAGCAAGTTTTCTCGAGCAGTGAGTAGCGAGTCTCACAGTCGGTAAACTTTTTGCTAAGGTAATAAATAGCATGCTCTTTTCGACCAGACTCGTCATGCTGGCCCAAAACACACCCCATTGAATTATCCAAGACGGTCAGGTACATGATCAATGGTCTTCCTTCGACGGGTGGCATCAGAATAGGAGGTTCTAGCAAATACTCCTTGATTCTATCAAAAGCAGCTTGGCAATCGTCGTTCCATTCGACTACCTGATCTTTTTTCAAGAGTTTGAAAATTGGCTCACAGGTAGAAGTCAGATGAGAGATGAATCTGGCAATGTAGTTCCAGCGCCCCAAGAACCCTCTAACCTCCTTTTCAGTACGGGGAGCAGGCATTTCTTGTATTGCTTTCACTTTTGCTGGATCGACTTCAATGCCTTTGTTGCTTACAATGAATCCCAGGAGTTTACCAGACCTAACTCCAAAAGTGCACTTGCTTGGATTCAGCCTGAGTTTGTATTCTTTCAATCTGGCAAACAACTTTTTTAGATGTTCAAGGTGCTCTTCCTATGTTTGTGACTGAGCTATCATATCGTCTATGTAAACTTCAATCTCATGATGTATAATATCATGAAATAAAGCTACCATGGCGCGTTAATAAGTTGCCCCTGCGTTCTTCAGCCCGAACGGCATCACCTTGTAACAGAAAGTGTCCCATTGTGTGACAAAAGTAGTTTTCTCCATGTCCTCGGGGGCCATTTTGATTTGATTGTAACCCAAGAATCCATCCATGAAGGAAAACACTTTGTGCTGAGCTGTATTGTCGATCAAAATGTCAATGTGTGGAAGTGGAAAATCATCTTTGGGGCTGGCCCTATTCAAGTCCCGGTAGTCCACACACATCCTGACTTTGCCATCTTTCTTAGGTACTGGCACGATGTTAGCGACCCATTGAGGATAGGACGTAACAGCCAGAAAGCCAGTGTCGAATTGCTTCATTACTTCTGCCTTGATCTTTTCAGACATGTCAGGCCTCATTCGGCGAACTTTTTGCTTGATCGGTGGACAATCCTCTCTTGTGGGGAGACGGTGAACCACGATGTCTGTGTCTAAACCCGGCATGTCTTCATAAGACCAAGCGAAGATTTCAACATACTCATTCAACAACTGTATCAGGCGTTCCTTGACACTTGATTCCAGATTGGCACCCACTTGTACCTCCTTCCGGTCTTCCTCGGTCCCTAAGTTGACAGTTTCCAATGACTCTTCGTGCGGTAAGATGGCCCTTTCCTCTTGTTGTAGAAGTCTGGCTAGTTCCCCTGGTACTTCACAACCTTCGTCATCTTCATACTCGGCTTGATTGACCAGATCTTCAAAGTTATTGAAGGATATAGTATAATAGTCACCCATGGAATCCGGAGTGGATGGGTACCTGCATTGGTGAGTGTGGGTGTGTGTAAGGGATAGCCATCCTTAAACAAAAAATGCAAAAGGAAAGAAAATGAACACAGCAGTTTATCAAATGAAAAACGTCCAATGAATCATTAAACATGGCATATGGATATGAAAAATAATCAAAACCCTTACAAATGGACCTACACGCCCCAGGCAAGGCATGAGGTGAAAGGATAGTGTACGGATTGTTTTGAAAATAAATATTACAGACCCAATAGGAAATGTTTAACAGATAAATTACTGATGAATAAAAGTGATGGGGACAAAGTCTTTTGCTTCCCAGTTGCTCAATCCTCCTTTGACAGTTGGGTAAATCCACTCTTCGATGTTGCTCCCTTTGTCTTCATCCTCTAAGGCGTTGATTTCGTAGGGAGAAATTTTGACTGGCGCCCTTTCAATCTTCGACCGGCGCATAGCTTTTTGGCCTGCGGTAGTGAACCCTAAACCGAATTTGTCTGTCTTATGCGGAATATCAGGTAACTGCCCCCATGCTGAATTCTTCCCTTCCTTTATTGCGGCCCTTGCGTCCTCCAGAGATGCCATCCTGGCCATCTGCCTCGGTGTCTCAGCTGCCAACTTTGCTACTGTTATCTCAGGAAGGACTTCTTCGAAATGCTAAAAAGGCGTCTCAATGAACTCCCCTTCTACCTCCACATATCGGAAGGAATTCAAGTGGCTAATCATGTACTCTTCTTCACCATGGACAGTAATGATCTTTCCCTTGACATGATACTTCAACATTTGATGTAAGGAGGAGGTGACTGCCCCAGCATGATGTATCCAAGGCCTACCCAGCAAGCAAGAGTATGACGGACGGATGTCCATCACATAGAAAGTAGACTTAAACACCTCAGTGCCTATCTTGATGGGAATTTCAACCTCCCCATGGACCATTCTCTTCGAACCATCGAAAGCTCTGACAACAATATCACTCGGTTTCAACTCCAACCCTTCACAATCTAGTCGGTCCAAGGCCTTCTTAGGCAGTACATTCAGCGACGAACCAGTGTCGACCAAGACATGTGCGAGAGTAGTTCCTCGACACTCGACTGAAATGTGCAAAGCATCATTGTGGTTTCTACCTTTAGGAGTTAGGTCGGCATCGGAGAAACCCAATCCATTGTCCGCAGTAAGGCTGGCCACGCAATTTTGAAATTGATCTGCAGAGGTTTCCTGGGGCACATGGGCTGCCTTCAGGAATTTTATCAGGGCTTTAGCGTGCGCTTCCGAGCAAAGTAGCAGTGCCAGCGTGGAGATCTTTGAGGGGGTTTGCCCCAGCTGTTCTACCACATCGTAATCACTCCTTTTGATTATCCTCAAAATCTCATCCATTTCCTTCTTGGAGGTTTCCGGGATGACCAAGGGCTGAGCCCTCGTCCTGACGAGCTCATCTTGGATTCCCTTACCTTTATCAACAGCGGTAGGAGAGACAGTACTAGGAACAACAACATCCTCAATCAAAGGGGTTCTAGCAGAGAGTTTTATTGGTGCAGGGATGACCTTGTCAGCTGACGAGGGTCCAAAGATTGCTCTTGGAGGGGCAATCTCTGGAGAAAATATTCTCCCGCTCCTGGTGATTTTACTCGTGCCTGCAATGTTGCCAATGTTGGCTTCTTCATCATCCGAACTTTCTTCAATTATTTCGATTTGTTTAATACCATGGTAGTAGACGTCACCGCCATAGTTCCATGGTATTGACTTCTCCGAAACATAGGGAACAAGCCCTGGCATTGTTATCTTCAAAGGAACAGATTTTGTAGCTGGTGTAATCTTAACAAGCTTTTTGACGGCCTTGGAAAGATTGGCGTGAATGGTTATGATTGAGACATCTTCAGTATGGGTTGGAACAGCAGAAACTTTTTCAAACAAAATTTGTCGACTATCCATAAGGCTTTGGATGCCTTTCTTCAGTAACGGACAATCAAACGGCAGAGAGTAACAACAATAGCAGTCTTCTTTACATCCCGGGAAGATCCCGGCCCTTAACAAATTCAACTTGATGGTTAACAATGGAGTAATCAGATCATTGACATCAGCAACATACAAATCTTCTTCAATGGCATTGACATTTTGGCCGTGCTTCGGCATGGGTGCAGATATCACATTAGGCTTCTCCGGAGCGTCAAACTCTACCTCCTTCGCCTCTATCAGGTCTTGGATTTTATGCTTGAGTGCCCAACCATCATTGGTGTCGTGCCCGACACTGTCAGAATGGTAGGCGCACTTAGCATTAGGATGATAATGCGGAGATGACGTATTCACATTCTTTGGTGCCTCCTTGATGGTGGCGAGATGCAACTTTAACAGATGGGGAAGCACTTGCGCTGGAGTCATATTAATACGGGTGAACTTCCGTTGTGGCCGTTCCACTCGTTGTTGATTTGGTCTGGATTGGTTATAGCGAGGCTGCTCACTTGCAGAGTTCTGAATCATTACGGCCCCCACGGTCGGCCGGCGCTCAGTCTTCCATGCTCTTCTCTGAGAATATACCACAACCGTTTCCTTCTTAAAAGGTTTCTTCTCAACACTTGCAGCAACACCCTTCTGAATCTTTCCTGACTTGATGCCAGCCTCTATTCTTTCGCCCATTAAGATCAAATCGGTAAACCCCGCGGAAGAGTTACCAATCAGATGATTGAAAAATGGCCCAGATAGGGTCCCCAGAAACATATCAACAAGCTCACGATCGGTTAAAGGAGGCTGCACCCTGCCAGCCAAATCCCTCCATTTTTGTGCATATTCTTTGAATCCCTCGCCTGTTCCTAGTGACATACCCTGAAGTTGGGTACGAGTAGGAGCAAGGTCAGAGTTGTACTGATATTGTTTGTAGAAAGCGGTGGCCAAATCTTCCCAATTTCGGACGCTGGTTCCCTCTAGCTGATAAAACCACTCCAATTGAGCTCCAGAAAGGCTGTCTTGAAAGAAATGAATCCAAAGGTTTTTATCTGCCGTATAAGGTTGGATCTTTCTCACGTAGGACCTGAGATGCATTTTTGGACAGGACAGCCCATCATACCTCACAAACACTGGCACCTTGAACTTTGGGGGAATCACAATCCCGACAATCAAACCCAAGTCTTCAAAGTCCAAACCCGGTACTCTTTGTAGCTCCATGGCAGCCAACCTGTCTTCTAAACCTTTGTATTTATCATCAGCTGGAGGGTATTGCTGATCAGAATAATCTTCATTCTCTTCGACCTCTTCTTCTTCCGCATCGGACTCGGAAGGTACCGCAACTCCACTTCCTTTGCTGGTTCCTTCATCAGAGATAGGAGGAAATTCAAGCACTCTCCGAGCTTCTTCGTCAAATCTTCTCCCCAAAGTAGCCACCCCGAGTCTCTTTTTCTTCTTTTTCACAGGGTCTTTGTTCCCTAATTGGGTCTTGATATCCTCCTGACCCTTAGCCAAGGTCATAAGGAGTTGCTGGAACTGTGCATTTTGAGCTTGCAGGTCTTTGACTGTTTGCTCGAGATCCATCCTACTGAAATAAACAGCAGACAGATAAGGAAACCTGGAGTGAGACCTGCTTATGTACATGATGAATGGTATGCTTATGTATGCAATGCATTCAAGGATTTAGGACATTCAAAATTGTTTCAGACAAAGAAGAACGCACGTCATATTAATAAGAAGAAATTTGTTAGTACATAAATGCCCCATGGGCCAAATATTACAAAATAACTTCTCAAGGCAAAAAGACATTGCGCATCCTCTTTGGTGCGATGTAGGTGTTGAGGGCCTCTTGCTCATGGAGTCGGTGGGTAAGCTCTAGAACCTTCTTCTCACTGGCGTAGAAGCTAGCTTCAAAAGTATTCCGTTCTTCCTTGAGCTGAATCCAACTTTTCTGCATTTCCTCCCACGATGTAGGCATGTCTGGATGTAGGATGGTGTAGGGAACCTCTCCTTCCTTGACGGGCTCTTTAATCACAGGGAGAACATGCGGATAAGGCATCATCAGACTTTGGGCTCGGGCTCGTACCCACTTGAGATAAGGCTCAAGAGGGATGGAGTTCTTGTGTCCCAGTGTCTTGCTATCAACCTTGTTGGGTCTTCCCCAAGCTCTGATGAATCTTTGGCGAAGTCCTTGCGCATCATTGTCGAAGTCAAAAACTAGGTCAGGAATCAACATGTCATGAGGGCCATCCCTCCGTGCATATCCAAATTGCCTCAAAGATAGGCAAGGGTTGTAGGTGATACCTCCTCTGATTCCAAGTAAAGGAACATTAGGAAACTCTCCACAAAGATCGACGATGATGACATTTTCTCTGGACCGAGAACACCAATGTACATCAGAGTGAGTAAGAGTCATCAACCGTTGGGACCACCTTGAGCCTTGGTCATTCTTCAAGACAGATTGTGGAAGGTGCGAAATAAACCACCTTGCAAGGAGAGGAGTACAGCACATGAGAACACCCCTCTTTCTCATTGTTCGTGTGTAAAATGAGTGAAGAATGTCCCCAAGCAATGTTGGTATTGGATTTCTGGACAAGAAGATTTTGACGGTGTTGACATCTACCAATTGGTCAGGATTTGGGAACAAGACCAACCCATAGATAAGGAGTGCCACAATTTCTTCAAAGGCTTGTAGATCCAATGAGTTCCAACATTCTTGTACCTTCTCGAACAAGAATTTTGCTAAGAATCCTTTGACGCCGCTTCTGGTTTCCCAATGCCTCTTGATGTCGGATGGTTGTAGATGTAATGCTCGAGCAACATCTTCCGGCTTTGGTTCCTTTTCCGTACCGTTGAAGGTAGTTGATTAAGGATAGGAATTCTCAGGAGTTGAGAAAACTCCTCCAAAGTGGGCACCAATTGATAATCAGGGAAAGTGAAACAGTGGTGAAGAGGGTCAAAGAACTGGAATAGCACTTTCATCATGTCTTCTTCAATGTTGGTGTTGACTAGGCTGAGCAGTTTACCATGTCTTTCACTGAAGGATGAGCTTTCCGGAATTCTTGAGGTGAGCTCCTTGAGTTGAGCAGAAATTCTCACAAGGTTGACTTGGATGGTGTTTCTGCGAGGAATTTCCATGACCTACAAAACAGGAACAAAGATGAAGATCCAAACCCTCGAAATGGTTAGTGAATGCATATGATGTTTCATGATGTTTATGATGTATGCACAAAACATATGTACAGGCAAATCACATCAGACCCTAGTTTCAGGCTTGCATGGGGTTTCATAGGTAAGTACCCTCTTGAGTGTAGTTGGCTTAAAAACCTGTCCTATAAATAGTAACCGGGTTCTAAGGAGCTCAATATCATTGGATTGTTTTCAATGTTCATTGTTTTGGTTTAGCCACTTAACTAGCGACCAAAATATTCCAAGAAAACAACCCTCAATGAGTGTAGTATCGAGTATCTACCAACTTCGGACTGCACCAAAGCCGGTCATATACCCCTAATAAAAGGACAAGATGGTCAAGTAAGGTTCTAGGTCATTAGTGCTTAGTGACATCACTCAGCGGCCCCGTACTCTCCTTGATTGAACTCAAGGGTTACCGGTACTCACAAATATGTCGCACTAATATAGCTATTGCTTTGACCGTGTCGGTATACCCCGCACAGTTTCCACAACGTATTGCTATCTATGAAATGTTTCCCAAAATCTGGGTGTAGGATTGCAAACCCAAACAATAGAGCCAAGATATAAAGCAATCAATTCAAACAATTAGTCATGCAAGAGGGTGATCTAAGCCCTAAGGTTACTCCACTTTTAAATTTGTCCCCAGCAGAGTCGCCAGTTCTGTGATACGGTGGGAGAACTGACTATGGTTTTGCGTTTGTTTTCGCAAATGTTTCGGTTGAGCAAGAGTCGCCACCGACTTTTTATTTTATCCTAAGGAAAGGTTTAAAAAGCACAGCAAAAACCTTTAAGATTTTTCTTGGGTTCGGGGAGTAGATTATAGAAAGGGAAGGTATTAGCACCCTTTCTATCCATGGTTATCCATGGGCTCTTAGGTACTTGCTTAGATCAACTTGCCTTGGTTTTCAATTGTTTGAAATGGTGCTTTGTGTGTGGTTTTGAAAATGTTTTGAAAAAGATGCCTTGTCTAGGCTACCCTTGTAACAATTCTTTACTCGAATGTTTTACAAAAGGTGTTTGTCTTTTTTTTGAAAAGATGTTTCAAGGTTTTTGAAAGTTTGTTTTGAAAGTGTTTGTGAAGTGTGGTTTGAAAATAGACAAGAGTTTTCTTTGGCAAGTGGACAAGTACTTAAGAGCTATCTATCCTAAAGTTCTCAAAGATTTTTGTTACGTTTTAACCCTTTTGACAATTTTGTTCCACCATTGCATTTGGTAGACAATCTTGTATTAGGAGGTGAAAGGGACGGGCGCGGGTCATCGTTTAGACCATAATTGCAATAGTGCTAAGTATCTTTGGGCAATTTCTCTTTGAAAGGGACTTGATCATTTTAGGCAACTTTTCGAAAGCGTCATCGAGGGACTATGATCATTTGATTGTTTGTTTTACCCAAAGAAACCTAACATGCAATATGGCCCATTTATGGAAGGCAACAAGTGGAATATCCTAGGGGTGCAAGTGTGATATGTGTTGTCCATTTTCATGCTTGATTATCTTGAAATTAGGTCAAACTAATTTTATTCTTTTTATGTGCATACAAACCCTAGTTCTAATGGGGGGTACAAATGTTCAAATGGGGGGATATTTAGAAAAGGAATTTAAACCTAGCTATTACATCAATTTTGGAATATTTATAAAAATAATTAATTGCATAAATTAAATGAAAAATAAAATAAAGATGCAAAATGCAAAAGGGGTTTTCATATGTATGGAAAAAGGATATTTTTTATGTCAAATGAATAAAAATAAAAAAAGTAATATTTTGGAATTTTTGTGTTTTAAGGGTAAAAACCCTAATTTCATTAAATAAGTATATAGGCTATTTAATATGTATAATATTTAATAATTATATACAAAAAATAAAATAAAATGGAGTATATTTATAAAAAGTATTTTTTGAAGTCAAATATTAATAAAAAAAATATGTAGGTATTTTTGTATTTTAACCTAAATATACTAATATATATATATATATATATATATATATATATATATATATATATATATATATATATATATATATATATATATATATATATATATATATATATATATATATATATATATATATATATATATATATATATATATATATATATATATATATATATATATATATATATATATATATATATATATATATATATATATATATATATATATATATATATATATATATATATATATGTATTAATTTCTAAATATGTATTATGTATATAAAAATAATAATATTTAATATTATATAAAAAAGGTATATTTTACATAAAATATTTTCAAAAGAAAAAAAGAAATAAAAATCAGAAATAAAATATATTTACATTATTTTTCTAGTTTTGTTTTTCTAAATAATAGTGTATATATATATATATTTATGTATAAATGTCCATATAAACAAATAAATACCTAAAAAATGCAAAAATGGTGTAAAAATAATTTTTCAAGTTTTTAATATTATTAGCAAAAATAAATAAATCAGAATAAAAAAAGAAAAGTCAGAAAATCAAGCAAATAAATAAAATGGGCTCAGGGGGTATGAAAATGAAAATAGGGTGTGAAAAGAAAAGACAAAGCAGGCCCAGCCCATGTGGCTTCTTCTTCAACCTTCATACAAAAAGATATTCAAAAAAACGCGCGCCTGAGCCTCCATTCAAACACCTGGATTCTTTGATCTTTTGCACAAACTTCCAACATAAGAAATGTTAAGCATTGAATCACGATTCTAAATATATAAAGAACTCATCCTAACTCTCAGAAATGAGAGAGAATTTTGACAATCCCAAATCATGACCTAACTTTTCTTCCATATTCAAACCTTAAATTCTCATAGCTCAGGCAAAATAAATGAAAAGTAAAAGCATGTACAGATTCAGGGGCATGAGTAGAGCACTTCTTATTCACAAACTTAGAGCTAATGATACCTAGACTAAGAGTTAGAAGTTCAAGAAGATACCTGTTCAGTTGAAGTTCTATCTGGCAATGGGGGAGCTTTCAGGGCAAGATGATGATCTGTATAGCTTGCCTGAAGTATGGTGATGCTATTCCAATGCTTACTTTGCTTTGAGACACCTTGAATCGAGCTATGGACTTTCAACTGCAAAACAAGAAACTGAAAATGGTGGAACTGGTTAGAGGAGTTACAAGTCGTGTTTTGTGTTTTGGTTAGCTTCAAATGATGCTAGGGAATGTGTTTGATGAGCTTTTAGCAAGAGAGCATGAGAGGAATGAGAGATGGGATTCAATCTGCAGACCCTGCCCTGTTTCTGCAGTTTGAGAGTGATTCTGGGAATGGGAGTGTTTGAGACCTTGTTTGCTCGTGTTCTAGCTTGTGCTTGATGATTAGAAAGTGTACAAAATAATTTCTTAAGTGTTCTAATGTTGAGATGAAAGTTCTTTTGTGAAATGCCAAGTTTCTTAACACTTAAGCAAGCAAAAGCCAAGTTGTCTTCTAGACAGGTAGAGGACCCCTAAACATGCTGCAAAGCTCCTCCTTGATCAGTGTGTTTTGCTCATGATCTTGTGCCAAAGTGATTTGATATGTACTTGTGGATTTGCAACTTTGACATAAAGCTTGCTTTTGCAAAAATGGTTATTTCACTTTTTCCATTTATG
Organism: Vicia faba; assembly: GCA_948472305.1. NCBI lineage: Eukaryota > Viridiplantae > Streptophyta > Magnoliopsida > Fabales > Fabaceae > Vicia > Vicia faba. The sequence goes on from OX451738.1 coordinate 1,095,940,798, forward strand.
GCCTAATCCAACATGTAATGCTTAAACTCAAGAAACAAGGTCTTAGCACAATGAACATGCATTAAATTATTGAGTGTTGGATGGTTTAAGGGCCTGTAATCAAGTGGCATGCTGGTTTGAGAAATTTGCACAAGTTATGAACATGTACATGGCCATGAATCAAAGTGACTTTTTGCCATATTGCAAAATTCGAATCTCTCAAGTTATGAGGTTGTTTGATGAGTTCTTGGACATTTTGGAAAGCTTGGAATGTGTACTACAATCCATCTTTGAAGTGCAAATTGAAATTCCAAGTGGAAGTGTATGGAAAATGGTCTTGAAGTTAGGTAGAAAACCTTGCCAAAATAGGTTAAATTTTCACTAAGTTAAGAATGGTTTAGTACCCTTATTCCAAAAATTGTAACTTGAGATACAAGCATCTTTTGGGAAAACTTTGTGAATAAAAGTTGTAGATTATGCAACAAGCTACAACTTTCATGTTTTGACCTTTGCTTGAATCCAAATGAATCTTGGTGAGAAAGTGGGGCAAAGTTGGGAAAAAATTAGGGTTTTTCATAACTTAGAAAAATTCTAAGTTATGAAAAATTCTCATTTCAAACCCTAAATTACAATTTTTGATTTCTTGGTGAACAAGTTTCATAATTTGGCATGTTTTGATGAAAAATGAATCTTGACTCTTGATTTTGACCAAAAAGTCAAAGTTTGACTTTTCAGTATACAGTCAAAATTGATCAATTGACTGGGAAATTCAACTGTCAATCTTGTGTACTTGGGATCTTTTGAACTTGTTGAGCATGTCAAGATAATTCCATGGGGTCCTTGAGTCCATATGTGAGCTTGGTTTGCCATTGTCTAGGTCAAACAGTCAAAAATTGCCTTTGTGCAGTCAAAACCCTAAAAATGACCATTTTGTCCTTTTGGTGATCTGGTCAAATTTCTTGTGGAGTTGTGATCCAAACTTGATCAAATGGTCCATATGAGTTCATAATGTTTATGTGGGTCAATTTTCATGAGGTTTGACTGTCAATTGGCCACAGTTGACCTTTTCCCCAATACAGCTGATTTCTAGGTCAACTGTCCAATTGACTGGGCAAAACTTGGAATCAAGACTTGAAACTTGATGTGGATAAACTTGGGAGTCCAATATGAAGCAAGAAAGTCATCTTAGGCAATTTAGGTCAAAACATCTCTTGTGCAACCACAAACCCTAATTTGGATCAACAGTGCAAGGAGAAGTCTTGAGCAGAGCTAACCCTAACTTGATCTTGATCTCCAAGGGCTTTGTGATGAGAAATCAATGAGAAAAGGGAGGGAAAATTTTGGGGTACAACAATGTCTACTAGCTCCCTCTCAGATAGAGGTGGTTGTACTCGTCCCGCCAAGTCTCTCCATTTCTGGGCATACTCCTTGAAGCCTTCATTTGAGACCATGCCCATACTCTGTAATTGAGTACGGCTTGGTGCTAAGTCCGCATTATATTGATACTGCTTGTAGAAGGCAGCTGCCAAATCTTCCCAATTGTGTACATCAAACCTCTCTAGCTGGTAGAACCAATCCAACTGTGTCCCCGACAAACTGTCCTGGAAAAAGTGGACCCACAGGTCTTTGTCAGAAGAATGTGGTTGAATTTCCTGACATAAGATCGTAGGTGCATCTTGGGACAAGACACCCCATCGTACTTGGAAAACAGTGGCACTTTAAACTTCGGAGGGATAACTATTCCAGACACCAACCCTAACTCTTCAAAGTCCATCCCAGGCACTCTCTGTACCTCCATGGCAGCTAGACGCTCTTCCAGATTTTTGTATTTGTCATCTGCAGGAGGGTATTGTTGTTCAGAGTAATCCTCTTCCTCCTCCTCTTCAGCTTCAGAGTCTGAAGGCACTGCAGTCTCTTTACCTTTCCTTTCCCCTTCCTCAGAGGTTGATGGAAAATCTAGGACCCTTCTGGCTTGACCTTCAAATCTTCTGCCCATGGTAGCTACACCAGCCCTCTTTTTCTTCTTTTTCTCTTTTTCCTTCTCTAGCAGAGTTTTGAGCTCCTCCTGCCCCTTGGCCAAGGTCAAGAGTAGCTGTTGGAACTGTGAATTCTGAGCTCCTCTTGTCTTTGAGCCAAGTCCTGGATGAGAGCCATCTGGCCCACCAGTTGTCCCATCATCTGGATCCTCATTGCGGTCAGCTCAAACTGAAGTTCTTCCAACAGATCATTCTTGACACTGCCTGAACTCCCCAAGACCATACCCCTTGTGAGGAGAGCTTTCACTTCTTCTTGCCCCTGGGACAGGTTCAAGAATATTTCTTGAAGTTGAGCATTTTGATCCTGGATATCTTTGACAGTCCTCTCTAGAGCCATCTCTACTGAAATAAACAATAGGAGAATAAGGAAACCTGAAAAGGAAAAACTGTTATGATGCAATGCATGATATGTGGATGCATGTTTTCAAGAATCTTGCGGGGTAAACACAAGAAAATGTTAGAGATTAAACTTTGATCAACATCGTTAATTGGAGAACTTTGTATCAGTGGATGTCTTTCCACGAGAATCAAGCTCACCATGTCGAGTGGGTCATAGCCCCTGATTCAAGTTGTTGCACTTGATCTTTGATGGCATTTGTTTAGAGGGGAACCCTCTTTCCCTTTGGTAGACGTCTGGTTCAACGTGACCTTGCATCAAAAGACCCTCGAGATCCTTGAAATGGTTATTGAAAATGCTATGGTATGATGTTATGATGTTATGTACATGTATGCAAGAGTAAGCAAGTGTATATACAGACAGTCATATTCACACAAAGTAAACAAGTCCTTAGGTTTAGGCTTGCATGGGGTTTGTAGGTAAGTACCCTCTTGAAGTTAGTTGGCTCAACCTGTCCTAAAATAGAAACCGGGTTCTAAGGAGCTCAATATCACTGGATTATTTTCTGTGTTCATTATTTTGGTTTAGCCACTTAACTGGTGACCAAAATATTCCAAGAAAACAATCCTCAATGAGTGTAGTATCGAGTATCTACCAACTTCGGACTGTACCAAAGTCGGTCATCTCACTACCCCTAATAAAAGGCCAAGATGGTCAAGTAAGGTTCTAGGTCATTAGTGCTTAGTGACATCACTCAGCGGCCCCGTACTCTCCTTGATTGAACTCAAGGGTTACCGGTACTCACAAATATGCTGCACTAATATAGCTATTGCTTTAACCGTGTCGGTATACCCCGCACAGTTTCCACAATGTATTGCTATCTATGAATGTTTCCCAAATCCGGGTGTAGGATTTCAAGCCCAAATAAGAGAACCAAAAGGTAAAGCAATCAAAGCAAACAATTAGTCATGCAAAAGGGTGATCTAAGCCCTAAGGTTACTCCACTTTTAAAGTTTTCCCCAGCAGAGTCGCCAGTTCTGTGATACGGTGGGAGAACTGACTTGGGTTTTGCGTTTGTTTTCGCACTTGTTCGGTTTAGCAAGAGTCGCCACCGACTTTTTATTTTATCCTAAGGAAAGATCAAAAAGCACAGGAAAGACCTTTGAGATGTTTTTGTGGGTTCGGGGGGTAGATTATGAAAAGGGAAGGTGCTAGCACCCTTTTCATCCATGGTTATCCATGGGCTCTTAGTTACTTGTTTTAGATCACTTGCCTTTGCTTTTCAATTATTTGAAATGGTGCTTTGTGTGTGTGGTTTTGAAAATGTTTTGAAAAATATGCCTTGTCTAGGCAACCATTGTAACAATTCTTGTTTGAATGTTTTACAAAGGTGGTTGTCTTTTTGAAAAGATGTTTCAATGTTTTTGGAAAGTTGTTTTGGAAATTGTTTTTGAAGTTGTGTTTGTGAAGTGTGTTTGAAAAATGGCAAGGATGTTTTGCAAGTTTGGTCAAGTAACCAAGAGCTATCTACCCTAAATTTCTCAAAGATCTTTCTTATGTTTTAACCCTTTTAACAGTGTTGTTTCACCATTGTATTTGGTGAACAACCTTGTGTTAGGATGTTAACGGGACGGGCGCGGGTCATCGTATAGACCATAGAGGCAATGGTGTCAAGTATCTTTGGCAATTTTCCTTAAGGGACTTGATCATTTTTTAGGCAACTTGTGATAGCGTCATCGAGGGACTATGATCATTTGATTTGTTTTTGTTTTACCAAAGAAACTCAACATGCAACCATGGCCCATTTTTGAAGGCAACAAGTGGAGTAACCCTAGGGGTGCAAGTGTGCACTGTGTTTGTTTTTTCATGCATTTATCTTGTGTTAGGTTATCTAGCGGTTGATTTTGAATCTTCGCATACAAACCCTAATTACTATGCAGTATATGGAAAGCGATAAATTGCGGGAATTTAAAGTCTAAGCTATTACAAATAAGTATCCGGGGATGGGGGTACAAATGTTTACAAATGGGGATGAGTCTTATCAGAATAGTAGTGTCCAAATATTATTTACAACCAAATCGAATCGTCGCATTCTCAATGTAAAAATATAGCAAGGTATAGGGATCAAAGAAAATCAACAGTATTGTATGATGCATATGATTATTTACAAATGATAAAAATATTAACCTAATGTATTATTAAGTATTATTATTATTTTGTATTATATGAACAAGAGTTTTAAAGAAAAGAAAATGTTTAAGTTACAATATTCTATTATTTATGTATTTTTTTGTTAATGTTTTAAAAAACTTATATAAAAAGTTTAACTAAACAAAAGTCTTAAAACAAAATGTATTATTTTATTTACCAAAAAGAATTAGGAATTTAAGTTATTTAATAAAGAAAATAAGGTGGTGAAAATAAAATGGTATTAGTTTGTATATAAAAAAAAGTTTAAGGATCTAAATGGGCTTTAGGTTACGCTTGGCCCAAGTGAGAAACAAACAAAATATAACAAAAGGGGGTGCAGGCGCCAGATTTGTTGGGCCTAAGGGGTTTGTGCGTGGAGCAGGCCCAAATGCATTACAGCGTTTTGTTGTTAGGGTTCGTGTGTATTTTGCTCAGAATAGGGTTTGTGTCTTTGGAACGGCGCCGCTCCCTTTCTTCTTCATTGTCCTCTTTATCCTTCTCAAATAATGGCTTCTGATGTCTTCAACCCTCCAGCTGCCAGAGCGTCGTCCCCTTTCATCCCTTTACCTTCTCCCAGTGATTCAAGCTTGATGTTTCGAAAGGTTTGATTCGTTCATTTAGGGTTTTTTAGAGTTACATTAGTGTGATTCCTGTATGTTATAGCTCGCATGTTTTGACCTTTATTCTTTCTTTTGTTTGATGCTTATATGCGATAGGGATTTTGAGGGTTTGAGGAATATACCTTGAATGCCCTGCTTCTGAGAATGATGGAGGGAGGAAAGGGCTAGATGGCGCCTCCTTGGTGGCCGGAATGGGGAGAACGTGATGACGCTTGCTGGCTTCCTGGTACTTGTATCTTTTTTTGAGCGGTTTTATGATGAAATATTATGCTTCTGAAAACCCTAGGGCATCCGTTTCTGAATTTTCTTCTGATTGCTTGCTTTTGTTGTTGTTTTTACTTCTGACTTCTTCCTCTCTTTGGATTTTGATTCTCAACGATGATGATTTCTGAGATGTTCTTGCTTCTGACTTGTTGAATATTGGCTTTGTTGGCTTTTTCTATAATGAGCCTTGATTCTGAGATGCTTTTGATATGTATTTGATGATGTTTGATGATGAGTTTTGGATTGCCTATGATGAACCCAGTTCTGAGGCGCCTGTCATTGTGGTTTGGATGTTTGGATGTGTTGATTCTATGATGAACCTTGATTCTGAGATTTGTTTGCTTACTTCTGATTCTCTTTCTCTCTTTTGGGCTTGGCTGGCTTTGCCTATGATGAACCTAGTTCTGAGGCGCCTATTTTTGTTGTTTGGATATTTGGTTTGGATTTGTGGGAGTTTTGTTGGATTGAAGGCAGGTTGAATGTTATCAGTTTTGACAGGCTTGGACACTGAGTTTGTTCAGGTTTATTATGCTTGGCTTAGGCTTGAAGAAGACTTGAGGCAGGCTATTGTTTGCTTGCTTGAAGGCAGGCTTGAGGCAGTTTGAAGCAGGCTTGAGGCAGGCTTGGTCCTTAGGCTTGCTTTTATAAGTTTTGCAACTGGTATAGGTAAGCTTTAAGGTTTCTGGAGGTTTCAAGGCTTGTTGCCTTAGGCTTACTTGATACAGGCTGGGGTTTTATGCTAGCCCGTGCTTATGTTTTTAACTCAGGTTTGAAGTTTGTGTTTATGCAGGCTTGTGCTTATCTTTCTAACACAAGTTCGAAGTTTTTGAGCTTGTTAGTTTTTGAGAGGCTTTGATGTCGGATGTGTTCTTCTTGGCTTTGGTGTTTTACAGTTTTGTGATATCTGTTTGTGTTCTTCTGTCCTTTCTTGAACTATTCTGATTTGTTATATTTATCTATTCCTCTTAGCCTGCCCAAAAAACTGTAAGCCTCTACTTCTCTCTCTCTTTTCTCTCTCTTTAAAGCATTTGCTTAAAGTCCCTATTTTCTGAAAAGGTGTTGGCTTGGGAAATGATGAACAGATTTTGACAATATTGCTTGCAGTCTTGCTTTCTTCTGCATTCTGTACTTTTCTTCTTTTCTTTAAGGACAGTTTGAGAGCTTTTGATATCTTTTGGTATCTTCTTTGACAGCTTTTGACAGTTTCTTTGACAGTTTCTGTTGGCAGCTTAGTTTGCCTTTCTTTGACAGTTTGGTTTACCTAGTTTGGTTGACAGTTTTGTTTGCCTTTGTGCATTGTGCAACTTGTTTGTTCAGTTTGCAATTTGGTTTGCCTCTTTGACAGTTTGAATTTATGCAGCTTTGTGCATTTTGTTTAAATGATTTGTATGTTTGCAAAAATAATTTTTCTTTCCTCTTTGTGAACCAAGAAGAGATTCTTCTTGTGATTTGCAAAGAGGATGAGAAAAATATGATGAAAATCAAAACAATCTGATTCCGGCCAACCACCTTTAATGATGAGTTTTTGATTAACTGTCTGAAAATGCTTTTCCAATTCATCTGTATTGATTTCTCCTTTTCTGGCTTTGCAGGTAAATATCAATTGGGGCAAGGGAAGCAGCAGTAGAATATGAAGACTTCAAGAAACTTAGGATGATTGTTTTATTTTATTTTTAATCATTGTAATTTATTGTAAATACTGTAAATAAATTTACTGTATCAAATAAACATTTGTAACAACAATTAAAAATGAATAAAAAATCTTTTGTCAGACAATTCTTGATTTCTTCTACAATTGCTTATTTAATTATTTAAATTTCTTGAATTATAATAATTGGAAATTATCCCAATAATTGTAACTTAGAAATTATAAATAGTCAACAAACATCGCAGTCTCATAGCCTTACATTAACCAACAATAAGCTCGGCGTTCCAATTAACCATATGTATTGCACAGTCAAACAAACAAACGTCCATACGCCTTTCACTTCACTGATTAAACCAACACTTCAAACTCTCAATCAGAAGCCTCAGCTTCTATCCCATAGGTTTATGCTTTGAGAAACAAACATCAATTTTGAACAAGCGTCAAAATAATGTAACAGTCGATTAAGACACTGTGGATTCAAATTCTTCTGAGAATGCGCGTGCAAACCCTAATTCTGGATTTATTGTCAAAGAAATGTCTGCTTGATCAAACCCTGAGCCAAACTCAACCAAACCCTAATAATCTGCTTGAACTGATTCAAAACCAATGGAAACCCTAATTTTGGATTTACTGATAAGAAAAGTCTGTTTGACCGATTCTTAAGCCAATTTGAAAAATCAGGGAAAACCCGAAGCTGTGATTTCTTGTGAAAAAAAGGGAGGGCAAATTTTTGGGGTACAACACCCTCCCTTGAGCTGTATCCAACTCCTTTGCAGATCTTCGAGTGATGTTGTCATGTCAGGATGTAGGAGGTTGTATGGAACCTCTCCTTCCATAACAGGCTCTATAATCACTGGGAGAATAGAGGGGTAAGGCATCATAAGACTTTGGGCGCGGGTTCGTACCCACTTGAGGTAAGGCTCAATGGGGATGGAATTCTTGTGTCCCAGGTCTTATTGTCTACCTTGTTTGGCATCCTCCAAGCTCGGATGAACCTTTGTCGAAGTCCTTGATCGTCGTTGTCGAAGTCAAAAACCAAGTCTGGAATCAGCATGTCATGTGGGCCATCCTTTCGGGCATAACCAAACTGTCTCAGAGCCAAGCAGGGGTTGTAGGTGATGCCTCCCCTAATGCCAAGTAGAGGGACATTAGGGAATTCCCCATAATGGTCAATGATGATAACATTTTCTCTGGATCGAGAACACCAATGAACATCTGAATGTGTAAGAGTCATCAATCGTTGTGACCACCTCAAACCTTGCTCATTCTTAAAGACTGATTGGGGAAGATGAGAAATAAACCATCTTGCCAGTAGAGGAGTACAGCACATGAGAACACCTATTTTCCTCATTGTTCGAGTGTGAAAAGAGTGTAAAATGTCCCCAAGTAAAGTAGGTGTGATCGGTGGATCTGGAACTGACTGTTTAAAGCTGGTTCGCGAAATGTCGCGGAAGCAAGAGTCGCAACCGTCTTTTATTTTCTCCAACATGGACAGGACAAAAGCACAGCAAAATTCCTTATGAGATAGTTTCTCGGTTCGGGAGGTAGATTTATAGAAAGGGAAGGTGTTAGCACCCTTTCTATCCATGGTTATCCATGGGCTCTTAGATACTTGCTCATTTGTGTTTTCAAAATGTTTGCTTTTCAATTGTGAGTGGGTTTAAAAAAAGTTTCGTTTAAAGATTTCTGAATAACTCTTGTATCATTCCTCAAGAGTGTTCGAAAAATTGTTTTGAAAGCTTTTTGAAAAGTGTCGGTGTGAAAAGAGTTTTGTTTGTTTTTTTGAAATAGAGCAAGTATCTATGAGTCATCTACCTACCCTAAGGAATTAGGCTGTTTAAATATCCTTAAGGTAGTGCCATCCCACCATTGAGAGGTAGGTAGCACCACCGTTGGAGGTGTTCGGGTCAATTCGTTTGTAGGGACAGTGTGGTCACCGAGCAACAGTAGGACACCTCAGAAGCTACCCTTATGCCATTGATCCTTTTTAATTCCGAGGCAACCTTTCCGAGGCGACTGGATCATATCATGGACATAAGGACTTACTAAAACGTCATGTACTCGACGACCACAATTCGAGCTTGTAGGGACAGTGTGGTCACCAGAGCAACAGTAGGACACCTTAGAAGCTACCCTTATGCCATGTTCATGGACATAAGCACTTACTAAAACGTCCTATACTCGAAGACCACGTTTCGAGGGGCAAGGCAACAGTGAGGCGTACCCTAAGAGTGGTGTGTGAATTTGTGTATTGTTTTCAGTTATGTTTTATCTTGTCATGCATTATGGTGATCTACGCTTTGATTTTATTTGGGCCATTCATTCTTTCATGCAAAATTTAGCAATTAAGGGGTGCGGAAATTAAAGTACGGAAAACGTAAATCCTACGCTATTACAAGGCGCGGGTCTATACATCGCCAAATCTTTACAAAGACCCGTTTTATGTAAATAAGTGCGGAAAATAAAAAAACAGTAAAAAGGTCCTATTTACTATTACATATCCGGAGCAATTACATAATAATCGAACAAATTAAATACGCGCGAATAAAGAAAAGGGAATTAATTTTTTTGTCTTTTTTTTGGTAATTAAATGAAATTGAAAACTAATTAATTATTTTAATTACAAGAAAATATTTTTTGACCTTTTTTTATGTTTTTATGAAATAAAATAAAAAAAGAATTAAAAATGTCAAAAGAAAAAGCCTAAGTCTAAATTTGTTTTTATCTATTGTGAAAAAAGGTTAAAATTAACTAATTAAACTAATTAATTTGTTAGTATTTTATTTACAAAAATAATTACTAAAGTGAAATTAATAATAATAATAATAATTACATTTTTTTTTTGTTTTTTTTTCTGAATTTATGAAAATAATTATTTGTGAACTAACTAAATAATAATAATAATTAATAAAAGGAAAGAAAATAAGAAAAGAAATGCTAAACCAAGGAGGTGAAGGCCGGATTTTGGAGGTTTTACTCAAAATCATCCTTAGGCATCAAAAATTCCATCTAAGCCCATGGTTGTGATCGTCCATGTCTCCTGATCACGTCTATTCTTATGGTTTGTCCCAATTTCACCTGTAGACAAAATACCTAAAAACAAAACCAACGAACCCTAGGCACGGGTATTGTTATACGAAGCCTAAAAATGAAATTGAATATAGCAGTTACATTGTAAATTAGGCATGGAGTATGAATATGCTATTATTTTCCAGAAAAAGTGCAAGAATGGAGAAACATGATTTCGTGTACAGGGGTGAGTTTGAGACAACTTACAGCGCTTGGTAGTGGACCTTAGGACGCGTTTGTGGTTGTTTTGGCTTCAGGGAGTGGCAAGGAAGAAAGCCACGTGCTTGCTTTGATCTGAAAATGTTTGCAACACCGCTTTAGATCTCTCACTTTTTTGGACAAATTTTGAACTTTTCCTCTGGCCGTTTGTGCACACTCTCCTTTTTTTTCTAGGTTCTGAATGAGGCTTGCAAGGCTTGTATATATAGGCTTGGATGAGAATCAGTCACATTAAGGAGCTTTTAAGCCTTACAATGAAGTTTTGATTTTCTCCATAATCACCATTGAAATAACTTGCCATATTTGCTCCAAATTTGAATTTTTTTGCTTGAAATAGGTCTTGAACTAATTTGGTATATGTTTTATGGTGTATCAAAGCTATTCAAACCACAAAATATCCTCCCATTAATTTTCTTGATTTTTATTTGAATTTTAAAGATTTAAAATGAATTAAATCAAATAAAATTAAACAAAAATAGAAAAATTAATTTTTATTCTTGAAATAAAACATGGGACACGTGGGAGGTATGGCAAAGCTGAATCAAGTGGAAAAAGTGGGCCCCTTTTGTCAAAAATGAAGTTTCAAGGATAGTTGACTTTGGCCATTTCACAAAAATTTCCCAACTTCTCCAATGCATATCTTGTTCCATTTTGATCATATGAACATGTTCTTGGACATTTTGGAAAGGTCTTGAAGTCCTCTAACCAATGCCTTTGGACCCATGTCATTTTGCTTCACCAATATCAAGTTATGGTCTTTGACTTAAAGTGCCTTTTTGTTGACTTTTGAAAATGACCTATAATGTTGAAATTGATAACTTTTTTTGAGAGCATTTCTTGGACTTGGAATGTGAAGATGAGTTGTAGGAAATGTCTTCCCCTTCAAAATGAGCATTGAATGGGATTTTTCTGATGAACCATGAAAAAGTTATGCCTTGGTCAAGGTATAGTTGACTTTTCAGCTGTCCAAAAATAGAAACTTTTGACACCTTGATGATTTTTGAGCCATGCTTGAGGAATCATGATCAAGATTTGACCAAATGATGATTGTGGCTTCAAAATAAGATGTTGACCAAAAATTTTGACTTTTGACTGCCAAATGACCATTTTTCCCCTGCAGTTGATTGTGAAGCAATTAGGGTTTTTGACTGTGCAACTTGACCTTGTGAGCCTTGAAACTTGACATGTAGGTGCTTGACAATGTTTATAGGCATGTGGGACTTGATTGGAGCATTGAAAACCTCAACTTCCTTGAAGGAACCAAAACCTTAATTTTGACTAGCTTAGGAGGATGGTTGACTGTGCAATCCTTGGAGTAGCCTTGAACCATTTGAGGTGATGCTTGGAAAAACTTTTGAAGAATATGGGAGGGAAAATTTTGGGGTACAACAGTTGCCCCTGTTCAATCTTCTTAGACCTGATGATGTAGATTGGCTTGTGTGCCTTTCGTGATCCGAGGGTGGAAGATGATTGAACACTAGAGTGCCCAGAAATTTGCACTCACATAGTAGAGTATCAGCAGTGTGATGTCGGGAATGGGATTACAGATGCCATTTGGAGAGATGATGGGTAGGAGGATGGGCTTATAGATGCCATCTGGAAGTGTGACAGAACCTTTTCGGGAATGGGCTTATAGATGCCATTTGGAACTGTAATGGATAGTTGAATCTGAATAAGAAATAGAATAGCTTCCGTGTCTGGGGAATATCTAGTCTATATCTAATTGATGACGTCTGAACAAGTAGTAGAATGACCGCCGGGTCTGGGGTATATCCATACTGCATGAGTAACAGAATGTCATCCGAATCTGGATCGTATCTGGACTGAACAATAGAATAGCATCCGGGATGGAGCATCTCTAAGTTGTCTTTAGAAGTTTGAATCTGAATAAGCAATAGAATAGCGCCCGGATCTGGAGCATCTCTAAGCTATATCTCAAAGGAAATCTGGAATAAGTATCAGAATGTCGCCATGCCTGGGTCACATCTGAACTATCTTTAGAAAGAGTCTTGAATAAGCAAGAAAACAGCATCCATATTTGAAGCATATCTAAGCTATCTCTGAAAGGAAATCTGGAATGAGTATCAGAACGTTGCCATGCCTTGGTCACATCTGAACCATATCTAGAAGGAGTCTTGAGTAAGCAAAAGAACAGCATCCATATCTGGAGCATTTCCAAGCTATCTCTGAAAGGAAATATGGAATGAGTATCAGAACGTCTCCATGCCTGGGTCACATCTGAACCATATCTAGAAGGAGTCTTGAATAAGCAAAAGAACAGCATCCATATCTGGAGAATTTCCAAGCTATCTCTGAAAGGAAATCTGGAATGAGTATCAGAACGTCGCCATGCCTGGGTCACATCTGAACCATATCTAGAAGGAGATCTCTGAATAAACAATAGAACAGCCTCCGTGTCCGGAGCATCTCTAAGTTATATCTGAGAAGAAATCTGGAATAAGTATCAGAACGTCGCCATGCCTGGGTCACATCTGAACCATATCTAGGAAGGAATTTTGAATAAGCAAAAGAACAGCATCCATATCTAGAGCATTTCCAAGCTACCTCTGAAAGGAAATCTGGAATGAGTATCAGAACGTCGCCATGCCTGGTTCACATCTGAACCATATCTAAAAGGAGTCTTGAATAAGCAAAAGAACAGCATCCATATCTGGAGCATTTCCATGCTATCTCTGAAAGGAAATCTGGAATGAGTATCAGAACGTCGCCATGCCTGGGTCACATCTGAACCATATCTAGAAGGAGTCTTGAATAAGCAAAAGAACAGCATCCATATCTGGAGCATTTCCAAGCTATCTCTGAAAGGAAATCTGGAATGAGTATCAGAACGTCGCCATTCCTGGGTCACATCTGAACCATATCTAGAAGGAGATCTCTGAATAAACAATAGAACAGCCTCCGTATCCGGAGCATCTCTAAGTTATATCTGAGAAGAAATCTGGAATAAGTATCAGAACGTCGCCATGCCTGGGTCACATCTGAACCATATCTAGAAAGGAATTTTGAATAAGCAAAAGAACAGCATCCATATCTGGGGCGTTTCCAAGCTATCTCTTTAATCTTTTTAACGTAGACATGCCTGACCGTATACAGGTATCGAATCCACAATCAATCGCTCACGGACATGCCCTGGCTAGATACAGGAATCGAATCTGGGATTGCGATAGTTGATAGTAATCATCTTTGTATTGACCTTTCCTGAAAAAAGGCAAAACATTAGTTATATGCAATGTCATGGTGCATGGAATGCGCGGTGTCATGACGTTTATAACCAATGGGATTGTAGAATGTGATGTTTATATCATGTATGAAAATGTGATGTTTGCGAATGTATTTTTTGTCTAGGAAAATAAATCCTTGACGAATGCCGGGAGCTAATCCTGGGCTGATGTTTGAAGAGTAGAGAATTCTTCATTTCCGCTGGGGAAAATGATTGCAAGGATAAACTGGTAGGAGGAGATGATCCCCTTTGGGGAATAAGCTTGGAGAGATTACTCTGCGGGGAAAATTACTCTAGCGATCTTGCTGGGGAAAATACTCTGTGGGAAGAGAGGTACTTCGCTGAGATGTTGTATGAGAACTCTGCCGGGGATACCATTGTTGAGTTACGCTTTGGCGATTTGAGGAACTTCGCTGGGGATATGAAGACTTCGCCGAGGACGACCTTTCCGTGGCAATTAGCTGAGGATAACCCAGTTATAAGCTCTGGCGAAGAATAACCTTCTGAATAAAGATGGGGAGAGATATGCTCTGCAAAGGATAAGCTTCCAGAATCTACTGGGGATAAGCTTCCTACTGGGGAGATTGATTCAACTCTCTTGGGGAGACTTTGGACTGTACTGGGGAGGGGCTCCGCTGGATGTCTAGATTCCGCCGGAGAACAATCTTAGATCAAGATTGTCGGGGATGCTTGTTGAGGATGTTTGTAGACTCCGCTGAGGAATGTTGAGATCTTCTGGGGGTAATCCAACTTCCTTAAGGCTGACGGAGTATAACTCTGCTTGGGGAGAGTATCGCTGACCTGTTGGAGATATTGTTCCTTGTAGGGCTTATGGGAATCCAACTCTGCTTGGGTAGAATTGTTGAATCTTGGCTCGCTCTCTGGGGAATTAAGGCATCTTGGTTGTTCTTCAGCCGAACTTACCTTGGTACCTTGGTGGACAGAGCAATTAGATCGCTTAGACGACTCATTATTGCCCCAGTTTCAGTGGGAGAAGGCACCTGTGGGGGTAATTGACAAATCTTCTGGTAGACAGGTGACGAGATGCCAGGACATAGTCGTATGCTTTGATCCCTAATTTTTGCCTGGACCGCCCTTTCGGGTTTTCAGTCCACCGGGATACCCATTTTTGCCCAAGCCGCCTTTTCAGGTTTTCGACTTGCCGGGTGTACAGATTTTTTTTTTCATTTCATCCCTTATTTTTGCCCGAACCCTTTTGGTTCGTCGGGAAGCCCTTATTTTTGCCTAGGTATGTCAACCTAGCGGGTCTTTGATTACGCGCAGTATTTTTTCGACTATGTCCATGCTCTCAGGATGTAGGGAGATGCCCCTGTTATTGATATTGCGTTGCCGTACCACTAGAAGATGTCTGATCAGGCAAGATTCGTTGTCGGAATGCCCCAGGTGATCTAGATGGAGATTTGCCCCAAGCTGGTTGGCCTTTTGAGAGATTCTCCGAGTCTTGATTTAACTGCCCCAGATGATGGACAATGATCATGCCTGCCCCTTGGTTGGGAGTGCTTTTGCCCATAAGATATTCTTCGTGCGAATTTCTTTGTTGTTCAAACAAATAGTCATATGTGCAAGCAATGTTATTTCAAAAATGCAAAGATTATGTCTGTCTTGAAGATTTTGAAAAATGCATGTTTTCATAAAAAACAAGTGAATTTTGTAAATCGTGATGTCAACTCGTTATTTTACCGCAAGCCTTAAGGAGTCAGGATACCTTTCGTAATAGTATGCCTTCGAACTAACCCATGCTTCAGCTAGGACTTTTAAGGGTTGTAGCGTGGCCTGGTTCACGGTTTAAGAAACAAAGGATAAAGGCTCAAATTTATTTGTACCCACCCGTTCTTCGTGATGTTCTTCCAACCTAAACTCAGCTAATCGTGCGTTAGACCTTATTGAGTCTTTGCTTTGATATAGTGATGGTTCGGATACTGACAGTTTATTTTGACCAGGCAGTCATTTCTTTGTTGAGGGTTTGTAGGACCTCTTTCTTTTTGATTTTGTTATCCCTATTTTTTTTGCCTGTACTGTTTCTTTTGTGGAATTACAGTCAGCAGGATGCCCCAGTTTTGCAAGTCTCCTTCATAGGTTTTGACTTAATGGGCGTTTATTTTGAGGGGTAATGACTGCCTGTCTTTATGATTATTCGGAACCATCACTGTCTTTTGTTTTGTGAGGACCTCTTTGGTGCTATTCGTTGTGCACTTGGATCAACTGAGAGAACTACCCTGCCCCAGGTTATGATTAAGGGTTTTAATTTTCGAAAAGAAAAACTCCTACTTCTTTGGCTCGAAGGGGTTGACGAGGGATTATCTTCCTTATAACTCCAGTGTTTAGGAATTGAAACAATGCCTGTACCTCATCAGCGGGGTTCATTCAAAAGCATACTGTAAATCGTGGTATCGCTTTCGTCATCCTCCCTCAAGAGGCTTAGAATTATTAACCGAGAGTTGAACATCACAAAAAAAATGAAGGCAATGTGAACATAGTGAAAATGATTGGATTAATTCAAAAACAGACATATGCCGTGCATTAATGAAATAAAAGAGTTCGCTATGACATTTAATTGTTCGTATAAGCAAAAAATTACAACTCGGAAATTCAAATAAACAAAAGTCTTCAATGATTGGGCAAAGGAGCATGGATTATGTTTGGAGTCTCTGACGCTTCAAACTGAATCTCTCCGGCGTCGATCATGTCTTGAATCTTGTTCTTCAAAGGCCAGCAGTTGTCCGTAGTATGACCCGGGCTATCGGAGTGGTATGCGCACCTCTCATTAGGATGGTAGTTGGGAGCAGAGGTGTTTGGATTCCGGAGAGGAGCCCTCAAGGTAATCAACCCTGCCTTCAACATTTGCTGTAGCGCTTGATCCAGTGACATGTTGATTTTAGTGAATTGTATCTTGGGTGCGACCTCCTTACGTTGATGCCCCTGTCCCTGTTGAGCAGGCCTAGGATTAGAGATCTGGACTGCCCCTACATGTTGATCATGGCGACCCTTTTGGTTGTACGCAGCATTGGCCTCTTTCTTCCCAATGTAAGGCTTTTTGTGAGTATCAGAAGGTGCAGCTTCTTGGATCTTTCCAGCCTTGATGCCAGCTTCGATCCTCTCCCCGGTCAAGATCAAATCGGTAAACCCAGCAGAAGAATTCCCAATCAGATGGTTGAAGAAGGGACCAGACAGGGTCCCCAAGAACATGTCAACGAGCTCACGGTCAGTCAAAGGCGGCTGCACCCTTCCAGCCAAATCTCTCCACCTTTGTGCATATTCCTTAAAACCTTCACCCATCCCAAGTGACATACCCTGGAGTTGGGTACGCGTAGGAGCGAGGTCGGCATTATACTGATACTGCTTATAAAAAGCAGTAGCCAAGTCCTCCCAGTTACGAATAGTGGTTCCGTCCAGCTGATAGAACCATTCGAGTTAAGTCCATGAAAGACTCTCCTGGAAGAAATGGATCCATAGATTCTTATCTGCCGTGTAGGGCTGGATCTTCCTTGCGTAGGAACGGAGATGCAACTTAGGACAAGAAGCCCCGTCGTACTTTACAAAGGCAGGTGCCTTGAACTTGTGAGGGATCACCACCCCAGAAGATAAACCTAGGTCCCCAAAGTCCAGCCCAGGCACACGTTGAATCTCCATAACATTCAACCGGTCTTCCAGCTGTTTATACCTGTCCTCCGCAGGAGGGTACTGCTCATCATTTAAGTTTGTCTCAGTGTCATAGACCACGGGACTAGGAACCCTTCCCTCTTGGTGACTGCCTTCCCCAACAGATGGAGTAGTCCGCTCAGCTTCATTCTGCAGTGTGTTCCCAGATCTGCGTCTAGGGTTGAACAAAATAGTCCTCTTCTTCTTCTTCTTCTTCTTCAAGAGCAGAGTCTTCAATTCCTGTTGTCCTTGTGCTAAGCTCATGACCAGCTCCTGAAATTGGGCGTTCTGGGCCTGGAGGGCCTTGATATCTTGTGCATTGGATGACTCAGGATTCATGATGACTGCTGAAATAAACAGCGAAGAAGGTAAGCAACCTGTAGAGAAAGGGTACCTGTTATGCAATGATATGTATGATATGCATGCGATGTTTTCAAGGATCTCGCGGGGTAAACAAGAAAATCGTTAGAATTCGAATCCGGTTGCTTGATTGAAGGCACTTCATATTGTGGAGAGTCCTTCTTCAAGAGTCAAGGCTCACCATATCGAGTGGGTCATAGCCCCTGACAACCTTGGCTAGAGGAAAATAAATCCTCTTTGCCCCTTGCTAGACGTTTGATTCATCATGACCTGCATCACAAGCCCTTGAGATCCTTGAAATGGGTTAGTCCTTATGCAGGATGAATGCAATGGTATGATGTTATGCTATGCATGGGGTAATGTAGGTAAACCCTGTTATGAGTCCCAATTAAGGACTATAAACAAAACCTGCAAGAAACTCAAGTGTCAGATAACAAGCATGCAAGTAGTCAAGTTTTAAGGCACACAAGTCACACCACAGCCCTTAAAGTTTAGGCCAGCATGAGGTCTAGGTATTACCCTCTTTCAGTTTGTTGGTTAAGACCTGTCCTATCAGAAGTAACCGGGTTCTAGAGGATCCCAATATCACTGGATTGCTTTCATTGTTCATCGTTTCGATTTAGCCACTGAACTGGCGACCGAAATATTCCAAGAAAACAACCCTCAATTGAGTGTAGTATCGAGTATCAACCAACCTCGGACTGCACCGAAGTCAGTTATCTCACTACCCTAAAGAGGCCAAGATGGTTCAATTAAGGTTCCTAAGGTCAGTTGATGCTTCACGACACCACGCGGCGGCCCCGTACTCTCCTTGACTGAACTCAAGGGTTACCGGTACACACCAAAGTGCCACATCAACGTAGCAGACTGTTTCAACCATGTTGGTATACCCCGCACAGTTCCCTCACAGCCTTGTTGCTACTTTCTAAGAAGGTATCCCCAGATCCGAGTTAGGATCTATAGAACTCCCAAGACAGTACCCACAATTTAAAGCAAACAAGTCAAAGCAATTGAAAACACAGTTATGAACTATCCTAAGGTACACCTCACTTTAAAAGTTAATCTCCCCAGCAGAGTCGCCAGTTCTGTGATCGGTGGATCTGGAACTGACTGTTTAAAGCTGGTTCGCGAAATGTCGCGGAAGCAAGAGTCGCCACCGTCTTTTATTTTCTCCAACATGGACAGGACAAAAGCACAGCAAAATTCCTTATGAGATAGTTTCTCGGTTCGGGAGGTAGATTTATAGAAAGGGAAGGTGTTAGCACCCTTTCTATCCATGGTTATCCATGGGCTCTTAGATACTTGCTCATTTGTGTTTTCAAAATGTTTGCTTTTCAATTGTGAGTGGGTTTAAAAAAAGTTTCGTTTAAAGATTTCTGAATAACTCTTGTATCAGTCCTCAAGAGTGTTTGAAAAAATTGTTTTGAAAGCTTTTTGAAAAGTGTCGGTGTGAAAAGAGTTTTGTTTGTTTTTTTGAAATAGAGTAAGTATCTACGAGTCATCTACCTACCCTAAGGAATTAGGCTGTGTAAATGTCCTTAAGGTAGTGCCATCCCACCATTGAGAGGTAGGTAGCACCACCGTTGGAGGTGTTCGGGTCAATTCGTTTGTAGGGACAGTGTGGTCACCGAGCAACAGTAGGACACCTCAGAAGCTACCCTTATGCCATTGATCCTTTTTAATTCCGAGGCAACCTTTCTGAGGCGACTGGATCATATCATGGACATAAGGACTTACTAAAACGTCCTGTACTCGACGACCACAATTCGAGCTTGTAGGGACAATGTGGTCACCAGAGCAATAGTAGGACACCTTAGAAGTTACCCTTATGCCATGTTCATGGACATAAGAACTTACTAAAACGTCCTATACTCGACGACCACGTTTCGAGGGGCAAGGCAACAGTGAGGCGTACCCTAAGAGTGGTGTGTGAATTTGTGTATTGTTTTCAGTTATGTTTTATCTTGTCATGCATTATGGTGATCTACGCTTTGATTTTATTTGGGCCATTCATTCTTTCATGCAAAATTTAGCAATTAAGGGGTGCGGAAATTAAAGTACGGAAAACGTAAATCCTACGCTATTACAAGGCGCGGGTCTATACATCGCCAAATCTTTACAAAGACCCGTTTTAAGTAAATAAGTGCGGAAAATAAAAAAACAGTAAAAATATCCTATTTACTATTACATATCCGGAGCAATTACATAATAATCGAACAAATTAAATACGCGCGAATAAAGAAAAGGGAATTAATTTTTTTGTCTTTTTTTTGGTAATTAAATGAAATTGAAAACTAATTAATTATTTTAATTACAAGAAAATATTTTTTGACCTTTTTTATGTTTTTATGAAATAAAATAAAAAAAGAATTAAAAATGTCAAAAGAAAAAGCCTAAGTCTAAATTTGTTTTTATTTATTGTGAAAAAAGGTTAAAATTAACTAATTAAACTAATTAATTTGTTAGTATTTTATTTACAAAAATAATTACTAAAGTGAAATTAATAATAATAATAATAATTACATTTTTTTTTGTTTTTTTTTCTGAATTTATGAAAATAATTATTTGTGAACTAACTAAATAATAATAATAATTAATAAAAGGAAAGAAAATAAGAAAAGAAATGTTAAACCAAGGAGGTGAAGGCCGGATTTTGGAGGTTTTACTCAAAATCATCCTTAGGCATCAAAAATTCCATCTAAGCCCATGGTTGTGATCGTCCATGTCTCCTGATCACGTCTATGCTTATGGTTTGTCCCAATTTCACCTGTAGACAAAATACCTAAAAACAAAACCAACGAACCCTAGGCACGGGTATTGTTATACGAAGCCTAAAAATGAAATTGAATATAGCAGTTACATTGGAAATTAGGCATGGAGTATGAATATGTAATTATTTTCCAGAAAAAGTGCAAGAATGGAGAAACATGATTTCGTGTACAGGGGTGAGTTTGAGACAACTTACAGCGCTTGGTAGTGGACCTTAGGACGCGTTTGTGGTTGATTTGGCTTCAGGGAGTGGCAAGGAAGAAAGCCACGTGCTTGCTTTGATCTGAAAATGTTTGCAACACCGCTTTAGATCTCTCACTTTTTTGGACAAATTTTGAACTTTTCCTCTGGCCGTTTGTGCACACTCTCCTTTTTTCTAGGTTCTGAATGAGGCTTGCAAGGCTTGTATATATAGGCTTGGATGAGAATCAGTCACATTAAGGAGCTTTTAAGCCTTGCAATGAAGTTTTGATTTTCTCCATAATCACCATTGAAATAACTTGCCATATTTGCTCCAAATTTTAATTTTTTTGCTTGAAATAGGTCTTGAACGAATTTGGTATATGTTTTATGGTGTATCAAAGCTATTCAAACCACAAAATATCCTCCCATTAATTTTCTTGATTTTTATTTGAATTTTAAAGATTTAAAATGAATTAAATCAAATAAAATTAAACAAAAATAGAAAAATTAATTTTTATTCTTGAAATAAAACATGGGACACGTGGGAGGTATGGCAAAGCTGAATCAAGTGGAAAAAGTGGGCCCCTTTTGTCAAAAATGAAGTTTCAAGGATAGTTGACTTTGGCCATTTCACAAAAATTTCCCAACTTCTCCAATGCATATCTTGCTCAATTTTGATCATATGAACATGTTCTTGGACATTTTGGAAAGGTCTTGAAGTCCTCTAACCAATGCCTTTGGACCCATGTCATTTTGCTTCACCAATATCAAGTTATGGTCTTTGACTTAAAGTGCCTTTTTGTTGACTTTTGAAAATGACCTATAATGTTGAAATTGATAACTTTTTTTGAGAGCATTTCTTGGACTTGGAATGTGAAGATGAGTTGTAGGAAATGTCTTCCCCTTCAAAATGAGCATTGGATGGGATTTTTCTGATGAACCATGAAAAAGTTATGCCTTGGTCAAGGTACAGTTGACTTTTCAACTGTCCAAAAATAGAAACTTTTGACACCTTGATGATTTTTGAGCCATGCTTGAGGAATCATGATCAAGATTAGACCAAATGATGATTGTGGCTTCAAAATAAGATGTTTACCAAAAATTTTGACTTTTGACTGCCAAATGACCATTTTGCCCCTGCAGTTGATTGTGAAGCAATTAGGGTTTTTGACTGTGCAACTTGACCTTGTGAGCCTTGAAACTTGACATGTAGGTGCTTGACAATGTTTATAGGCATGTGGGACTTGATTGGACCATTGAAAACCTCAACTTCCTTGAAGGAACCAAAACCTTAATTTTGACAGGCTTAGGAGGATGGTTGACTGTGCAATCCTTGGAGTAGCCTTGAACCATTTGAGGTGATGCTTGGCAAAACTTTTGAAGAATACTGGAGGGAAAATTTTGGGGTACAACAGTAGGCACAGGATTCCGAGACATAAAAATCTAGACAGTATTCACATCTATAAGCTGGTCAGGGTTTGGGAACAAGACCAACCCATAGATGAGAAGAGCTACAATCTCCTCAAAAGCTTACAGGTCTAGAGAATTCCAACAGTCTTGGGCCTTCTCAAACAGGAACTTTGCCAAGAAACCCTTGACACCACTTCTGGTTTCCCAATGACCTATGACATCTGATGGTTGCAAGTGGAGGGCTTGAGTAACATCTTCAGGCTTTAGATCTCTTTCCATATCGTTGAAGGGTAGTTGATGGAGAATAGGAATCCTCAAGAGTTGAGAAAATTCCTCCAAAGTAGGCACTAGCTGGTAGTCAGGAAATGTGAAGCAGTGGTGTAGGGGGTCAAAGAACTGGAAGAGAACTTTCCCCATATCTTCCTTTATGTTGGAGTTGACCAAGTTGAGAAGTCGACCATGTATCTCAGTGAATGGAGAATACTCTGGAATCTTGGAAGCAAGCTCCTTAAGTTGAGGAGGAATTCTCACAAGGTTGACTTGGATCATTTTCCTGCGAAGTGATTCTATAACCTACAAAACAGGAACAAAGATGAATTTCCAAAATCCTTGAAATGGTTAGTGGATGTATATGATGCTTCATGATGTCCATGATGTTATGCACAAGTATATATGTAAAAGCAAATCACACAAGTTCCTAGTTTAGGCTTGCATGGGGTTTCATAGGTAAGAACCCTCTTGAAGTTTAGTTGGCTCAACTTGTCCTAGTAAATAGTAACCGGGTTCTAAGGAGCTCAATATCATTGGACTGTTTTCTTTGTTCATTGTTTCAGTTTAGCCACTTTACTGGAGACCGAAATATTCCAAGAAAACAACCCTCAATGAGTGTAGTATCGAGTATCTACCAACTTCGGACTGCACAAAAGCCGATCATCTCACTACATCCTAAAAGGCCAAGATGGTCAAGTAAAGGTTCTAAAAGTCCATTAGTGCTTCATGACATCACTCAGCGGCCCCGTATTCTCTTTGATTGACTCAAAGGCTACCGGTACCCACAAATATGTCACACTAACATAGCTATTTCTTAGACCGTGTCGGTATACCCCACACAGTTTCCACAATGTATTACTATTTACCTATGAATGTTTCCCAAATCCGGGTAGAGGATTCAAACCCAAACAAAAGAACAAAGTGTAAAGCATACAAATCAAACAAAATAAGCATGTAAAGGTGATCTAAACCCTAAGGTAACCCCACTTTTAGAATTCTCCCCAGCAGAGTCTCCAGTTCTGTGATGCGGTGGGAGAACTGACTTGAGGTTTTGCGTTTGTGTTTGCAAATGTTTCGGTTTAGCAAGAGTCGCCACTGACTTTTATTTTATCCAAAAGGAAAGGTAAAAAAGCATAGGAAAGACCTTTGAGATGTTTTCTTGAGTTCGGGGGGTAGATTATGAAAAGGGAAGGTGCTAGCATCCTTTTCATCCATGGTTTTCCATGGGCTCTTAGTTACTTGTTTAGATCACTTGCATTGCTTTTCCAATTGTTTGAAATGGTGCTTTGTGTGGTTTTGAAAGTATTTTGAAAAGAGGCCATTGTTTTGGCAATCTTTGTAATGATTCTCGTTCGTAATAATGTATACAAAGATGTTTGTCTTTTGAAAAATGTTTCAATGGTTGAAAGTTTGTTTGGAAATTGTTTTGAAATGTGTGTGTTTTTTTGAAAATAGCAAGGATGGTTTGCAAATTGATCAAGTAACTAGAAGCTTATCTTCCTACTCAAAAGTTTTTCCTACACATTTTTATTCCTTTGACATTGTTGTTTTACCATTGTATTTGGTAAACAACCCTATCTTTGGATGTTAAACGGGACGGGCGTGGGTCGTCGTATGACCATGATAGCAATGGTGCCAAGTATCTTAGCAAGTTTTAAGGACTAAGATCATTTGCTTTTAGGAAACCTTGTCTAGCGTCATCGAGGGACTATGATCTTTTGTTTTGTTTTGTTTTGCCAAGATACCTAGCATGCATACCATGGCCATTTTGTAAGGAAACAAAGTGGATGAAACCCTAGGGGTGGTGTGTGCAATGTGTTGTCATTTTTCATGCATTTTTGTCTTGTATTAAGTCATGCTATTTGTTTTGATTTTTGGTCTTTTACATACAAAACCCTAGTTTACTATCATGGTATATGAAAGCAATAAAATGCATAAAGTAAATCTAGACTATTACAACAATATTATGGGAGGGGGTGCAAGTTTGAATAGGGGGTATTTGCACAAAATAAAACCCTAGTTTACTATTACAACCCAATTGAATTTATTGTACAAATAAATAAATAAACAAGTATTTAAATATGCAACAAAATGTAAATATGCAAAAAATGTTTTTTGTATTAATTTTATGCATGAGAAAATAAATTTATTTATGTCTTAAAAAATAAGAAAAATAAAATGATTATTTTTGGAAAGGGTGACAACCCTAATTTTTGTTTAAGAAAAATTATGTTTTCTATTATTATTTATCCATTTTTGTTTAAGAAAAATAATAATAATATATACAAAATGTTAAAAAATTGAATATTATATGAAAATATTATTTTAAGTGTATAAATAATAAAAATAAAAATGTATGATATTTTTATATTATTTACAAGTTTATTTAAGAAAATAAAAGTATATTAACCTAATAACTTATTTATTGTGCAAAAAAAAAAGATAAAATGCAAAAAATAAATAAACTATTTTTTGTGATTTTTGATTTTTAGAAAAAATAAATAAAGGTCAGAAATATAAAATATGCAAGAAAATATAAAAAATAAAAGAAAATGGTCAGGGGGTGCAAAAAGTAAAAGGCGGGTGCAAATAGAAGCAAGCCCAAGCGCCAGGCCCAAGCCACTTCGTCCCTGACCTTCGTCTTCGCGCGCGCGCCCTGGTTCAGTTCAAACCTGCTCTTGCTATTCTTTGCATAAAATAAAAAATGTAGCTCATGATTCCACGATTCCAGTGATATAAAGAACATGACCTAACTCTCAAAGATCAGAGAGAATTTTAATGGCCCTAATTTTTGACCTAGTTTTTTCAGTATGTTCAACATCCAAATACTCCTAGCTCAGTTAATATAAATGGAATCTACGCATATGTACAGCTCAAGCATGTTATGGACTACATCTTTGCTTCACAAACCTAAGCTTAATGATGCCTAAATAGGGAGATAGAAACTTGACAAATACCTTGTTCAGTTGAGTTTGGATATGGCAATGTGGGCACTTTGAGTGAGGCCTGAAGTTCTTGTGAGCTTGCTTGAAGTTCCCTCAAGCTATCCCAATGCTCAGCTGGCCTTGAAGTTGCTTGAAACTCCCTGTAGAAGTCAACCTGCAAACTCAGAAAATGGAAATGGTGAAGCTCGAAACAGGGGTTACAGTTGCTTGACAAGGTCCTGGACAGTTTATGTGTGATGTATGGAATGTGCTTGAAGTGATTCCAAGCAAAATGCACGAGGCAAAATGGAAATGGCTTGTGATTTACAGAGGTTGCCCTGTTTTGGGCAGAAATGGGGTATTTTGTGCTTGAGGGTGTTTGAGAGGTGAGAAATCCGTGTCTTGGGCTTGTTACAATATTCTGAGCTTGTTTGAAATGAGACTAAGACTTGCCTTTATCAGATACACCAACTTGCTTAACTTTTGCAAGTTTGCTTGTTTTTGAAGAAAAGGTGAAGTGACAAAGCCAAAGGCCTGTACAGGCTAACTCAAGGTCTGCATAGGGTTGGTACAAGTTTCCTGATGTTTGTGGATCTTGTTTGTAGCCAAAGATCAGGTTCAATGCTCAAGGAATACAAAGTTGCAAAAAGCAAGCTTTATGAAAATGGTATTATGCACTTTATGCCATAAATGGATTAATTCATTGTGCCAAGCTTCAAAGATCAGAATAAGACCATTATCCATTGTGTTTGCATTCCATTTTGGAGTGTAGAAGGGATTAGGACCTGTAAAACCAAGTACAAGCATGCTTAGGGCAGATTTGCAACTTGTACCAAAGTGAAAAATGCCTTGGACAAAAGTGATAAATTGCCATTTTCATTTCTTCGAGTCTCCCTAACCATAAATGATCTTAGAGAGTTATTGGACATTTTGGAAAGCTTGTAACATGATCTACAATCCATATTTGAAATGAATTTTGAGATTCCTCTTGGAACTAGGTGAAAAGTTGCAATGAAGTTAGGTAAAAAATCTGCCTAAACTAGGGCAAAATTTCACTAAGTTAAAAACTTTATGGACCCCTATTCACAAAAACATAACTTGAGATCCAAGAATCTTTTGGGAAAACTTTGTGAATAAAAGTTGTAGATTTTGTGGAGGACTACAACTTTAATGTTGGAAGTTTTCTTTGAATCCAAATGCATCATGGTAAAAAAGTTGGGAAAATTTGGGGGAAAAAAAGAAATTTTCATAACTTAGAAAATTTCTAAGTTATGAAAATTTTCAAACTTAAACCCTAATTTCCAAATTTAAGTTTCTTGGTGAACAAGTTTCATGTTTTGACATATCTTGATGAAATATGACCCTTGGCACTTGATTTTGACCAAAAAGTCAAAGTTTGACTTTTCAGTGTACAGTTGATTTTTGATCAGTTGACTAGAAAATTCATCTGTCAATTCAATGCATTTGAGATCTTTTGAACCTTGTGATTAGGTCAAGATGATGCCATTGAGTCTTTGAAACCTTGATTGAACCCAATTTTCCATTGGCTTGGTGAAAAAAAATCATAAATTGCCTTTCTCCAATCAAAACCCTAATTTTGACCATTTTGCCCTTTTGATGATTTGATCAAATTTCTTGAGGAGTTATGGTCCAAACTTGATCAAATGGTTCATATGAGTCTATAATGTTGATGTGGATAAAAAATTATGAGTTTTGACTGTAAATTGGTCATGGTTGACTTTTTCCCCAATATAGTTGATTTTTAGGTCAACTGTCCAATTGACTGGTCAAAAATGTGATTCAAGGCTTGAAACTTGGTATGAGCAATCTTAGGAGTCCAACATGAAGTATAAAAGTAACATGAGGCATTAGAAGTCCAAAAATCCTTGTGCAAACTCAAACCCTAATTTCAGGTCATCAGTGCAAGGAGATGTCTTGAGCTGAGCAAATCCTAATCTGGTCTTGAGTCCAAGAAGTCTTGTGAGGGGAAATCTTCATGAAATGAGAGGGGAAATTTTGGGGTACAACAACATCCATTAAATATTGGACCCCCCCCCCCCCCCCCCCACGTAAATTGAGCATCAACTAAGCAAATATCCATTAAGATACAAGATTATATTCTTTCTTTAAATATATTGCATCTTCATTGAGGAGTTGGAGCTTCCCCTCTTTTCCATTAAGATGTTTATTTTAGTTAGAGGACAATTATTTACTCATCTCATTATTTATGGGTTTTCTAGGATACACCCAGTTATTTATGAAGGAGTATTTTAGCAAATATTAACTAAAAATGGTTAAATACAGATGCAAGGTAACAAAGGGCGTCATGAAAACTTGTCACATTACCCCTCGATTTTGAAGCAATTAAGGGATAACGTTTTCTTCACAAGGGTTTGATTCTCCGGGAGATCCTTTTTGGAATTCTTAAATGGCGAAAACAATTTTTCTCTTGATTTTGACATTTCATCGACGGGTATAACACATTTCACCTTGGTTTTGACATAAAACCGATGGGTAAAACACCATTGAGTTTATTAAATCTAATGTGGATTTCTTATTTCACTAAACCCTAAATAAACATATAACTTCTCAAAATTGGTTAGAAAAATAACTATATGAACAATTGTGTTATATTTGAAGATCAACTTACATTGATTAATGTTTTTCAAGAATTCTACAATCCATCTTTCATTTCACGTTCTTTAATGGTTAAAATACCTTCAATATTTTATGTTATTTATTCAACACTTCTATTGATGTGTGCCTTAAATTCTTTGTTGATGAAAAGAAAGAAAATATATTTTGGAGATTGCATATACCACGAAAATCAGAAGTTTCAAAAAGTTGGTTAAAAATTAGAAAAAAATAAAAATCAGGAAAAATCAAGTACGACGGTCAGAATCAGAATCTATATGGTCGGAATAGTGAAATCTATAGGACTAGTGGTGGTGAGTAGTGAAATTTTTACAACTGGTGGAGGTGAATAATGAAATCCATATGGCCGACAGTGAATAGTGAAATATGTGCGGTCGATCGATAGTTGTTTGTACGTCCGTACGACAGTCAATCAATTTCAGGTTTTCGGACTTTTTCCACAGTTTCTCGTTTTACATATTTTGGGCTTTTCGGTTCAGTCTACAGATCCATGTGTGATTTGATTGTGATTTTGGACTTTTTTTGTTGAATATTTGTTATTATAAATATGTATCTCTCATATGGTTGTAGTTGGGACATTTTTAAAGTTTACAACAAAAGGGTTTAGGGTCTTCTCAAGAGAAACCTTAGAAAGGAAAAGGCTTAGGGAAATTTTTGGAGTTTCTTAATGTTATTGGGAAACATTGGTTACACCTTATATTTGAGTTAGAGTTGAAGAGGTTGGAAAACAATTAGGTAGAAAATAAGGTTGTTCTTGGGTGTCTTCAGGGTTGTTCTTGGGAACCTTGAAAGCGAAGACTATTTTCTTGTAACACATATGTAATCTCTTGTAAAAACTTCCTGAGTATAGTGAATTGGAAAAATTATTTCTTCCCAAAAGTAGATCGTTTGATCAAACTGGATAAAGAAACCTCTCGCCTTTTTCTTGCCTTATTTTGTTATACTATCTATGTATTGATTGTTATTATTGTAGACCATTTATTTTGGTTGCTACTATTCTTTGCCTCACAAATTAAAATTGAACCTTGTCGTTATTCACAACAAGTGGCGCACACCGTGGGGCAAAGGGGTATCATTTACAAGTGAGCACCATGGGCTAATGGGAGATCGAGAAATTTTCTGGTAACAACGACTTTTGGTTGTGAAAAATTGAGATGCAAGTAATTTTAATTCAAGAGAATTGTATTGATGCTTTGAAGAATGAAGTATTGGTGCTTGTAGATCTTACACATGTACAGAAGACCGAGATGGTGAATAAGGCCAATAATGCCATTATCTTGTGCCTCGAGGATAAAGTTCTAAGAGAAGTCGCCAGGGAGAAAATTATGGATGCTATATGGGAAAAACTTGAACTATTGTATATGACTAAGTCTTTAGTTCATAGGTTGTATTTGAAATAACAACTCTATTTATTCCGAATGGTGGAGAACAAATTCATAGTTGAACAACTTAGAAAATTTCACAAGATTATTGATGATCTTAAGAATATTGAAGTAAAGACTGAAGATGAGGACAAGATTTTACTCTTGTAAAGTTCATTACTCATATCCTTTAAGCACTTTAAGGATGATCTTCTTTATAGTAAGGAAGGTACTATAACTTTGGATGAAGTCCAAACGATGGTAAAATTCAAAGAATTTTCAATGATAAAAGACTTGAAGATTGAAGATAGTTGTGAAGACTTAAGTGCGTCAAGAGAAGAAGATGAGTGTAAAGGGATGTCCAAATCAAAGAGGTTTGATAAATCAAAAGTAAAATGTTTTAATTTTCAGAAAATCGATCACTTTAATAAGGATTATCCTGAGAGAAGGTTCAATGGAGATTATGTTCAAGTCGCAGTTGCCTTGGATGAGTAAGGTTATGAGGATGTCGGTGCACTAGGTGTATTGAGTTTAGAAACTGAAGATAGTTGGATCATTGAGTCAGTTTGCTCTTATCACATGTGTCCAAGAATAAAATACTTTGAAACTTTGAAACTTATTTCCCAAAATTAATTTAATAGGTTATATGTTCAAAGATGGGCTAGTGAAACAAACAATCGATATTAGATATAATAAACTCAACTCAACGGAACAAGATGAGAGCTGCACAAAGAATCCCAAAAAACATAAACTCAATATCAATATCAATCTAAAACTCAAATTAAATAACAACAACTAAACTATAACATATAGATTTTCATTACTTTGGGTAGTAGAGCAACTAAACAACAACAACAACAATAACATCAATAGCTCAAAAACAACAATTACATTAAATAACAACTCAAAAAAACAACCTCTTAACAAAACTACAACTACATCATCAATAAATTTATAACATAAATTTCTTTAAACAACAACATCAAAATTACACCTCTAGGGTTTAGGGTCTCAACAACGAGTCTCAACAGCAACAACAACATCAACAATAACAACAACATAAAAAAACCTATAACATAAACCAGTTTAAACAATAACAACAATAATATTCAACTTGTAGGATTTATGGTCTCAATAATGGAGATTTTAACAATAACAACATCAATAAACTATGTAAATAAATTGTTTAAATATCAACAACATTAATAAACTTAAAATATTGAAGAAATTTTAACAACAACATCAATAAATTGTTTATTGATGGAATTTCAATAACAACAACATAAATAAATTGTTTAAATAACAAAAAATAACAAGATAAAACCTCTAAGGTGTCAAATCTCCACAATAAAAACAACAACAACAATAATATAAGTAGTGATGTTTGACGTACTAGATCTCTAAAGAAGATATGAAAGAAAATGATTTGAATTTCTAAAAAAAAACGGGAGTCCTAAACACATAGTTTGAAAATGATATGTGTTTATGACTCTAATTATTTAGGACCCTTGTTAAGGACAATTCGTTAAGATTCTATTTATATTGTTAGACAAGTGAAATTAAAGGCATGCTTGTTTTAGTTTTAAAAAAATAGATTTTTTTTCTTTATATTTTTTAAAATAGATTTTACAAAACTGTTTTTTAAAATATTACAAATTTTTTTGTATTCATTTTTTCTAAATCGAAACATTATTTTTGACATTCTATAACCTAAACATACATTATTGAGGACCAACACATAGTCAAAATTGTAATTTTTTCAAAAAATTGTATTTCAAAAATGATTTTTATGAAAATCTATTTGAAATAGTTTTAAAATTAAGTTATTTTTTATAATTTTAATATTTAAAAAAATTTCAATAAGAAGATGAAATACCCAACGGTGGCGACTTTCTTCCCTAATTGTCACAAAAATTTTATCAAAATGTGTTTGAATGTCTGATTCTATCTCTTACTTTATAAATGAACAATTGCTTTGAAATCCATTAGAGATTTAGAGTTAAAACATACTATACTATGGGTTAATTTTATTTTTGTTAAAATAATAATGCAAGTGTTAGTAAGAGGAGAAATAGTCTCAAATTAGGAATGTGGAAACTTAAATATATATAAGTGGGAAAATCCACTCACCTATCACCTTAAAATTTTAGGTGGATAAGTGACGTTTCTCTCACAAAAGTACATAATCATCAACTTTGTATCACGCTCCTAGCTCAAGAAGAGGTGTCCCGTTACAAGATACGAGAAAGGGACCGGCTTAGTATCGAAATACCTCAGAGGTGTCCCGTTGCAAGATGTCAACGATGATATAAACATATATATAAATGAGAGAACCGACTCACCTATCACCTTAAAATTTTAGATGGATAAAAGAGATTTTAATCCACACTTAGTAGGAACTCATACCTCTATAGTGTCCATGGCAGACTAAATTCTCCTCACACAAACTCATCAACTGAATCTATCTTAAGTACTAAAGAACATAGAAGAATGTACAGTATTGACACTGACGTAAAAAAAGTCATATAAATCGCGTGGTAAAAACGAACAATGGAGAATGACAATATCGCAGTTGGACAAATCAAATGAGATACAAAATTCTATATGCGAAAATGGTGAACGAATTAGTGATCAAAGTCTTTCAAAATCAACTATCTTCCAACAACACAAAAACAACTTAATCAAGATGGTCACAAGTCTTGTGATACTAATATACATAGTTGAGAATGGAACATGAGACAGATGAAAGAGAAGATTTCCTTTATCGAATCATTGTATAATCTCAATGATAAACTGGCAAACATTCATTTTAATCTTCCAAATCCACAAATTTTATGAAACCAAACAATAAGATATTAACATGAAAAAATAGTCAAACAAGGAAAGAACAAAAGCCACGTTCACCAAAGTATTTAAGTAGCTAGACACATACAAGACAAGTTTAAAGTAAACTAGATTATTACTGCAATAATACCATAATCTTGTTATGCTGCTGCAACTTGGACACAACTTTGCATTTGAATTTCTCCATTTTTTAGCTCATCTGGGATTTGGTGTAACCCAAATTGACACACAATCCTTCTAGCTCTCTTTCATAAACATTTGCGTGAAGTCATATGGAGAAATGCTTTATATAATGTTTGGACAACTGTACTGAGTACTTGGACCTTTTATTCGGGCCTGATGAATTATTGTCTACTCTCATATTTTAAGATTATAACAGATATACTGAATATATTTATTTTAAAATAAAGGTAAAAAGAGAAAAAAATTAGAAGTACATATGAAATTTTATGTTTTAAAAGAAAAAAGAAATTGAAATAAAGAATTTATAGTTTTATTAAAAAGAAAATTGAAATAAATTATAGAATATATTATAAAATGATCCAGTCAAAAAATAAATTGTACATATATTTAGCCAAAATAATAAATTGTAGAATATATTTTTATAATTTATAAGTAGTATATATTTATTTCATATTTGGATTATAAATATAATTTTTCATATATAAAAATATTTAGTTTTTTTCGTATGCAAATATTTTTTTGGTATTGTTTACAAAAAAATATTTGAATCTATTTTAAATTTTCTTTTGATCTTATCGGTTGATCAGAACTTGAAGTAGGATGACATGTGACGTATACTAGATAGAATCAAGGAGAGGAGTGTACTTGCAAGACACTCTAATGCTCAAGTAAGTAAGAGTTAAAAGAGATACAAGAAAGAGAGTTTAGGGTTTTTTAGTGAATATTGAATAAGTGTTAGGGTTTATATAGTGCCCCCATCGCTTGGCCATTAATTCTTCTTTTTGGGCCTAGATATCAGATTCCTCAAAAATAGATAACTGTGCAGAACTAGCCATTGTAACGGGAAGAGCTGCTCGAAACTTGCCGTTATAACGGGCAGAGAAGTGTTTCACAGGCAAGCATGGTTTTTGGCCGTTCATGGGTGGCTATCCGATCTCGTGTGACTTGACAAGATGAAGACTAGCCTTTTTCGAGCGGGCAAAAGTGATCTTGCTGACTATGAGGGTCAATCGACCAGGGCTCCTCGAGTGAGGGAATGAAGGGAAAAGTGTCTCTTTTCCATTGTGGTTTATTGGGCCAAGATCATTGGGTCGTCCTACCTGTTGAAGTGGATTGGTCCCTGCTTAGTCATTTGGGTAAGTACATAACAGGAGA
The DNA here is from genome assembly GCA_948472305.1 of Vicia faba. Classification (NCBI taxonomy): domain Eukaryota; kingdom Viridiplantae; phylum Streptophyta; class Magnoliopsida; order Fabales; family Fabaceae; genus Vicia; species Vicia faba. The sequence goes on from OX451738.1 coordinate 1,095,974,175, forward strand.
CCCCTAAGTCATTGCTCATGGGCGAAGGAGTGATGACTTAGAGTCAGTCTATATGTCGAGGATGCGATAATGACGTTGACGCTTGTTGTAGGGGACGAGGATGTTTCATATTTACCCGAAGATATGTGTGTACGAGGAGTCTAAGCATTGCCTCATGTGTGCGGTTTGCGGGGAGTCGAACAATTGATTGGGTTTCGAATGGTTGTGTGATGTGTCTGCAGCGAGCCACGCGTTGTAGTAGAGGCATAATGATGGTAGTCTAGGGGCTAGGGTTCATGATGACCCCTATGTTGCCCTAGGCTACGTGTGCGCGTGTGCTGAGGCCGCCCTATAAATAGGAAAGAGGATAGTTCATTTTCACTTTTGCTTCTCTCTCTTCATTTTCTCTGATTATTATTTCTTGCCATTGCCATTGCATACTTCCATCCGCCGCCACAGCAGAGTTGTTCGACCACAACTTCAAGTTCTCTGACCACGTAAGTTTCCTATTTCTCTTTGTTTTGTGTTAGTTTTAACTTTGATTAAAATGCATACATATAGGTTAGAGTGAACTAGGACAAGCGTTGTTCCAACGACTTATTGGTGTCTGATGATGGTTATGCCACTTTTTGGCACTATTATCAGCGAGAGGATGAGTTTGAGCAGAGAAACATGTGATTTTGGTCGTCCTGGGGTTGTGGCTTGGGTGGAGATGTGCTCTCCGTCATGAGTTCCCTGGAGGACTCATGAGCTTTCCGATGAGTATTGTATTATGTGTTTCTCATGAATTTTCTAGTTAATGCATGAGTTTTTCGATGAATCTGCAAATGGAGTTCTGGGTTAATATGTCGGGGAGATTTTAGATCGTCCGAGCAGGATTTTATGTGTCCTCTATTAATGTTAGAGTAAGGGCCTAGGCCGAGGACATTATTCTCATGTCTTCGTACGCTATTTCACTTGACTAGCGGTGGAAGGGTGTATTTAATTTGATCGTCGAATTCACTTTTGTCCCCTGTTTTTCAGGTGAAGATGTCCACAAATTTTGAGGATGAAATTATAGTCGAGGAGGACGAGACTTCCGTGAAGCGCCACCCTCCTCGTACCCCAATGAGTGGATTTCTCCCGAGTCACAGGGGATAGCCTCGCTTTTCTCTTCCTTTCTCAACGAGGCTTTTATGGAAATAGGAAGAGAAACGAGTTCGTCAAGTGCTAAGGAGGATTAAAGAATTTTGTTTCCTCTGGGGAACGAGCAGATCTGCTCGCGGTTCGAGACTGGTCGGTTCCCCATGTATGAATACATCTTCAGGGAGATAGGGCTTCGTATGTCATTTTCAAATCTTCAGGTGGCAGTTCTTGCCCATTTGGATTTGGTGCCCTTACAGCTTAATCCGAACTCATTGGCCTTTACGTACACGTTCGAGATTGTTTGTGATCACCTTAAGATTGGGGCCACAATTCCCATGTTCTTTGCTTGCTTCCATATTCAACGATAGACGACCTCAGAGGGTTTGTTCGGCTGGGTTTCCTTGAAGCAGTCGAGGAAGCTGTTCAAGGCATACTCGAAGTCCATCTGAACTTTTAAGAACATGTATTATGTGGTTTTACCTATATCTCAAAGGGACATCGATTCCTTGCTCTGCTAGCAAGTTATGACGGATGATGACGGGGAGCCCCTACTGAGCGAGGATGGTAGGTAGAGGAGACATCAAGTTCAGATATTCCGTTTTGCCTGGAGCCGAGATCATTTTGATCGACACACCGATGAGTATATCATTCGCCCAGACAACCTGGAAGAGGATAATTGGGCAAGCTATAACAAGCAGGTGGCCTTTATCGATAACTTTATCCTCGCCCAGTGTGTGACTTAGCGTGGGGAGATCATACTTGACGAGTATCGGGAGCTTATGCTTGTCGCTCAGCTTATTAATACAAAGGGGCTCCTTGATTGTGCTACCCACAAGGAGGCCCTAACACTTTGAGATAGATTTTGCATCGTTGTCACGTCCTTGTTTGTTTCCTTTATTTTACTGACTTGTCTTCGTTGCTTTTTGCAGATAAAATGTCGAATGCTCAAGAGCGTATGGTTAAGCTAGTCGTGTCCAATAAGACAAAGCAATTGAAGAAGGTTCAGCATCAGAAGAACGTCTTGGGCGGCGCCGTTGTTCTGCCTCCGACGAGTTTGGGGAACTCCACTTCTACTCCTACAAGGGAGCATCCCTCCCCACAGTAAGTAAGCTCGACCATAAAGCATCACTGAGTTGAAGGGGATGTTGTGGACTTGACCTTGGATAGTTCTCTAGATAAGTAAGAATTACCTCCCTGTTGGCTAAAAAGGATATATTTTGAGGGGGGTCCCTCTTTGAAGATTCTGCAGGCAGAATCCATGCACTTGGAGAATTTGGATCAATCGAGTAAGAGGAAAACTCTTGCCCAGGATACGGCTGCCATGATGAGGGTATTTGAGTTAGTGGTTTCCCATACCGAGGAGAGAACCCTTACCGTTAAAAAGGTGAGGGACCTTCATGCGGCCAACGTGGCTCTCCAGGCGAAGGTGATCAAGTTGAAGTCCGACAAGGAGGAGTTGGAAAAGCAGTTGACTGAGGAGGTGGCTCATCTAACCTCTGATAAGAATAAGCTCGAGGAAAGGGTCGGTGCTTTGGAAGCTGACACAGCCCTGACCGAAGATGAAATCGAGGAGATGAAGTAATTAAGGACCCGTGCTGAGTTGGTTTCCTGTCTCCGTGTGGTCGAGGAGGACATCGTGGCGATTGGCGAGGAGAGCTTCAACAATATAGTAGAGCAGCTGAAGGTCAATAACCCTGACGTCGAGCTTAGCATGGCTGGGATCGGGTTTCTCTATAGCGTGGTTGATGGGTAGATCGTCGTCCCCGAATTCTTTAGGTTTGAAGAAGATGAAAGGGGCGAGCAACCGACTCAAGAGGAGCATGTCCGTGAAGAGCAATCGCAACCTGACAATTGATTACTTTCTCTGTTATTTTCTTTTGTTCGGCTTGTGTGTCGTAACTTGTAATATTTGTTTTGGGGGCTTTTATCTGGTTTTATGTAACACCCAGACAACTTTGGTTCTTGTGATCGTTAATTTAATTTTTTGGATGGGGGCTTGGCTCTTTTATGTAATACTTTGACAATTGCAATCGCTGTTGGCTGTTTTAATTTTTACTTGTTATTTACTTATTTTTATGTATGCATGATTTGTACTCATTGTTTTTGCTAAGTTTCGCATGTTCGTATGATCGTCTGTTTGAGACATTTATTTTGCTAATGGTTTAGAGGACTTGCTCATTAGTATTGAGGTTTGTAACGCCCCGTTTTATTTAATATTATATTATATTAATATTTTCGAGTTACCGTTTGACGTTTATTTTTGCGACGAGAATATTTAAATTAATTGTTATATCTGTTCATATATTCGGCGACGTTTTATTCGGACCGGTAATTATTTTATTCGATCCGGTATTTGTTTTGAGGGACCGGTAATTATTTTATTCGGTCCGGTATTTATTTTGTAGGACCGGTAATTATTTTGTTCGGTCCGGTTTTTATTCCGTTTGGTTCGGTAAAATATTATTCTGACCGATATTTAATTATTTGGGTTAATAATATTATTTAATATTATTTGGTGTTATGAGATAGTATTTTTCAAGAAGAGCTTTTTGGGTATTTTGCTAGCTTATGTCTTGCATCTAAATAAACCAAACACTTGTTTTATGACATAACATACAAAACACCCTTTGAGAGAGTTAGAGAGAGCTAGAGGTTTTGGAAGAGAAGAAAAGGAACAAGAACAAAGCTTGGGTTTTGGGTTGGTTGGAACATCAAGAATCATTTCAAGCATCTATGGTAAGGGGTTTGATTTTCCAATGCTTATAGTTAGGGTTTGATTTGATATATTTTGATTTGGGATAAAATTGATGTTAGGGTTCTTGAGATTTGTTGAGATAAATTAGGAGAGTTAATTTAGGTGTTAGTGTTGTGGGATTATTGTTATGTTAATAGAAATTAAATTAGGAAAACTAATTTATATTAATTAAATTAAGTTAATAGAAAACAAAATTATGCAGTATAGCAGTATATTGCCTTTCCCAAAGACTAGCATATATTAATTGAATTAAGCTTAAAAACTAAGAACTAGCAATTAACTTATAAAATTGAAGTGTGCATAATGGAATTGAAGTTCAGTTTACTAAAATTCTAGTAGTATAGAAAACTAAATCTTGCATAATAGAAAACTAGCATATGCAGTAATGTAATAGCAGTATAATAAACTAGCAGTATAGTTTAGTTTATGTATAGTTTAGAAAAAACAAAAACGAAATAGCAGTAAGTTTAGAAAATTATTTAATTTATATTTTGTTTTTTTATTTTCTTAATTTAATATATTAAATATTTATATTAATTAAATACAAATATGACATAAGTTAGCCGATTTAATTTGGAATCCGATTATGTCCGATTTCCCGATTTCGGCAATTTTGGCGACGGAGCAAGTTGCTCCGAATTTAACGAAAATTAACGTGCTAGCTAATTTTGACGTGTAGAACGTCGTGGTGAGGTTAGTTTTTCGAGATTACGAGTTTTTAAGGAGCGACCCGAAATAGGCCAATTTATAGTTAATTTGGAAAGGGTTGTGTTTTAGTCAGTTTAAGTCGCGTATGGACAATCCGATTGCGACGTTAATGATTATGATTGATGCCAATTATTATGAATGACTTTCGCAACGATTATTGATGTTTGACTATTTTTCCGTGTTTGAAATTTAGTGAATTATTTGATAATGATGTGATGTGATGTGATTAAACATGATGTTTGCGACGATTTATTTATAATGAATACTTGATGATATGCGATGCGATGGTATGTTTATCTTGATGTGGATAAATACGGCGACATGGGCTTTATACCAATTTTGATGTGTGATTATGATGTTTTTGTGTGTCGTGTTTGTGATGTCGTGTTCTCGACTCACATACATTGCATTGGCGACGAGGGCTTTTATGCTAAGTGACGAGGGCTTTTATGCCAAAGCCATGATGGACTTTTATGCCGAATGTCCCTAATTATGGACAAAGTGACGGGTACCATATGCATAACATAGTCGTGTCTCACGGAGTCGGTTATGTTTATTTTTGAGTCTTTTGGCGTTGAGTTTTATTTGTTGGCTTATAATGAATTGCGATGTTATATGATACCTTGTTTTGTGATGATTTTTATGTTGAACATAAAGTGATTATGATGTGATAATTTCATGGAAATTATGCGATGGATATAACATGACGGTAAAGCGACGATATGAGTTTATGGCAATGGAGTTTATGTCTTGTTTTGACATGATTATGGTGATTATGTGATGATATTAAAGTGTTGATCTTATACACTAAATGATGATTTTAAAGTATGTGAGATTTGATATTTGTTGACATATTCTTATTAACCTACATCATTTATGATTCCAAAACTATTTATATATTTTATTATGCCTTTAATTATATGTTTTGGAGTATCTCACCCTTTACTTGTTTCTCCGTTGCCTTTATATTGGTAACGCGCTGGTGATCCGCGAGGATGATGAGGATTAGCTCGAGTCTCTTTATTTTGAGTCGCTCTGCTCTGATAGTAGTAAAACTCGGGATTTGGGCGACGTTATTATTTTGATAGGATAGTTTATGTATACTATCTTATGACTTTATGTATTGATGATAACATGATGATATGTACGTTTTGTAAACACATCTGTTGTGTTGTGATTAGTCATATGTTTATATGATGATTTATGTTATGAATCGATATATCCGACTTTTGATTGTGTGATGTGCATTATAATGCAAAGTGATGAAAAACACGAATATGTGATACCTCAATTTATGTTTGGATGAAATTTTGAAACTCTGATTTTATTATTAATTACGAGGGGTAGAATTGGGGTGTTACATTAGTGGTATCAGAGCAGGTCGGTCTGTCCGGCCAAGTTGTTGAGTTTGTTGTCGTCTATCAATCAAGTATTGTTATTTGTTGATTCTAATCCTTGTTTTGTTTTGAGCAGAAGTTGTTATGGTTGGAAGGAACACTGGTAGGAATGATGAGGCTCTTGCTGCTACTATGCAGGCAATGGCTCAGGCTTTCCAAAACTCGCCGAATGCTGACGAGAACGTTGGGTTTCGTAGTTTGGCAACCTTCCAAAGAGAGAATCCTCCTAGTTTCTAAGGAAAGTATGATCCCGAAGGTGCTTTGGCGTGGCTGAAGGAGATTGAAAGAATATTCCGTGTGATGGATTGCACTCCTGTGCAAAGGATCTGTTATGGTACTCAAAAACTAAGTGCCGAAGCGGATGACTGGTGGGTTGAAACCCATCAGAGGCTTGAGATTGCTGGTGGGGAAGTGTCATGGGAAGTTTTTCGAAGGGAATTCATGAGGAAGTATTACCCGGAAGATGTTCGGGGAAAGAAGGAGATAGAGTTCCTTGAATTAAAGCAAAGAAGCATGTTTATCTCTGATTATGCTGCAAGGTTCACTATGTTGGCCAAGTTCTATCCGCATTATGATGGGCCGAATGGCGAGTTCTCTAAATTCATCAAGTTTTAAAATGGTTTGCTTCCTGAGATTAAGAAAGTTGTTGGTTATCAGAAAATCCGTGTCTTTTCGGATTTGATTGATAGTTGTAGGATCTTTGAGGAGGACAGTAATGCTCATTATAAGATTATGTCTGATAAGAGAAACAAAGGTCAGCAAATTCGTGGAAAATCGTATGATGCTCCAGCTGGTAAAGGGAAACAGAAAGCGTTTCAAGGGAGAAGAACTATTGGGGGAGATGCTCCTGCTAGTATTGTTTGTTACAAGTGTGGGAAACCTGGCCACAAAAGTAATGTTTGTCGAAGCGATGTTAGGGCTAAGTAGAATGCGGTGAGATGTTTCTGATGTGGAGAAGTGGGCCATGTGACTCGCGATTGTAGACATAAGGATGTGGTCTGTTTGCATTGTGGCGAGGGAGGTTACATTAGTGCTTAATGTAAGAAGCCTTAGAGGACTCAAGGAGCAGGAAAGGTGTTTGCTTTGTCGGGTGCTCCGACGACAAACGAGGATGGTCTTGTTCGAGGTACTAGTTTCATTAATAGCTTTCCTCTTATTACTATTATTGATACTGGTGCTACTCACTATTTTATTGTTGTTGATTGTGTAAATAGATTGGGTCTCACTTTGTCGTCTCTGGATAGAGATATGGTGGTAGAAGTTCCAGCTAAGGGAATGTTTACTACTTCTTTTGTGTGTGCAAGTTTCCCTTTATCAATCTTTGATAGAGACTTTGTGGTTGATCTTGTTTGTTTACCGCTTGTCGGGTTGGACGTGGTTTTAGGTATGGACTGGTTAAAAGCTAATTATGTCCATATCAATTTCTATGTCAACACTGTGAGGTTTTATTCCTTAGTAGAAGAAGAATAATCTATGTTGGTGTCGACGAAGCAGTTGAATGAGTTCATGAAGGATGAGGCGTTGGTTTTCTTTTTGATGGCGACCCTTTCTGTGGAGAGTCAAGCTGTGATTGCAAACTTTCCGGTGGTGTGCAATTTTCCCAAAGTATTCCCTGATAAGATTCCTAGTGCACCTCCAGAAAGAGAAGTTGAATTTTCTGTGGATCTTGTCCCTGGTACCAGACCTATCTCTATGGCACCATACAGGATGTCCGCATCTGAGTTAGCAGAATTGAAGAGCCAATTAGAAGATTTGCTCGAGAAGAAGCTTGTTAGACCTAGTGTGTCGCCGTGGGGAGCTCCTGTGTTATTGGTGAAGAAGAAAGATGGTAGCATGAGACTTTGTATTGATTATCATCAGTTGAATAAAGTGACTATCAAGAATAGGTATCCACTTCCTAGAATTGATGATTTGATGGACCGATTGGTTGGCGCTCGCATATTTAGTAAGATTGATTTGAGATCAGGTTACCATCAAATTAGGGTGAAAGAAGAAGATGTTCAGAAAACTTCTTTCAGGATGAGGTATGGACATTACGAATATTCGGTGATGCCTTTCGGTGTCACTAATGCACCGTAAATATTCATGGAGTACATCAATCGTATTTTCCATCGTTACTTAGATCATTTCGTGGTTGTTTTCATTGATGATATTCTGGTTTATTCTAAATTAGAAGAAGAGCACGCAAAACATTTGTGCATCGTGTTGGAAGTTCTGAAAGAGAAGAAGCTTTATGCTAAGTTGTCAAAGTGCGAGTTCTAGTTAAGTGAAGTGAGCTTTTTGGGGCATGTCATTTCTGGTGATGGCGTTGTTGTAGACCCTTCTAAAGTTGATGTTGTGTTGAGATGGGAAACTCCTAAGTCTGTTACTGAGATTAGAAGTTTATTGGGTTTGGCTGGTTACTATAGAAGGTTCATTGAAGGTTTTTCTAAGTTGGCGCTTCCTTTGACAAAGTTGACTTGTATAGGAGATGCATTTGTTGTGGGATGTCAAGTGTGAAGAAAGTTTTGTTGAATTGAAGAAAAGGTTGACAACGGCTCCGATCTTGATTCTACCTAATCCTGAAGAACCGTTTGTTGTTTATTGTGATGCTTCTAAGATGGGTTTAGGTGGTGTACTTATGCAAAATGGAAAAGTGGTTGCTTATGCTTCTAGGAAATTGAAGATTCATGAGAAGAATTATCCTACGCACGATTTGGAGCTTGCAACGGTTGTTTTTGTGCTTAAGATTTGGAGGCATTATCTTTATGGTTCTAGATTTGAAGTATTTAGTGACCATAAAAGTTTAAAGTACTTGTTCGATCAGAAAGAGCTTAATATGAGACAAAGATGGTGGCTTGAATTGTTGAAAGATTATGATTTTGGATTGAATTACCATCCTGGAAAAGCTAATATGGTGGCCGATGCTTTAAGTCGAAAGACTTTGCATATGTCACTTTTGATGGTGAAAGAGTTGGAATTGATTGAGCAATTTAGAGATATGAGTCTTGTAGTAGAAGTGACGCCGAAGAGTGTTAACTTGGGAATGTTAAAGATCAATAATGATTTCCTTGATAGTGTTAGAGAAGCTCAGAAGCTTGATGTGAAACTTGTTGATTTGTTGGTTGGTATTGGACAAACTGAAAATGAAGATTTCAAGTTGGATGCTCAGGGTGTATTGAGGTTCCGAGATAGGATTTGTATTCCCGATGATATGGATTTGAAGAGAATGATATTGGAAGAAAGTCATAGAAGCAATTTGAGTATTCATCCCGGAGCGACCAAAATGTATCAAGATTTAAAGAAACTATTTTGGTGGTCGGGCATGAAGAGAGAGGTGGCTCAGTTTATGCTTGTTTGACTTGTCAGAAGTCTAAAGTGGAGCATCAGAAACCTGCATGGTTGACGCAACCGTTAGAGATTCCAGAATGGAAATGGGATAGCATTTCTATGGATTTCGTAACGGGGTTACTGAATACACCAAGAGGACACGATGAGATTTGGGTGATTGTTGATAGGCTTACGAAGTCTACTCACTTTATTCCTATTAACATCACTTATCCCGTATCGAAGTTGGCGGAAATTTATACGCATGTGATTGTGAGTTTACATGGTATTCCTTTGTGTATTGTTTCGGATAGAGATCCGAGGTTTACTTATGAATTTTGGAAGAGCTTTCAAGAGGCTTTGGGTTCAAAGTTGAGGTTGAGTTCGGCTTATCATCCTCAAACTGATGGTCAGACGGAAAGGAAGATTCAATCGTTGGAAGACTTGTTACGAGCTTGTATTCTTGAACATGGTGGTTCATAGGATACATACCTTCCTTTGATTGAGTTTACTTATAATAATAATTTTCATGCTAGTATTGGAATGGCACCGTTCGAGGCTTTGTATGGTCGGAGGTGTAGAACTCCTTTGTGTTGGCATGATTCAGGTGAAAGTGTGGTGCTTGGACCAGAATTGGTTAAAGAGACTACTGAGATGGTGAAGATGATTATAGAAAAGATGAGAATTTCTCAAAGTCGATAAAAGAGTTATCATGATAAAAGGAGAAAAGACTTGGAATTTCAAGATGGTGATCATGTATTTTTGCGAGTTACTACTACAACCGGCATTGGGCGAGCATTGAAGTCGAAGAAGCTAACTCCTCGCTTTATTGGTCCTTACCAAATTACTAGTAAAGTAGGAAAAATGTCTTATAGAGTGGCACTACCGCCAAATCTTTCGAACTTGCATGATGTGTTCCATGTGTCGCAACTTCGGAAGTATGTTCCAGATCCTTCACATGTGATTGAGATGGATGATATTCAAGTGCGAGACAATCTTACGGTGGAGATGATGCCATTAAGGATCAAAGATCGTGAGATGAAGTCTCTTCGTGGCAAAGAGATCTCCTTGGTTAAGGTTGTTTGGTTAGGAGCAGCTGGTGAAAGTGCGACGTGGGAGTTAGAAAGCAAGATGCGGGATTCCTATCCCGAGCTTTTCGAGTCAGGTAATTTCGAGGGCGAAACTTTTTTAAGTGGGGAGAGTTATAACGCCCCGTTTTATTTAATATTATATTATATTAATATTTTCGAGTTACCGTTTGACGTTTATATTTGCGATGAGAATATTTAAATTAACTGTTATATCTGTTAATATATTCGGCGATGTTTTATTCGGACCGGTAATTATTTTATTCGGTCCGGTATTTGTTTTGAGGGACCGGTAATTATTTTATTCGGTCCGGTATTTATTTTGTGGGACCGGTAATTATTTTGTTCGGTCCGATTTTTATTCCGTTCGGTTCGATAAAATATTATTCTGACCGATATTTAATTATTTAGAGTTATTTTAATCATTTGGGTTAATAATATTATTTAGTATTATTTGGTGTTATGAGGTAGTATTTTTCAAGAAGGGCTTTTTGGGTATTTTGCTAGCTTATGTCTTGCATCTAAACAAACCAAACACTTGTTTTATGACATAACATACAAAACACCCTTTGAGAGAGTTAGAGAGAGCTAGAGGTCTTGGAAGAGAAGAAGAGGAGCAAGAAAAAAGCTTGGGTTTTGGGTTGGTTGGAACATCAAGAATCATTTCAAGCATCTAAGGTAAGAGGTTTGATTTTCTAATGCTTATAGTTAGGATTTGATTTGGTTTATTTTGATTTGGGATAAAATTGATGTTATGGTTCTTGAGATTTGTTGAGATAAATTAGGAGAGTTAATTTAGGTGTTAGTGTTGTGGGATTATTGTTATGTTAATAGAAATTAAATTAAGAAAACTAATTTATATTAATTAAATTAAGTTAATAGAAAACAAAATTATGCAGTATAGCAATATATTGCCTTTCCTAAATACTAGCATATATTAATTGAATTAAGCTTAAAACCTAAGAACTAGCAATGGAATTGAAGTTCAGTTTACTAAAATTCTAGTAGTATAGAAAACTAAAGCTTGCATAATAGGAAACTAGCATATGCAGTAATGTTATAGCAGTATAATAAACTAGCAGTATAGTTTAGTTTATGTATAGTTTAGAAAAAACAAAAACGAAATAGCAGTAAGTTTAGAAAATTATTTAATTTATGTTTTTTTTTCTTCTTAATTTAATATATTAAATATTTATATTAATTAAATACAAATATGACATAAGTTAGCCGATTTAATTTGGAATCCGATTATGTCTGATTTCCTAATTTCGGCAATTTCGGCGACGGAGCAAGTTGCTCCGAATTTAACGAAAATTGACGTGCTAGCTAATTTTGACGTGTAGAACGTCGTGGTGAGGTTAGTTTTTCGAGATTACGAGTTTTTAACGGAACGAACCGAAATAGGCCAATTTACAGTTAATTTGGAAAGGGTTGCATTTTAGTCGGTTTAAGTCGCGTATGGACAATCTGATTGCGACGTTAATGATTATGATTGATGCCGATTATTATGAATAACTTTCGCGACGATTATTGATGTTTGACTATTTTTACGTGTTTGAAATTTAGTGAATTATTTGATAATGATATGGTGTGATTAAACATGATGTTTGCGACGGTTTATTTATAATGAATACTTGATGATATGCGATGCGATGATATGTTTATCTTGATGTGGATAAATACGGCGACAAGGGCTTTATACCAATTTTGATGTGTGATGATGATGTTTTGTTGTGTCGTGTTTGTGATGCCGTGTTGTCGAGTCACATACATTGCATTGGCGACGAGGGCTTTTATGCCAAGCGACGAGGGATTTTATGCCAAAGCGATGATGGGCTTTTATGCCGAATGTCCCTAATTATGGACAAAGTGACGGGTACCACATGCATAACATAGTCGTGTCTCATGGAGTCGGTTATGTTTATTTTTGAGTCTTTTGGCGTTGAGTTTTATTTGTTGGCTTATAATGAATTGCAATGTTATATGATACCTTGTTTTGTGATGATTTTTGTGTTGAACATAAAGTGATTATGATGTGATAATTTTATGGAAATTATGCGATGGATATAACATGACGGTAAAGCGATGATATGAGTTTATGGAAATGGAGTTTATGTCTTGTTTTGACATGATTATGGTGATTATGTGATGATATTAAAGTGTTGATCTTATACACTAAATGATGATTTTAAAGTATGTGAGATTTGATATTTGTTGACATATTCTTATTAACCTATATCATTTATGATTCCAAAACTATTTATATATTTTATCATGCCTTTAATTATATGTTTTGGAGTATCTCACCCTTTACTTGTTTCGCCATTGTCTTTATATTGGTAACACACAGGTGATCCGCGAGGATGATGAGGATTAGCTCGAGTCTCTTTATTTTGAGTCGCTCTGCTCTGATAGTAGTAAAACTCAGGATTTGGGCGACGTTATTATTTTGATAGGATAGTTTATGTATACTATCTTATGACTTTATGTATTGATGATAACATGATGACACGTACGTTTTGTAAACACATCTGTTGTGTTGTGATTAGTCATATGTTTATATGATGATTTATGTTATGAATCGGTATATCCGACTTTTGATTTTGTGATATGCATTATAATGCAAAGTGATGAAAAACACGAATATGTGATACCTCAATTTATGTTTGGATAAAATTTTGAAACTCTGATTTTATTATTAATTACGAGGGGTAGAATTGGGGTGTTACATTAGTGGTATCAGAGCAGGTCGGTCTGTCCGGCCAAGTTGTTGAGTTTGTTGTCGTCTATCAATCAAGTATTGTTATTTGTTGATTCTAATCCTTGTTTTGTTTTGAGCAAAAGTTGTTATGGCTGGAAGGAACACTAGTAGGAATGATGAGGCTCTTGTTGCTGCTATGCAGGAAATGGCTCAGGCTTTCCAAAACCCGCCGAATGCTGACGAGAATGCTGGGTCTCGTAGTTTGGCAACCTTCCAAAGAGAGAATCCTCCTAATTTCCAAGGAAAGTATGATCCCGAAGGTGCTTTGGCGTGGCTGAAGGAGATTGAAAGAATATTCCGTGAGATGGATTGCACTCCTGTGCAAAGGATCTGTTATGGTACTCATAAACTAAGTGCCGAAGCGGATGACTGGTGGGTTGAAACCCATCAGAGGCTTGAGATTTCTGGTGAGGAAGTGTCATGGGAAGTTTTCTGAAGGGAATTCATGAGGAAGTATTACCCGGAAGATGTTCGGGGAAAGAAGGAGATAGAGTTCCTTGAATTAAAGCAAGGAAGCATGTCTATCACTGATTATGTTGCAAGGTTCACTATGTTGGCCAACTTCTATCCGTATTATGATGGGCCGAATGGCGAGTTCTCTAAATGCATCAAATTTGAAAATGGTTTGTGTCCTGAGATTAAGAAAGTTGTTGGTTATCAGAAAATCCGTGTCTTTTCGGATTTGATTGATAGTTGTAGGATCTTTGAGGAGGACAGTGTGATATGGTGGGAGAACTGACTTGGGTTTTGCGTTTGTTTTCTCAAATGTTTCGGTTGAGCAAGAGTCGCCATCGACTTTTTATTTTATCCTAAGGAAAGGTCAAAAGGCACAGGAAAGACCTTTGAGATGTTTTCGTGGGTTCGAGGGGTAGATTATGAAAAGGGAAGGTGCTAGCACCCTTTTCATCCATGGTTATCCATGGGCTCTTAGTTACTTGTTTTTAGATCACTTGCCTTTGCTTTTCAATTATTTGAAATGGTGCTTTGTGTGTGTGGTTTTGAAAATGTTTTGAAAAAGATGCCTTGTCTAGGCAACCTTGGTAACAATTCTTGTTTGAATGTTTTACAAAGGTGTTTGTCTTTTTGAAAAGATGTTTTAATGTTTTTGAAAGTTTGTTTTGAAATTTTGTGGAGATGTGTGTTTGAAAAATGGCAAGGATGTTTTGCAAGTTTGATCAAGTAACCAAGAGCTATCTACCCTAATTTACTCAAATATTTTTCCTATGTTTTAACCCTTTTAACAGTGTTGTTTCACCATTGTGTTTGATGAACAACCTTGCGTTAGGATGTTTAAACGGGACAGGCGCGGGTGATCGTATGCAATCATTGAAGGCAACTTGTGAGACGCTCTAGCAATCTTGTAAGGGACGAGATCGTTTTATCGAAGGCAACGTCGAGGGTCATCGAGGGACTAACGATCTTTGTTTATTGAAGGGACATTTGCTAGAGTGTCTCATACTCGAGGGACATGATTGCATTTTCCTAGGCAACAAGCGAGGTTACCCTAGAGGTGCAAGTGTGAATTTTGTATCGATTTTCATGCATTTATCTTGTATTAGGTTATCTAGCGGTTGATTTTGAATCTTCGCATACAAACCCTAATTACTATACAGTATATGGAAAGCGATAAATTGCGGGAATTTAAAGTCTAAGTTATTACAAATAAGTATCCGGGGATGGGGGTACAAATGTTTACAAATGGGGATGAGTCTTATCGGAATAGTAATGTACAAATATTATTTACAACCAAATCGAATCGTCGCATTCTCAATGTAAAAATATAGCAAGGTATAAGAATAAAAGAGAATCAAAAGTATTGTATGATGCATATGATTATTTACAAATGATCAAAATGTTAACCTAATGCAAATTAAGTATTATTATTATTTTTGTGTTTTTGTTAAATATAAACAAGAGTTTTAAAGAAAGAAAAAAAATGTTTAAGTTACAATATTCTATTATTTATATTTTGTTTTAAAATGTGATAAATAAAAAAAGACTATTAAAAACATTTTTTATACAAAAGTTCAATATATTATTTTTATAAAAAAAGGAATTAAGTTATATAAAAAAGAAAATAAGGTGATAAAAAAAATATTGATTTATAAATATAAGAAAAAATGAAAAAAGAGTTAAATGGGCCTTAGGAGACGTTTGGCCCAAAGAACAAAATAAAACAGATTCACAAAGGGGGGTGTAGGTGCCAGTTTGTTTGGGCTTAGCGTTCAGTGGGGCAGAGGCCCAGTTGTTTTGACAAAGTTTTTTGTTAGGGTTTGTTGTTGTTTCGCTCAGAATTGGGTTCGTTCAGTTTGTCAAACGGCGCCGTTCCCTTCCTGTCTTCTTCGTCTTCCTCAAACAGAGCCTCTGACTAACCCTCTCCTCGCCTCATGCCACTAGACGCCACCTCCACTCTCCTCTCTCCACGGTTTTACCAGGCGGTGATAAAAAAAAGGGTAACGATTTTCTTCTTCATGTTTTAGGGTTCTTTAGATTTTAAGCTTGCATGTTATTGATCTTTGATTATTATTTGTTTATGTGAGGTGTAACAGAAGGAAAGGGAATTGATACCTTTGGGTTTAGTTGTTGGAGAGAAGACGGAGGATTGGACGGTGGCGCTTCTCAGGTGGCCGGGCGAAGGAGCGAGGCTGTGATGACTTTGTTCTTGCTGGCTTTCTGGTACTTGTATCTTTAACTTCCTTTTTAGTGATGATGTTTTCTGAAAACACTTCTGAGTTGGATTTTCGTTGATGATGAAAACTTTCTGAGACCTATCTTTGTTTGTTGTCCTAATGTTGAGTTGATGATGCTTGATAATGATGAACTTGTTCTTTCTGAATCCTCATGTTATTTTGCTTCTGACTTTCTTCCTCTCTTTGGCTTGATTTGTTTTCAATGATGAACCTTGATTCTGAGATGCTTGTTTCTGAGTTGCTTGTTTCTGAGTTTGATTATGTTAATGATGATAATTTCTGAGACATTGCTTTTGTTGTTGGCTATTGTGGATTTTGCTTGAGTTTTGCTTTAGGCAGGCTACTGATACAGGCAGACTTGTGCAGTTTGGCTTGAGGCAGGCTTGTTATGCTTACTCGTTTGGTTTGAGTTGAAAAAGCTTTAAGGCTTGTTGTACAGGCAGGCTTGAGGTTTTTGTTTACAGTTTGAAACAGGTGGATGCAGTTTGTTTTGAGGTTTTATGCAGGTTTGTTGAAGTTTATGCAGGTTACTGAGTTTGAACACAAGTCTTTGGGTTTGAAGTTTGCTTGGAGGTTTTAAGCAGGCTGTGTTATGCAGGCTTCAGGGCTTGTGTTTCCAATTTTGTTTTGAGATCTTAAGCAGGCAGGCTTGAGGTGTTATGCAGGCTTGCTTGGATACAGGCGGGCTGCAAGGCTTGCTCCTGGTTTGAGTTTTGTTCTGAGGGTTTTTTTTAATGCAGGTTTGGATACAGATTTGCTGTTATAGGCAGGTTCTGCTGTTTACAGTTTTTGTGGTATCTTGTGTGTTCTCTCCCCTCTGAACTGAACTCTTGTTATATTTATCTCTCTTTAAGCCTGCCAAACTGCAAACCTTTTTTAGTTTACTCTCTTTCTCTCTCCATCAGAAAAAAAGCATATTTAATTGCTTAAAATATCTTTTATTCTGAAAAGGTGTTGGCCTGGAAAATGATGAAGTGTTTTCACAAGTTGTTTGCTTGCAATTTGGTTTTCCTCTGCATACTTTCTTATCTTCCAGATTTTCTGCATTGTCCTTTTTGTGTACTTGTATGCAGCTTTTCTGCTTTGATAGCTTAGTTAACAGTTTAGTTGACAGTTTGGTTGACAGTTACAACTTGGTTGACAGTTTGATCTTGTGCAACTTGTTTGTTCAGTTTGAACTTTGCAATTTGTTTGGTATTTCAGTTTGCACTTGTGCAACTTTGTGTATTTTGTATGCCATTGCAACTTGTGCCTTCTTGTCTCTTGCCAAATATGCAGCCTTGTGCCTTCTTTTCTAATTGGCTTATATGTTTGCAAAATAATTTTACTTTCCTCTTTGTGAACCAAGAAGAGAAATCTTCTTGTGATTTGCAAAGAGGAGGAGCAAAATATGATGAAAATCAAAACAATCTGATTCCGGCCAACAACCTTTAATGATGAACTTTTTTTATTTATCTGTTTAAAACTGCTTTTCAATTTAACTGTACTGACTTCTTTCTTCTATCTTTGCAGGTAAATACCAGTTGGGGCAAGGGAATCAGCAGTAGAAGATGAAGACTTCAAGAGACTTTAGAATATAGATTTATTTTCTTTTCAATTATTTGTAATAAACATCATTGTAAATATTGCAAATAAATTTACAGTATCCCAATAACATTTGTAACAATAATTAAAGATAAATAAAATCTTTTATCAGATATTTCTTTGTTTATTTAATTATTTAAATTTCTTGAATTATAATAATTGGAAATGCATCCCAATAATTGTAACTCAGATAATATAAATAACCAACAAACGTCGCAGCCTCACAGCCTTGCATTAACCAACAATAAGCCCAAAATTTCAGTTAACCATATGCATTGCACAACTAAACAAACAAACGTCCATACGCCTTTCACTTCACTGATCAAACTAAAGCTCCAAACTTTCAATCAGAAGCTTCGGCTTCTATCCCATATGTTTAGGCTTTGAGAAACAAACGGAAATCTTGAACAAGCATCAAAGCAGTGTAACAATCAATTGAAAAGAACTGTGGATTCAATCCCTTCTGAGAATGCGTGCGCAAACCCTAATTTTGGATTTACTGTCAAAGAAACGTCTTCTTGATCAAACCCTGAGCCAAACTCAACCAAATCAATAGAAACCCTAATAATCTGCTTGGACTGATTCAAAATCAATGGAAACCCTAATTTCGGGTAGACTGATAAGAAAATTCTGTTTGACTGATTCTTGAGCCAATCTGAAAAACTAGGGAAAGCCCGGAGCTGTGATTTTTTGTGAAAAAGAGGAGGGCAAATTTTGGGGTACAACAGTTTCCCCTGTTCAATCTTCTTGAACCTGAAGAGTTAGATTGGCAAGTTTTCCGTTCGCGACTCGAAGGTAAAAGGAGATTGGACACTAGAGTGCCCAAAAAATTTGCACTCGGTGATGTGATGGTAGAGGGAATGGGCTTAAAGATGCCATTTGGAGATGGGCTTAAAGATGCCATCTGGAATGTGACAGAACCTTGTCGGGAGATGGGCTTAAAGATTCCATCTGGAATGTATGTTGTAGGTGAAAGAAATGAGTATCAGAAAGGTGTCCATGTTTTGGAACATCTCTGAGCTGGGGGTCTGAATAAGCAATAGATTGACATCCGTATTTGGGCGCATCCGTAAACTGTTTTCAGAGGTCTTGGATCTGAACAAGCGATAGGTTAACATCCGTATCTGGAGAACCCGTAAAATGTTTTCAGAAGTCTTGAAGTTGAATAAGCATGAGTTGGTCGAGCAGATATTTGTCCTGTCTGGTTTCAGGTATTAATCTTTGACCTGAGAAAGAAAGATAGTTTTCCTGGCTTATTTCAGGTATTGATCTTCAATCTCTTCATGTAGATAGTTTTCCTGGCTGGTTTCAGGTATTGTGATGTCGGGAATGGGCTTACAGATGCCATTTGGAAATATGATGGATAGTTACTGGAGATGGGCTTAAAGATGCCATCCAAGAATTCCTGTTGAATTGTAATTTGTAAGTCGAAAGAAGGAACCTGTGTAGGGTTTTCTGATGATGAATCCGTGTAAAACTGCATCTGAATTTGAGAAGGAACCGGTGTAGGGTTGCCTGATAATAATTCTGCGTAAAACTGCATTTTGGAAAAAGAAGGAACCGGTGTAGGGTTGTTTCATGATGAGTCCGTGTAAAACTTCATCTTGGAATTTGAGAAGGAACCGGTGTAGGGTTGCTTCATGATGAGTCCGTGTAAAACTTCATCTTGGAATTTGAGAAGGAACCGGTGTAGGGTTGCTTCATGATGAGTCCGTGTAAAACTGCATCTGAATTTTGAGAAGGAACCGGTGTAGGGTTGCTTCATGATGAGTCCGTGTAAAACTGCATCTGAATTTGAGAAGGAACCGGTGTAGGGTTGCTTCATGATGAGTCCGTGTAAAACTGCATCTGAATTTTGAGAAGGAACCGGTGTAGGGTTGCTTCATGATGAGTCTGTGTAAAACTACATCTGAATTTTGAGAAGGAACCGATGTAGGGTTGCTTCGTGATGAGTCCGTGTAAAACTGTATCTGAATTTTGAGAAGGAACCGGTGTAGGGTTGCTTCATGATGAGTCCGTGTAAAACTTCATCTTGGAATTTGAGAAGGAACCGGTGTAGGGTTGCTTCATGATGAGTCCGTGTAAAACTGCATCTGAATTTGAGAAGGAACCGGTGTAGGGTTGCTTCATGATGAGTCCGTGTAAAACTGCATCTGAATTTTGAGAAGGAACCGGTGTAGGGTTACTTCATGATAGTCAAGTAGATAATTGTCCTGTCTGGTTTCAGGTATTAATCTGGAACTTGAAAAGGTTGATGGTAGCCATCTGTTGATTGACCTTTTTCTGAAAAAGGTAAAATGTTAGTTGTATGCAATGTCATGATGTATGAAATGCACGATGTCATGATGTTCTCAAAGTAAATGAGATTGTGTTGTATGCACTTATCATGTATGTAAATAAGATGTGTGAAATGTTAATGCATGCATTTTTGTCTGGGAAAATAAATCCTTGACAAGTGCTGGGGAGCTGTCAAACCCTGGACTGCTGTTGAAGAGTATGCATGTCTTCAAGCTTTGCTTAGAATGTTTCCATTGGGGATTCCTGCTTTATTGTTTGAGGAGAGCTCCACTGGGGGATATTGAAAAACTATGTGGGGAGTATGCTTATTTCTTGCTTGGGAAAAGAGTTCAGGAGTCTCGGTTGTCCGTTGCTCTACTGGGAAGTCGAAGTTGAACTGATATCTGGTCGGGTCCAGATTTCGTAGTAACTTGCTGGGGATTGTAGAGTAGTCTACTGGGGAAGAGGAGTTGTGGTCCTTTGATTTGTAGTAGTCAGAGAGGCAAACTCAAGCTGGGGAATCCCGGTGTTGTTGGGGAAAGTCCTCGAGGATTCTTAATATTGATTCAGCTGGGAAAAGGTTTTCAGAGATTAAACCCTTGCTGAGTAGTCATCCTATGAGAAGGACTTTGGGGAGACTTGTCATTGCCCCTAGTAGCGAATGTTTGTGGCATGGTATGTAACCCTTCACTGAGATTGATGTTCAACGCCCCAAGTGATGGTGAGGGAGGCCTGCCCCTGGTTACTCTGCAATTCTTTGAGAGATTTCCTGGAATCTTGACTGGACTGCCCCAGGTTTGCTGGATAGTGACATGTCATGCCCCCTTGTTGATAGGAAATTTGTGAAGGGAAGTGTCATCCTTTTTGAATTGATTTCGTTCACTGAGAGAGCTTTCGTTCATCGGATATTCGTTGTGTGAATTTCTTCATTGTCAAACAAATAGCCAAATGCAAACAATGATATTCAAGTAATGCAAAGTTTATGTCTGTCTTGAAGTTTTTAGAAAATGCGTTTTTTAGCAGAAAACTTTTTATAAGACAAAATCAACACAAGATTTAGAGCAAAGCCTTACAGGAGTCAGGATACCTTTTGTAACAGTATGCTTTCGAACTAACCCATGCTTCAATTAGGACTTTTGAAGGGTTGTAACGTGGCTTGGTTCACGGTTTAAGAAACAAAGGATAAAGGCTCAAAGTATATTTGTACCCACCCGCTCTTCGTGATGTTCTTCAATCCTAAACTCAGTTAATTGTGCATTGCACTCTAATCGAATTTGGAACGACGTTTTGGTGATGGTTCACATAAGTTGGATTTTGGAAGGCAGTCATCATTTTTTGCAACATTTTTTCATGTTGTCGAGGATTTGTAATGACCTCGTTCTTTTGATTTGTTATCCCTAACTTTTGCCTGACTGTTCTCGTTTTCGAGATTACAGTCAGCGGGATGCCCCAAATTTCTTAAGTCTCCTCTGTAGGTTTTGGCTTAGTGGGCTTTTCTTTTTTTGAGAGATAATGATTGCCTATGAGATAAAGAACCATCACTGTCTTTTGATTCCAGAGGAATGTTTTTTGATGTCATTCGTTGTATTACGAACTGAGAGTTTGCGACTTCAATGCGCATCTTTTTTTGAATTAACTGAGAGACTACCCTGCCCCCGGTTTAAATCAAAGGTTTCAATTTGTTTAGAACAGAAAACTCCTACTTCTTTGGCTCGAAAGGGTTGACTAGGGATTATCTTCCTTATAACTCCAGTGTTTAGGATTTGAAAGAAACGTCTGTACATCATCATCAAGGTTTGTTCAAAAGCATACTGTATGAGATTACAGTATTGTTTCGTCATCCTCCCTCTAAAGGCTTGTAGCTTTTTATCAAGAGTTAAATATCATGAAGAAAGCATAAGAATAGTGAAAACGAATGGATGAATTCAAGACAAACATATGCAATGCATTAATGAAACAGAGTTTGACATCAACAAATAATTGTTTGAATAACAAAAGAAATTACAACTTGAAAATTAAAATGGAACAAAAGTTCTTAATGATTTGCCAAAGGAGCATTGATTATGCTGGAGTCTCCGGAGGACCGAACTCAATCTCCTTGGCATCAATCAAATTTTGAATCTTGTACTTCAATGCCCAACAATCGTCAGTGTCATGCTCGGGACTGTCAAAATGATAAGCACATGTTATATTAGGATTGTAGTTAGGAGATGAAGTTTTGGGGTTTGGATGAGGTCCTATCAATGTAATCAGATTTATCCCCAACAAGCGTTGCAGCGCTTGAGACAACAACATGTTGATGTCGGTGAACTGTCTTTTAGGCTCGTCTGGCCTTCGTTGATTTCCCCTTTTCTGTTGTCGGTGTGACGCAGAACCAGAGATCAGGACTGCCCCTACGTGTTGGTCACAATGACTCTTTTGACTATTCACAGCATTTGACTCTTTCTCTCCATTGTAGGGAATTTTCTAAGCATCAGAGGGTGTAGCTCCTTGGATCTTTCCACTTTTGATGCCAGCTTCGACCCTTTCGCCAGTCAGTATTAGCTCGGTGAACCCGGCTGAGGAGCTTCCAATTAAGTGATTGAAGAGAGGCCCTATCAAAGTTCCCATGAAGATGTCAATCAGCTCCCTGTCAGTTAAAGGAGGTTGTACCCTACCAGCCAGATCTCTCCACTTTTGAGCATATCCTTTGAAGTTCTCGTCAGAACCCATGGTCATGTTCTGTAATTGCACACGAGTTGGTGCAAGATCAGCATTGTACTGATACTGTTTGTAAAAAGCAGCAGATAAGTCCTCCCAGGTGTGGATGCGAGAACTCTCCAATTGATAAAACCACTCGAGTTGAGTCCCTACCAGGCTTTCTTGGAAGAAATGGATCCAAAGCTTTGGATCAGTTGTGTATGGTTGAATCTTGCGGACATAAGATTTTAAGTGCATCTTAGGGAAAGAGACTCCATCGTACAGGGCAAAGATAGGAACTTTGAACTTTGGCGGGATGACTAAACCAGAAACCAAACCCATGTCTCCTAAATCTAAGCCAGGTATTTGTTGAATCTCCATAGCATTGAGGTGATCCTCCAACTGTTTGTACTTGTCATCAGCGGGAGGATATTGTTCCTCGGGGTAGTCAGCTTCAACTTCATCAATCTCTAAATTATGGTCTTCTTCCAGGCTATCCCCTATGTTGGATGGAGTTGAAAGATCTAGAGCTCTCTCGACTGGTCCTCTAGGTCTTCTTCTCAAGTTCAGGATGCCCGCTGCCTTCTTGGACTTCTTCTTCTTGTCTTTGAGAAGGAGAGCTTTCAGATCCTCTTGTCCTTTACCCATAGCCAGAAGCATTTGTTGGAATTGAGCGTTTTGAGCTTGGAGATCTTTCACCGTTTGTTCCATATCCACCTTACTGAAATAAACAGTAGGAAGATAAGGAGACCTGTATGGGAGAAAACCTGTCATGATACGATGCATGATATGTGGATGCATGTTTTCAAGGATCTTTCGAGGGTAAAACACAAGAATATGTTAGAGGTTGAATTTTGATTAACACCTTTGATTGGAGAACTTTGTATCAGTGGATGTCTTTCCACGAGAATCAAGCTCACCATGTCAAGTGAGTCATAGCCCCTGATTCAAGTTGTTGCACTTGATCTTTGACGGCATTTGTTTAGAGGAAAAACCTCTTGCCCTTTGGTAGATGTTCGGTTCAACGTGACCCTGCATCAAAAGAACCCTCGAGATCCTTGAAATGGTTATTGAAAATGATATGGTATGATGTTATGATGTTATGTACATGTATGCAAAAGTAAGAAAGTGTATATACAGGTAATCATATTCACACAAAGCAAACAAGTCCTTAGGTTTTAGGCTTGCATGGGGTTTGTAGGTAAGTACCCTCTTGAAGTTAGTTGGCTCAACCTGTCCTAAAATAGAAACTGGATTCTAAGGAGCTCAATATCATTGGATTATTTTCTATGTTCATTGTTTTCATTTAGCCACTTAATTGGCGACCAAAATATTCCAAGAAAACAATCCTCAATGAGTGTAGTATCGAGTATCTACCAACTTCGAACTGCATCAAAGTCGGTCATCTCACTACCCCTAAAAAGGCCAAGATGGTCAAGTAAGGTTCTAAGAGTTCGTTAGTGCTTCGTGACATCACTCAGCGGCCCCGTATTCTCCTTGACTACTCAAGGGCTACCGGTACTCACAAATATGTCGCACTAACATAGCTACTGCTTCAACCATGTCGGTATACCCCGCACAGTTCCCTCACAGTTTATTGCTATTTACCTAAAAAGGTGCCCCCAAATCCGGGTGTAGGATTTACAACAAACCCAAACAAGGAACCTAAAAGTAAAGTAAACAAAGCAATCAAGGTAAGCAAGTAAAGGTGATCTAAAACCCTAAGGTAACCCCACTTTTAGAATTACTCCCCAGCAGAGTCGCCAGTTCTGTGATACGGTGGGAGAACTGACTTAGGTTTTGCGTTTGTTTTTGCAAATGTTTCGGTTGAGCAAGAGTCGCCACCGACTTTTTATTTTATCCTAAGGAAAGGTCAAAAAGCACAGGAAAGACCTTTGAGATGTTTTCGTGGGTTCGGGGGGTAGATTATGAAAAGGGAAGGTGCTAGCACCCTTTTCATCCATGGTTATCCATGGGCTCTTAGTTACTTGTTTTTAGATCACTTGCCTTTGCTTTTCAATTGTTTGAAATGGTGCTTTGTGTGTGTGGTTTTGAAAATGTTTTGAAAAAGATGCCTTGTCAAGGCAACCTTGGTAACAATTCTTGTTTGAATGTTTTACAAAGGTGTTTGTATTTTTGAAAAGATGTTTCAATGTTTTTGAAAGTTTATTTTGAAATTGTGTGGAGATGTGTGTTTGAAAAATGGCAAGGATGTTTTGCAAGTTTGATCAAGTAACCAAGAGCTATCTACCCTAATTTACTCAAAGATTTTTCCTATGTTTTAACCCTTTTAACAGTGTTGTTTCACCATTGTGTTTGATGAACAACCTTGCGTTAGGATGTTTAAACGGGACAGGCGCGGGTCATCGTATGCAATCATTGAAGGAAACTTGTGAGACGCTCTAGCAATTTTGTAAGGGACGAGATCGTTTTATCGAAGGCAACGTCGAGGGTCATCGAGGGACTAACGATCTTTGTTTATTGAAGGGACATTTGCTAGAGTGTCTCATACTCGAGGGACATGATTGCATTTTCCGAGGCAACAAGCGAGGTTACCCTAGAGGTGCAAGTGTGAATTGTGTATCGATTTTCATGCATTTGTCTTGTATTAGGTTATCTAGCGGTTGATTTTGAATCTTCGCATACAAACCCTAATTACTATACAGTATATGGAAAGCGATAAATTGCGGGAATTTAAAGTCTAAGCTATTACAAATAAGTATCCGGGGATGGGGGTACAAATGTTTACAAATGGGGATGAGTCTTATCGGAATAGTAATGTCCAAATATTATTTACAACCAAATCGAATCGTCGCATTCTCAATGTAAAAATATAGCAAGGTATAAGAATAAAAGAGAATCAAAAGTATTGTATGATGCATATGATTATTTACAAATGATCAAAATGTTAACCTAATGCAAATTAAGTATTATTATTATTTTTGTGTTTTTGTTAAATATAAACAAGAGTTTTAAAGAAAGAAAAAAAATGTTTAAGTTACAATATTCTATTATTTATATTTTGTTTTAAAATGTGATAAATAAAAAAAGACTATTAAAAACATTTTTTATACAAAAGTTCAATATATTATTTTTATAAAAAAAGTAATTAAGTTATATAAAAAAGAAAATAAGGTGATAAAAAAAATATTGATTTATAAATATAAGAAAAAATAAAAAAAGAGTTAAATGGGCCTTAGGAGACGTTTGGCCCAAAGAACAAAATAAAACAGATTCACAAAGGGGGGTGTAGGTGCTAGTTTGTTTGGGCTTAGCGTTCAGTGGGGCAGAGGCCCAATTGTTTTGACAAAGTTTTTTGTTAGGGTTTGTTGTTGTTTTGCTCAGAATTGGGTTCGTTCAGTTTGACGAACGGCGCCGCTCCCTTCTTGTCTTCTTCGTCTTCCTCAAACAGAGCCTCTGACTAACCCTCTCCTCGCCTCAGGACACTAGACGCCACCTGCACTCTCCTCTCTCCACGGTTGTACCAGGCGGTGATAAAAAAAGGGTAACAATTTTCTTCTTCATGTTTTAGGGTTCTTTAGATTTTAAGCTTGCATGTTATTGATCTTTGATTATTATTTGTTTATGTGAGGTGTAACAAAAGGAAAGGGAATTGATACCTTTGGGTTTAGTTGTTGGAGAGAAGACGGAGGATTGGACGGCGGCGCTTCTCAGGTGGCCGGGCGAAGGAGCGAGGCTGTGATGACTTTGTTCTTGCTGGCTTTCTGGTACTTGTATCTTTAACTTCCTTTTTAGTGATGATGTTTTCTGAAAACACTTCTGAGTTGGATTTTCGTTGATGATGAAAACTTTCTGAGACCTATCTTTGTTTGTTGTCCTGATGTTGAGTTGATGATGCTTGATAATGATGAACTTGTTCTTTCTGAATCCTCATGTCATTTTGCTTCTGACTTTCTTCCTCTCTTTGGCTTGATTTGTTTTCAATGATGAACCTTGATTCTGAGATGCTTGTTTCTGAGTTGCTTGTTTCTGAGTTTGATTATGTTAATAATGATAATTTCTGAGACATTGCTTTTGTTGTTGGCTATTGTGGATTTTGCTTGAGTTTTGCTTTAGGCAGGCTACTGATATAGGCAGACTTGTGCAGTTTGGCTTGAGGCAGGCTTGTTATGCTTACTCGTTTGGTTTGAGTTGAACAAGCTTTAAGGCTTGTTGTGCAGGCAGGCTTGAGGTTTCTGTTTACAGTTTGAAACAGGTGGATGCAGTTTGTTTTGAGGTTTTATGTAGGTTTGTTGAAGTTTATGCAGGTTACTGAGTTTGAACACAGGTCTTTGGGTTTGAAGTTTGCTTGGAGGTTTTAAGCAGGCTTCAGGGCTTGTGTTTCCAATTTTGTTTTGAGATCTTAAGCAGGCAGGCTTGAGGTGTTATGCAGGCTTGCTTGGATACAGGCGGGCTGCAAGGCTTGCTCCTGGTTTGAGTTTTGTTCTGAGGGTTTTTTTTTATGCAGGTTTGGATACAAATTTGCTGTTATAGGCAGGTTCTGTTGTTTACAGTTTTTGTGGTATCTTGTGTGTTCTCTCCCCTCTCATTTGAACTCTTGTTATATTTATCTCTCTTTAAGCCTGCCAAACTGCAAACCTTTTTTACTTTACTCTCTTTCTCTCTCCATCAGAAAAAAAGTATATTTAATTGCTTAAAATATCTTTTATTCTGAAAAGGTGTTGGCCTGGAAAATGATGAAGTGTTTTCACAAGTTGTTTGCTTGCAATTTGGTTTTCCTCTGCATACTTTCTTATCTTCCAGATTTTCTGCATTGTCCTTTTTGTGTACTTGTATGCAGCTTTTCTGCTTTGATAGCTTAGTTGACAGTTTGGTGGACAGTTTGGTTGACAGTTACAGCTTGGTTGACTGTTTGATCTTATGCAACTTGTTTGTTTAGTTTGAACTTTGCAATTTGTTTGGTATTTCAGTTTGCACTTGTGCAGCTTTGTGTATTTTGTATGCCATTGCAACTTGTGCCTTCTTGTCTCTTGCAAAATATGCAACCTTGTTCCTTCTTTTCTAATTGGTTTATATGTTTGAAAAATAATTTTACTTTCCTCTTTGAGAACCAAGAAGAGAAATCTTCTTGTGATTTGCAAAGAGGATGAGCAAACTATGATGAAAATCAAAACAATCTGATTCCGGCCAACAACCTTTAATGATGAACTTTTTTTATTTATCTGTTTAAAACTGCTTTTCAATTTAACTGTAATGACTTCTTTCTTCTATCTTTGCAGGTAAATACCAGTTGGGGCAAGGGAATCAGCAGTAGAAGATGAAGACTTCAAGAGACTTTAGAATATAGATTTATTTTCTTTTCAATTATTTGTAATAAACATCATTGTAAATATTGCAAATAAATTTAGAGTATCCCAATAACATCTGTAACAATAATTAAAGATAAATAAAATCTTTTGTCAGATATTTCTTTGTTTATTTAATTATTTAAATTTCTTGAATTATAATAATTGGAAATGCATCCCAATAATTGTAACTCAGATAATATAAATAACCAACAAACGTCGCAGCCTTACAGCCTTGCATTAACCAACAATAAGCCCGACATTTCAGTTAACCATATGCATTGCACAGCTAAACAAACAAACGTCCATACGCCTTTCACTTCACTGATCAAACTAAAGCTCCAAACTTTCAATCAGAAGCTTCAGCTTCTATCCCATATGTTTAGGCTTTGAGAAACAAACGGAAATCTTGAACAAGCATCAAAGCAGTGTGACAATCAATTGAAAAGAACTGTGGATTCAATCCCTTCTAAGAATGCGTGCGCAAACCCTAATTTTGGATTTACTGTCAAAGAAACGCCTGCTTGATCAAACCCTGAGCCAAACTCAACCAAATCAATAGAAACCCTAATAATCTGCTTGGACTGATTCAACATCAATGGAAACCCTAATTTTGGGTAGACTGATAAGAAAAGTCTGTTTGACTGATTCTTGAGCCAATCTGAAAAACCAGAGAAAGCCCGGAGCTGTGATTTTTTGTGAAAAAGAGGAGGGCAAATTTTGGGGTACAACAGACAGTAATGCTCATTATAAGATTTTGTTTGATAAGAGAAACAAAGGTCAGCAAAGCCGTGGAAAACCGTATGATGCTCTAGCTGGTAAAGGGAAACAGAAAGCGTTTCAAGGGCGAAGAACTAGTGGGGAGATGCTCCTGCTAGTATTGTTTGTTACAAGTGTGGAAAACCTGGCCACAAAAGTAATGTTTGTAGAAGCGATGTTAGAGCTAAGGAGAATGAGGTGAGATGTTTCCGATATGGAGAAGTGGGCCATATGACTCGCGATTGTAGACATAAGGATGTGGTCTGTTTTAATTGTGGCAAGGGAGGTCACATTAGTCCTCAATGTAAGAAGCCTAAGAGGACTCAAGGAGCAAGAAAGGTGTTTGCTTTGTCAGGTTCTCCGATGACAAATGAGGATGGTCTTGTTTGAGGTACTAGTTTCATTAATAGCTTTCCTCTTATTACTATTATTGATACTGGTGCTACTCACTGTTTTATTGATGTTGATTATGTAAAGAGATTGGGTCTCACTTTGTCGTCTCTGGATAGAGATATGGTAGTAGAAGTTCTGGCTAAGGGAACATTTACTACTTCTTTTGTGTGTGCAAGTTTCCCTTTATCAATCTTTGATAGAGACTTTGTGGTTGATCTTGTTTATTTACCGCTTGTCGGGTTGGACGTGGTTTTAGGTATGGACTGGTTAAAAGCTAATTATCTCCATATCAATTGCTATGACAACACTGTGAGGTTTTCTTCCTTAGTAGAAGAAGAACAATCTATGTTGGTGTCGACGAAGCAGTTGAATGAGTTCATGAAGGATGAGGCGTTGGTTTTCTTGTTGATGGCGACCCTTTCTATGGAGAGTCAAGCTGTGATTGCAAACTTTCTGGTGGTGTGCGATTTTCCCGAAGTATTCCCTGATGAGATTCCTAGTGCACCTCCAGAAAGAGAAGTTGAATTTTCTGTGGATCTTGTCCCTAGTACCAGACCTATCTCTATGGCACCATACAAGATGTCTGCATCTGAGTTAGCAAAATTGAAGAGCCAATTAGAAGATTTGCTCGAAAAGAAGCTTGTTAGACCTAGTGTGTCACCCTGGGGAGCTCCTGTGTTATTGGTGAAGAAGAAAGACGGTAGCATGATACTTTGTATTAATTATCGACAGTGGAATAAAGTGACTATCAAGAATAGGTATCCACTTCCTAGAATTGATGATTTGATGGACCGATTGGTTGGCGCTCATACGTTTAGTAAGATTGATTTGAGATTGGGTTACCATCAAATAAGGGTGAAAGAAGAAGATGTTCAGAAAACTGCTTTCAGGATGAGGTATGGACATTACGAATATTTGGTGATGCCTTTCGGTGTCACTAATGCACCGGGAGTATTCATGGAGTACATGAATCGTATTTTCCATCCTTACTTTGATCATTTCATGGTTGTTTTCATTGATGATATTCTGGTTTATTCTAAATCGGAAGAAGAGAATGCAGCATATTTATGCATTGTGTTGGAAGTTCTGAAAGAGAAGACGCTTTATGCTAAGTTGTCAAAGTGCGAGTTCTGGTTAAGTGAAGTGAGCTTTTTGGGGCATGTTATTTCTGGTGATGGCATTGCTGTAGACCCCTCTAAAGTTGATGTTGTGTTGAGATGGGAAACTCCTAAGTCTGTTACTGAGATTATAAGTTTCTTGGGTTTGGCTGGTTACTATAGAAGGTTCATTGAAGGTTTTTCTAAGTTGGCGCTTCCTTTGACAAAGTTGACTTGTAAAGGAGTTGCATTTGTGTGGGATGTCAAGTGTGAAGAAAGTTTTGTTGAATTGAAGAAAAGGTTGACAACGACTTCGATCTTGATTCTACCTAATCCTGAAGAACCATTTGTTGTTTATTATAATGCTTCTAATATGGGTTTAGGTGGTGTACTTATGCAAAATGGCAAAGTGGTTGCTTATTCTTCTAGGCAATTGAAGATTCATGAGAAGAATTATCCTACGAACGATTTGGAGCTTGCAGCGGTTGTTTTTGTGCTTAAGATTTGGAGGCATTATCTTTATGGTTCTAGATTTGAAGTATTTAGTGAACATAAAAGTTTGAAGTACTTGTTCGATCAGAAAGAGCTTAATATGAGACGGTGATACGTTGGGAGAACTGACTTGAGTTTTGCATTTGTTTTCGCAAATGTTTCGGTTGAGCAAGAGTCACCACCGACTTTTTATTTTATCCTAAGGAAAGGTTTAAAACGCACAGGGAAAACCTTTGAGATGTTTTCTTGGGTTCGGGGAGTAGATTATAGAAAGGGAAGGTATTAGCACCCTTTCTATCCATGGTTATCCATGGGCTCTTAGTTACTTGCTTTAGATCACTTGCCTTGCATTTTCAATTGTTTGAAATGGTGCTTTGTGTGTGGGTTTGAAAATATTTTGAAAAGAGGCCATTGTTGTGGCATCCTTTGTAATGATCCGTGTTTGAATGTATACAAAGGTGTTTGTCTTTTTGAAAGGTTTTCAATATTTTGAAAGTTGTTTTGAAATTGTATTGTGGAGTGTGTTTTGAAAAATAGCAAGGATGTTTTTCAAGATTTTTGATCAAGTAACTAAGAGTTGTCTACCCTATTTTACTCAAAGATCTTTCTTATGTTTTTTTAACCCTTTTGACAATGTTGTTTCACCATTGCATTTGGTGAACAACCTTGTGTTAGGATGTAAACGGGACAGGCGCGGGTCATCGTATAAACCATGATAGCAATGTTACAAAGTATCTTAGTTTTGTCTTTTGAGGGACTAAGATCATTTTTGTAAGGCAACTTTCGAAAGCGTCATCGAGGGACTATGATCTTTTGATTTTGTTTGTTTTACCAAGATACTTTGCATGCGTAACATGGCCCATTTTTTTTTGAAAGGCAACAAGTGGATGTAACCCTAAGGGTGTTAGTGTGCAAGTGTGTTTTATTGCATACAAGAGTTTATGTTTGAATTAGGATTTTCTATTTCATTGATTTTATCTTGCCATACACATCCTAATTACTAGCAATAAGAAGCGGAAATATAAAATCCTACGCTATTACAACAATTAGGGAGTGGGGGTACACATTTTTACATGGGGGGTTCAACGAGAAAAATAGACAAAAAAGAAAATAGAAAAAAACAAGATAGAGAGAAAGAAAGGGGGAGCCAGCGCGCTGCTGAGAGGTCATCAGAAGTTCTGACTCAGATCCGCTGCCAGATGATCAAACTTTTGGTTAAACTGTATGAGTCAGAACTTCTAACTTTGGCACCTGCAAAACAGAAACCTGTTAGTGGGAAGATCAGAAGTTCTGACCCCCCTGCGCTGCAAGACAGAAGTTTGTTAGTGGGGAAATCAGAAGTTCTGATCCTGCTGGAAATACAATAACTCTCAAGAGTTCTGATATTATTGACAGCAAAACAGGCTTCAGATGTGCTAACGTCAAAGTCAGCATTTGGATTCTCCCTGTGCTAATCAGAACATCTGCAATTTTGTTATTTTTCCACAAAACAGAAAACATATTTGGAACAACTCCAGCAAATGTCAAAGTGTTTCAGAGGACAGAACCAACAAGGTCACAGGCAGGTTCTAGGCTCTCAAAAACGTTCTGAGGTATGAAGATCCTCAGAACACAAACAGCAGCAACATGATATTTACATTATGTTTATTTGAGCATGCAAAGCTGATGATGCTTAGCAGCGTGATGAAGGTCAGCAGGTGCTTACCTGGCTGTTGGAAAAGTTTGTGAATGAGAGCTAGCTTTTGGCTCTGATGGTATTCTGGACAGGTTCTTTTTGAAAAGGGTAGGTGAAGGTGTATGCGTATATAGGGTCAGAAGTTGAAAAGGATGTTCTTTAGTTCACAAAGAAAAATTGGGTATTTGATGAAGTTTGAAGGTAAGAACTTCAAAGTTATGAAACAACTGGAGATTTTGGCAGAGTCTCACAGCACTTTCTTGCTAAAGATTTATGTTTCTCTTCTAGCAATTTTTCTGTTTCTTTGGACGCCTCTTTTCAGTGGACAATGATTCTCTATTTATAGGCAAAACTCTTGTGGATTTCTTGAACATTAAAGCGCCAACAGAGGCTGGGTTGTTCTTTGAAAGAAATTCTTGGGAAGTTGTGATAACAGATAGCCTTTCAGCCTAGACTGGAACAACAGGCGTGGATTGGAGAGAAGTGACCTCTTAGGTGGACGGTGGCGTGTAGACCCATGCCAGAACCTGCATAAAGGCGTTTACCAAGCCACACGTGAAGGGACTACTTGGATGAATGTTCAGGAGTGGTTGGGAGCATTAATGAGCATTAAATAGTGATACAACTTATCAACACCAATATTCTGGTAATGGAAACAAAACTTTGAACCAACAATTCTGTTGTACCAAAAACAACGTAAATCATGCTCTGGTCTTGGCCTCCTGTTGTCTTAGCAAATTCTGGGGATTCTCCTGATTTTCTGACACGTTCCTTGGATTTGCTTCTGGAAATCCTGGGCTTAGAGATTCTGTATCAGTGTAACATCTACTCTTCTGACCTTTTCATCTTCTGATTTCAGCATGTTCTTGTTTCTTTTGCATTCCTTTAACAAACTCTGGCTGAACTTGCGTAACTGCTGAAAGAGTCATGCTCTGTCTGGGGCTTACGTGTTGAACCACGTTTGCAACTTCTGATTGAGCTGATGTAGCTGCTGAAGAGCCAACTTTTGACTGCGTTGAGCCAAGCTTGCATCTTTTGACCCTTTCCATCTGAAGTTTGGTCCAGAAGTTCTGATGCGCTACTTTCTTCTTGAACACCCATTTTTAGAGGAAAATTCCAAATGCTTAGAATTTAATTTTTTTTCTCAAGATAAAAGCATTGTCTTTAGAGCTTGTGTGATCATTTTGCTCTTGTAAATGGTTTGCTAGGGAAAAAATGATAATTCAGGACTTGGATTTGTTTCAGAGGGACTCTGAAAATCCAAGATGATTTCCTGAAGAAAGAGAGGGCAAATTTTGGGGTACAACAGTTGCCCCTGTTCAATCTTCTTGCACCTGAAGAGTTAGATTGGCAGGCTTGCCTTTCGTGTCTCGAAGGTAAAAGGAGATTGGACACTAGAGTGCCCTTAAATTTGCACTTATCAGAATAATGGATATGGGAATGGGCTTAGAGATGCCATTTGGAGACGGGCTTAAAGATGCCATCTGAAGGGTGACAAAATCTTGTCGGAGATGGGCTTAACGATGCCATCTGAAAGGTTTGTTGAACTGTAGTGTGATGGGTTAGAAGAATGAGGATCAAAATGGTATCCGTGTCTGGAATGTATTTGAACTGTATCTAAGGACTGAGTTTGTATGAACAGAAGAATGGCCTCCGTGTCTGGGGCGTATCCGAGTTGTAACTGTGTTTGAATGTAGAACAAATATCAGAACGACTGCCGTGTCTGGAGTGTATCTGTATTGTATCCAGGTAACAGAGAAATATCTGTATGGAGCAACTGTGTGCTGGGGATAAACTCTGAATGAGTGACAGAATGGCAACCGTGTCTGGAGCGTATCTGGACTGTATCTGAAGTTGAGAGATGTATGAGTAGCAGAATGACTTCTGTGTTTGAAGTGTATCTGAAACTGTAACTGGGATCTAAATAAATGGCAGAATGACTTCGTGGCGAACGCACTAGGGAGAATCGAACTGCCGTTGTAAGGGTCAGAATGGTATCCGTGTTTGGAATGCATTGAACCTTGAGGTGGATAAATGAATCTGAATGAGAGATAGAATGGCTGTCGTGTTTGGAGCGTATCTAGTCTGTATCTGATTGTTGTAGTCTGAATGAGTAGTAGAATGACCGCCGTGTCTGGGGTGTATTTGTACTGTATCTGACTTGAAATTCTGAATGAGTAATAGAATGACCGCCGTGTCTGGGGTGTATCCATACTGTATCTGAATAATTGTTAATGATAGCCTTTTAATCTTATCCTGAAAAGGGTGAAATGTTAGCTAAAACACAAAGTTATGTTGCATGATATGTATGATGCAATATATGTTATATCAATGTTTATGATATGAATGTAAATGAATGTGCATGTAAGATGAAAAGCTGTCTTGCTGAGGATAGATGAATCCTGGAGATAAAGACTCTTGACTACTGCCAGGGAAAGTGAATCCTTGACTGCTGCGGGGGAAGACAAGAATTTTGATTGCTGAGGATGGGACATCCTTGTTGACTACTACTGGAGAATTAGGAGCTTGGGTTGTATACCAATCTTCCGGGGATTCTTGTCTTGAGGAGATCTTCACTGGAGAACATCTGATTATCCTGTGAGGAACTGAGAATGAGCCTTTTCTCTGCTTGGGGAAATGAAAGATCTTCAATTGTTGAGGGATCTTAGAACCACTGCTGGGGAACTGGCATTCCTTGGCGACTTGCAGGGAATGAGGATTTCTGATGATCTCTACTGGGGAGTTCAGAATCTGGTAGACTCATGCTGGAGAGGTATGACTAAGAATCTTCAGTTTGGCGGGAAGTATCTCTGTGGGGAGAAGGTTCACTAGCTTGGTTCAGCTTGGGATTCATGGTTGGAAGTTTTAGCTCCGCTGGGGATTGGATTTTCAGATTTTTAAGGCTCCACTGGGGATTCTGAATTTTAATTCTGAGGGGAATTGAGTTCTAGAAGGCTCTCCGGCTGGGGAAATCAGTGTTGGGAAAGCTTTCTCTGCTGAAGATCCTGAAGTTTAACTTTGTTTGGGGAATTAAGTTATGGATCGAGGAATTTGGAGTTTTAAATCTGCTGGCGATTGCTTCTGAAAGGGCATCGAGAGATCTACCTGTACCTTCAGCCTATCAGTAATCATCCTTCTTGATTTGTAAGGAAAATGATTATGTTCAAATGCATATGCCTATTTAACGAAACATTGGACGTTTCTCAAAATAAAGTTTAAATGTGGAAAAGCAAAAGAAAACAAAGCAAATTTCTGTATTTGGAAAAGTATTTGTATTAACTTTCTATGAGTATATTTGTACAATGGAGACAGTCATCCCAGTAAGAGGATGTCGTCGTAAATATTGAAAAATTTATACAAAAGAAAGACGGCTATGTGAAACAATTCCATGGGATTCCATTCTGCTATAGCCTTCACAACTCTGAATATCTGTCCATTCAATGCTTTGTCCGTTGATGACTGGATTGATCAGAAGCTTGGAGCTGGTTGATGAAGAGATTGTCCTTAAAGTGATCCGACGAGACATGGTCATGTGCTTTAATTCCCTAACTTTTGCCTGAATCGCCCTTTCGGGTTTTCGATCCACCGGGAAACCCCTTTTTGCCCAAGCCGCCCTTTCGGGTTTTCGACTTGTCGGGTGTACAGGTTTTTTTTGTTTTATCCCTAATTTTTGCCTGAACCGCCCTCTCGGGTTTTCGGTCCACCGGGATGCCCATTTTTGCCCAAGCCGCCCTTTTGGGTTTTCGACTTGTCGGGTTATTTTATGTGTAGTATCTTTTGACTATGTCCGCGTTCGCAGGGTGTGGCAAATCGTCGCCGTCCATGGTGGTCAGAATCATTGCACCACCAGAGAATATGCTCTTGATCACAAATGGTCCTTCGTATGTAGGAGTCCATTTTCCCCTGTGATCGCTTTGCGGCAGGATAATCTGCTTGATTACGAGATCTCCGACTTGATATACTTGACGTCTAACTTTCTTGTTGAAGGCTTTGATCATCCGTTTTTGATACGTCTGACCATGGCACACAGCAGCGAGTCGCTTCTCGTCGATCAAATTGAGTTGATCAAGTCGGGTCTGAATCCAATCATCTTCACTCAAACCAGAGTCCTTCATAATCCTTAAAGAGGGAATCTGAACTTCCATGGGTAGGACAACTTCCATGCCATATACCAAAGAAAATGGGGTTGCCCCGGTCGAAGTACGTGCCGTCGTACGGTATCCATGCAGAGCAAACGGTAACATCTCATGCCAGTCCTTGTAAGTGACTGTCATTTTCTGAATGATCTTCTTAATGTTTTTGTTCGCAGCTTCAACAACACCGTTCATCTTCGGCCGATAAGGAGATGAATTGTGATGATAAATCTTGAACTGTTCGCACAATGCAGTGATCATAGTATTATTCAGATTTGTACCGTTGTCTGTGATGATCCTGTCTGGAACACCATACCGGCATACGAGGTTTTGCTGGATGAAGCGGGCAACCACATTTTTAGTGACAGAGGCGAAAGAAGCTGCTTCGACCCATTTGGTGAAGTAGTCAATGGCAACCAGGATGAAGCGATGTCCGTTGGAAGCCGTGGGCTTGATCTCCCCAATCATGTCAATGCCCCACATTGCGAATGGCCAAGGAGCTGTCAGCACGTTGAGAGGAACCGGAGGAATATGAATCTTGTCAGCGTAGACTTGACACTTGTGGCAAGTACGGGAGTGCTGATGGCAATCTGCTTCCATGGTAGACCAGTAATAGCCTGCCCTTAGGATCTTTTTAGCCATAGTATGCCCGCTCAAATGGGTGCCAAATGTACCGCTGTGCATCTCTGTCATGATTAACTCCGCTTCAGCTTTGTCAACACATCAGAGTAAAACACAATCATGGTTGCGCTTATAGAGGATACCATTTCTCAGGAAGAACTTGGCAGCAAATTTCCTTAGGAACTTCTTGTCATTTACGGAAGCCCCTTCGGGATATTCTCTAGTCTGGAGATACCTTTTGATTTCGTGAAACCAGGGTTGTTCCACTACTTCTTCGGTATTAATCTCATGACAATGCGCAGGTTCATCCATTCGCTCGATGGTGATTTGGGGAGCCTCGTTATCCCAGTTGAGTTTAAACATAGAAGACATTGTAGCCAGAGCATCTGCCAGCTGATTCTTTTCTCGCGGGAAATGTTCGAAGGTAATTTGCTCAAAATGAGGCAACAATGTCAGGACATGTTCTTTGTATGGGATAAGATTAGGATGTTTGGTATCCCACTCTCCTTTGATTTGACTGATAACCAAAGCCGAGTCCCCAAACACGATCAAAGATTTGATCCCCAAGTCTATAGCAGCCTTGAGACCGAAGATGCAAGCTTCATAT
This sequence comes from Vicia faba, assembly GCA_948472305.1. Taxonomy (NCBI): domain Eukaryota; kingdom Viridiplantae; phylum Streptophyta; class Magnoliopsida; order Fabales; family Fabaceae; genus Vicia; species Vicia faba. Next base: position 1,096,011,607 of record OX451738.1, read on the forward strand.
TCTGCCATGTTGTTTGTGCAGCTAAAGCAAAGTCGGGCCATGAAAGGAGTGTGACAACCTTCTGGGGAAATGAGTACCGCACCAATACCGTTTCCAAGTGCATTTGAAGCACCATCAAAGTACAGGGTCCATCGGGATCCCTTTTCAGGTCCGTCATACGGTCCATTACCTTCAATGTTGTCCAAATTCATGATGTCCTCATCTGGGAAGTCAAATCTCACGGTTTGATAATCTTCGATAGCTTGATGAGCTAGATGGTCAGCTAGTACACTCCCTTTTATAGATTTTTGGGTGGTGTACTGGATGTCATACTCAGTTAGGATCATTTTCCATCTAGCTATTCTTCCAGATAAAGCAGGCTTCTCGAAGATATACTTGATAGGATCCATTTTGGAAATCAACAAGGTGGTATGAGTCAGCATATATTGTCTTAGTCGGCGAGCAGCCCATACCAAAGCGCAAAAAGTTTTCTCGAGCAGTGAGTAGCGAGTCTCACAGTCGGTAAACTTTTTGCTAAGGTAATAAATAGCATGCTCTTTTCGACCAGACTCGTCATGCTGGCCCAAAACACACCCCATTGAGTTATCCAAGACAGTTAGATACATGATCAATGGTCTTCCTTCGACGGGAGGCAACAAAATATGAGGTTCTAGCAAATACTCCTTGATCTTATCAAAAGCAGCTTGGCAATCATCGTTCCATTCGACTACCTGATCTTTCTTTAATAATTTGAAAATTGGCTCACAGGTAGAAGTCAGATGAGAGATGAATCTGGCAATATAGTTCAAGCGCCCCAAGAACCCTCTAACCTCCTTTTCGGTACGAGGAGCAGGCATATCTTGTATTGCTTTTACTTTTGTTGGATCAACCTCAATGCCTTTGTTGCTGACAATAAACCCTAGAAGTTTACCAGACCTAACCCCAAAAGTACACTTACTTGGATTCAGCCTGAGTTTGTACTCTTTCAACCGGGCAAACAGCTTTTCTAGATGCTCAAGGTGTTCCTCCTCTGTTTGTGACCGAGCTATCATATCGTCCACGTAAACTTCGATCTCATGATGTATCATATCATGAAATAAAGCTACCATGGCGCGTTGATAAGTTGCCCCTGCGTTCTTCAGTCCGAACGGCATCACCTTGTAACAGAAAGTACCCTATTGTGTAACAAAGGTTGTTTTCTCCATGTCCTCGGGGGCCATTTTAATTTTATTGTAGCCCGAGAATCCATCCATGAAAGAAAACACTTTGTGCTGAGCTGTGTTGTCAATCAGAACGTCAATGTGTGGTAGCGGAAAATCATCTTTGGGACTGACCCTATTCAAATCCCGATAGTCTACACACATCCTGACTTTGCCATCTTTTTTAGGAACTGGCACGATGTTAGCAACCCATTGCGGATAGGATGTAACAGCCAGAAATCCAGCGTTGAATTGTTTCATCACTTCTGCTTTAATCTTCTCAGACATGTTGGGCCTCATTCGGCGGACTTTTTGCTTGATCGGTGGACAATCCTCTCTTGTAGGGAGACGGTGAACCACAATGTCTGTGTCTAAACCTGGCATGTCTTCGTAAGACCAGGCGAAGATTTCAACGTACTCATTTAACAACTGTATCAGGCGCTCCTTGACGCTTGGTTCCAGATTGGCACCCACTTGTACTTCCTTTCGGTCTTCCTCTGTTCCTAAATTGACAGTTTCCAACGACTCTTCGTGAGGCAAGATGGCCCTTTCCTCTTGCTGTAGAAGTCTGGCTAGTTCCCTTGGTATTTCACAACCTTCGTCATCTTCATACTCAGCCTGATTGACCAGATCTTCAGAGTTATTGAAGGACATAGCAGAATAGTCACCCGTAGAATCCAGAGTGGATGGGTACCTGCATTTGTGAGCGTGGTGTGTGTAAGGGATAGCCATCTTTAAACAAAAAATGCAAAAAGGAAGGAAAATGAACACAACAGTTTATCGATGAAAAACGTCAAATGAATCATTAAACATGGCATATGGATATGAAGATAATCAAAGCCCTTACAAATGGACCTACATGCCCCGGGCAAGGCATGAGGTGAAAAGGTAGTGTACGGATTGTTCAAAAGAAATTATTACAGACCAAAGGAAATGTTTGACAGATAATTACTGATTAATAAAAGTAATGGGGACAAAGTCCTTTGCCTCCCAGTTGCGTAGTCCCCCTTCGATGGTTGGGTAGATCCAATCTTCAATGTTGGCCTCTTCGTCTTCACCTTCCAAAGCATTGATCCTATAAGGAGAGATATTGATGGTTAACAGCGGAGTTATCAGGTCATTGACATCAGAAACATACAAATCTTCCTCAATAGCATGGACATTTCGACCGTGCTTCGGCATCGGAGCGGATATCACGTTTGGTTTCTCTGAAGCATCGAACTCCACTTCTTTTGCATCTATCAAGTCTTGAATTTTATTTTTCAGTGCCCAACAATTGTTTGTGTCATGTCCGACGCTATCGGAATGGTAGGCACACTTGGCATTGGCATTGTAAGCTGGTGAGGTCGTATTCACATTTTTTGGCGCTTCTTTGATATTTGTGAGATTCAGCTTTAACAAGTGTGGAAGAACTTGCGCGGGCGTCATATTAATGCGGGTGAACTTCCATGGTGGCTGTTCTCCCCATTGTTGTTTAGGTCTGGACGGGTTATTGCGAGGCTGATCATTTGGTGGATTTTGGATCATTACGGCCCCCACAGTCGGCCTGCGCTCACTTCTTCCTGCTCCCCTTTGAGAATACACAACAACTGTTTCTTTCTTCGCCAGAAATGATTTCTTAGCAATCGTAGATGCAGAGGCATCCTTCTGAATCTTCCCATTCTTGATACCGGCTTCTACCCGCTCGCCAGTCAGAATTAATTCAGTAAACCCTGAGGAAGAGCTACCGATCAGATGATTAAAGAATGGACCAGACAGGGTCCCTAGGAACATATCAACAAGTTCTCTATCAGAAAGAGGCGGCTGCACCCTTCCAGCCAGATCGCGCCACTTCTGGGCGTATTCCTTAAATCCCTCACCTGAGGCCATTCCCATACTCTGCAGCTGAGTGCGGGTTGGTGCCAGGTCAGAGTTATACTGATATTGGCGATAAAAATCAGCTGCCAGATCTTCCCAACTATGTATCTCCGACCTTTCCAGCTTATAAAACCAGTCTAGCTGAGTGCCAGACAGGCTATCTTGAAAGAAATGTACCCAAAGGTTTATGTCAGATGTGTGAGGTTGGATTCTTCGGACATATGACCTTAGGTGCATTTTTGGGTAGAACAGCCCGTCATATCTTGCAAAAATTGGCACTTTGAACTTTGGGGGGATCACAACTCCAGCAATTAATCCCAAATCTTCGAAATCCAAACCGGGAACTCTCAACAGCTCCATAGCTGCCAACCTATCTTCTAAGCTTTTGTACTTATCATCGGCGGGAGGGTATTGTTGTTCTGAGTAGTCTTTGTCTTCTTCAACCTCTTCTTCTTTAGCTTCGGATTCGGAAGGTACCGCAACCCCTTTTCCTTTACTGTTTTCTTCTTCGGATGCAGAAGGAAATTCAAGAACCCTTCTGGCTTCACCCTCAAACCTTCTCCCCAAGGTAGCCACCCCGACTCTCTTCTTCTTCTTTTTCACTTGGTCTTTGTTCCCCAGCAGGGCTTTCAGATCCTCCTGACCCTTAGCCAAAGTCATCAGGAGTTGTTGAAACTGTGCGTTTTGAGACTACAAGTCCTTGACCGTCTGTTCGAGATCCATCTTACTGGCATAAACAACAGAAAGATAAGGAAACCTGGTGTGGAGACCTGCTTATGCATATGATGAATGATATGCTTATGTATGCAATGCATTCAAGGATTTAGGACATTCAAAATTGTTGCAAATAAAAAGAACGCACGTCATATTAATAAGAAGAAATTTGTCAGTACATAGATGCCCCATGGGCCAAATATTACAAAAACTTCTCAAGGTAAAAAGACATTGTGCATCCTATTTGGTGCGATGTAGGTGTTGAGGGTCTCTTCCTCATGGAGTCGGCGGGTAAGCTCTAGAACCTTCTTCTCACTGGCGTAGAAGCTGGCTTCAAAAGTGTTATGTTCCTCCTTGAGTTGGATCCAACTCTTCTGCATCTCCTCCCACAATGTAGGCATGTCAGGATATAGGATGGTACAGGGAACCTCTCCTTCCGTAACGGGCTCTTTAATCACAGGGAGAACATGAGGATAAGGCATCATTAGACTCTGGGCTCGGGCTCGTACCCATTTGAGGTAAGGCTCAAGAGGGATGGAGTTCTTGTGCCCCAGTGTCTTGCTGTCAACCTTGTTAGGCATCCTCCAAGCTCTGATGAATCTTTGGCGAAGTCCTTGCGCATCGTTGTCAAAGTCAAAAACCAGGTCAGGAATCAACATGTCGTAAGGGCCATCCCTCCGTGCATATCCAAATTGTCTCAAAGCTAGACAAGGGTTGTAGGTAATGCCTCCTCTAATGCCAAGTAGTGGAACATTAGGGAACTCTCCACAACGATCGACGATGATGACATTTTCTCTGGACCGAGAACACCAATGTACATCAGAGTGAGTAAGGGTCATCAACCGTTGTGACCACCTTAGGCCTTGGTCATTCTTCAAGACAGATTGTGGAAGGTGCGAAATAAACCACCTTGCAAGGAGAGGAGTACAGCACATGAGAACACCCCTCTTTCTCATTGTTCGAGTGTAAAATGAGTGAAGAATGTCCCCAAGCAATGTTGGTATTGGATTTCTGGATAAGATGATCTTGACGGCGTTGACATCCACAAGCTGGTCAGGATTTGGGAACAAGACCAACCCATAGATGAGGAGGGCCACAATTTCTTCAAAGGCTTGTACATCCAATGAATTCCAACACTCTTGTGCTTTCTCAAACAAGAATTTTGCTAAGAAGCCTTTGACACCGCTTCTAGTTTCCCAATGCCCCTTGATGTCAGATGGTTGTAGATGTAGTGCTTGAGCAACATCTTCAGGCTTTGGTTCCTTTTCCATACCGTTGAAAGGTAGTTGATTAAGGATAGGAATTCTCAGGAGTTGAGAAAATTCCTCCAGAGTGGGCACCAACTGGTATTCGGGGAAAGTGAAACAGTGGTGAAGAGGGTCAAAGAACTAGAACAGCACCTTCATCATGTCCTCTTCAATGCTGGTGTTGACTAGGCTGAGCAGTCTACCATGTCTTTCACTAAAGGGAGAACTTTCCGGAATTCTGGATGTGAGCTCTTTAAGTTGAGGAGGGATTCTCACAAGGTTGACTTGGATAGTTTTCCTGCGAAGAATTTCCATGACCTACAAAACAAGAACAAAGATGAAGATCCAAACCCTTGAAATGGTTAGTGTATGCATATGATGCTTTATGATGTTCATGATGTATGCATAAACATATGTGCAAGCAAGTCACACAAAACCCTAGTTTCAGGCTTTCATGAGGTTTCATAGGTAAGTATCCTCTTGAGTGTAGTTGGCTTAAAAACCTGTCCTATAAATAGTAACCAGTGTTCTAAGGATCTCAATATCATTGGATTGTTTTCCATGTTCATTGTTTTGGTTTAGCCACTTAACTAGCGACCAAAATATTCCAAGAAAACAACCCTCAATGAGTGTAGTATCGAGTATCTACCAACTTCGGACTGCACCAAAGCCGGTCATCTCACTACCCCTAATAAAAGGCCAAGATGGTCAAGTAAGGTTCTAGGTCATTAGTGCTTAGTGACATCACTCAGTGGCCCCGTACTCTCCTTGATTGAACTCAAGGGTTACCGGTACTCACAAATATGTCGCACTAATATAGCTATTGCTTCAACCGTGTCGGTATACCCCACACAGTTTCCACAATGTATTGCTATCTATGAATGTTTCCCCAAATCCGGGTGTAGGATTTCAAGCCCAAACAAGAGAACCAAGATGTAAAGCAATCAAAGCAAACAATTAGTCATGCAAAAGGGTGATCTACGCCCTAAGGTTACTCCACTTTTAAAGACACTGATCTCCCCAGCAGAGTCGCCAGTTTTGTGATACGGTGGGAGAACTGACTTGAGTTTTGCGTTTGTTTTCGCAAATGTTTCGGTTGAGCAAGAGTCGCCACTGACTTTTTATTTTATCCTAAGGAAAGGTTTAAAAAGCACAGGAAAAACCTTTGAGATGTTTTCTTGGGTTCGGGGAGTAGATTATAGAAAGGGAAGGTATTAGCACCCTTTCTATCCATGGTTATCCATGGGCTCTTAGTTACTTTCTTTAGATCACTTGCCTTGTGTTGTACCCCAAAATTTGCCCTCCCATATTCTTCAAGATTTGTCAGGGTCAATCTCCAAATGGTTCAAAATCCCTCAAGGGTTGCACAGTCTAATTGCCTCATAACACAGTCAAAATTAGGGTTTTGGTTCTTGCAAAGAAAATGAGGTTTTCAAGGGTCCAATCAAGTCCTATATGCCTATATACATTGTCAAGCATCCATATGTCAAGTTTCAAGACTCACAACATCAAGTTGCCCAGTCAAAAACCCTAGTTGCTCCACAGTCAACTGCAGGGGTAAAATGGTCATTTGACAGTCAAAAGTCAAAAATTTTGGTCAACATCTTGTTTTGAAGCCACAATCATAATTTGATCAATTCCTGATCATGATTCCATAAGCATGGCTCAAAAAGTCTCAAGATGCAAAAGTTTCTATTTTTGGACAACTGAAAAGTCAACTGCAAATTGACCAAGGCATAACTTCTTCATGGTTTATCAGAAAAATCCCATCAATGCTCATTTTGATAGGGAATGACATTTCCTACAACTCATCTTCACACTCCAAGTCCAAGAAATGCTCTCACAAAAAGTTATCAATTTCAACAGAATTTTTTTTATTAATAACCAAGTATTAAAAAAATATTTCGCGAATAACCGGGTTTCGGAAAAAATTACGCAAATAACCATGTTTGAGATGGCTCCATAAAGGAGGAGCCATCTCATTTGGCGCATCCTCCTATTTTTATAAGGGAGGCGCCATCTCATTTGGCGCCTAAGGGCAAATGGCAAGCCCTAAGCCAAATGAGATGGCGCCTATGTGCAAAATTAGGTCAAAAAAAAAATTTTTTTTTTCCTTTCCTGCGCGTTGCGTATTAGACAGAGATAACCAAAATTGATTTTTTATTTGAAAAAAAATAATTACATTCAACTGTTTTACATTTAAATAACAGTAAAAAAATAGATACAAAAAATACTGAAAAAAAAAAGATACATCAATGATCCCCAGGAACCCGGTAATGACCCCCAGTTCCGCATCCCCGTCCTCGCCTTTCTCTTGCTGGGTGCCGTCTCGTTTCCTGTTGTGGCAAGGTCGATGGCCCAGCGAAGTCAATGCGATCCGAATCCATAAAATCAGTAAGATCTCCATATCTCGAAGATCCGCTCTGGTACAGTCGGTTACCCATGCCCTCGAAGTTTGGTCGTGTTGGCGGTGGGTGGGGTTCCATGGTTGGTCGGTAGCATTGGTCGTCTGAGTATGGGGGGTAGAAAGGAAATGGATCTTGGGGTGTTTGGTACTGTGGATGTTGGGTTGTTTGGTGATATGGTGGTTGATGGTAGGTTTGGTCGGGTTGGTCGTAATCTTCTGACATTCCCATATCAGGGCTAAGGCTGGATGTTGAGGGCCCCATATTGGGATATGTGGAAGACTGAAATTGTGTATGGGGTATGTGGGTTTGCTGGTATTGGGGTTGGTATTGTGGTTGGGTTTGAGGCATATCTGGGTATTGGTAGTTTGGCGGTGATTGTGGTTGGTAGTACGGCATTTGGTTGTAGTTGTGTTGTGGTGGGGAATGTGGTTGTGTGTTTGTTGGTCTGTTTCTTCTTGGGGGTGGGTTTGAGGTTGATGGATTTTGGGTTTGTTGGTGGGGAATCGAGGGTTGTGCCCATTGTGTGCGTGGGTCAACCAAGTACCTCGGATGAGACACGTGCATATTTGGGTTACTAACCGACCTGTACCACGACATATATTGATCGGTGTGTCGCATGTTACCTTGAGTAAGGAAAACAGGGGATTGCAAGATGTAGCGGTGACGCCTTTGCCACATTTTACACCATTCTGGAGCAAAGTCTTTCCAGTTGGTTAGATTCCACTGGGCGTCGACCCTTTTTAGATGCCAGGGGGACAAATCTGTTGGGTCACTTGGTATCTCTTGGATCATTCCGAACTGCATCTTCACACGGTCGCTGTGGTGCATCTCCACAATGTTGAACCGAATGAGTGCAGTCTTTGCAGTCCAAGTTGCTGCATCCTCTGGATTTGGAGAATGGTCCAAACCCAAATATGGTCTCCAGACGAACTGCGATAAAATTTAAATCAGGTAAGCGCAAAAGTAATGTATAAATAAATAAAATGAACAAAAGTTAAAAGCTACGACTTACGTCATCTGGGCCTAGGTGATCCAACAGATTCCGGTAGAGTGCGACATTGAATCTGGGATTCTTGCCGTAATACATACCCCTCACGCAGTACCTATAGGAAATGAGAAACATGTTATTTTTAGCATATATTTTGGAAAGAGAAGAATAGTTATAAATGCTATAACTTAATGACTTACTTTGTTGCGTAAGGGAAACCAAAAGTGTTGTTGTTGATGGGGTTTAAGGACTCCATCCTCCACCAACCCCAGGCTTGTAGTAAAAATGCGCACCCATAAAATGTACATTTTTCCTTGACTGCGTTTTTGCACAAGGAACTGTACAGGTGGGCTAATACTGCAGAACCCCAACTAAATTTTCTAGTTTTATCAAAATTGGTTAGTAAATGTAAGTACATGAAATTTACACTATTTTCCGTACTTTCGGGAAATAAAAAAGTACCAAAAAGTATCATAATATACGTTCGGGCTTTTACTACTCGGTCATTTTCTGAGGAATTTTCATTTAATTCCATACTTGCATAATGCCGTTTCAGGTCAGTGAGTAGTATTCCCTGCCCTCTTGCTCCACCACCTTCTACCATGTCCCTACCCAACAGTTCTTCACATTGTGAGTTGGGTTGTTGAACCGACCCGTTCACCGCTTTACCGTCAATAGGGAGGCCCAGTAGCATGTAGACATCTTCGAGAGTGATGGTACATTCACCTATTGGTAGGTGAAATGTATGGGTCTCCGGTCTCCACCTCTCCAACATTGCAAGGATGAATTTGGAGTCAATGGTGCAGTTGGAGATCTTTATCACGTGTCCAAAACCTGCATATTCCAGATAAGGGACGATAAAAGGGTCGGGGGCCAGGTATTTGTGCGAACGGATTCTGAATCTTTGTGTATCCTGAGATCATAATTAAACAAGAGTAAGATTAATTAAGATGAACAACACGTTTTTTAAAGTATGAAAAATGTATAACCAAAGAAGAGACTTACAAATGCAGCAATGTTTTCCCTTGTGCCTCTGTGAGTATCTCCCATTGTTAGAAGGGCCATTCTTCAGAACGCTTGAGTGAATGAAAGACTTAGGAAGAAATAAGGAGTATGATAGACTTAAGAAATATTTCGTAGCAGAGAGTGAGAGAGTGAGAGTTGTGTGGGTGTGAGATATGTTTCATAAGGTATGTATTTATAGGCAAATAATTCTGATGTAGTGGTTGCATGCCTGCGAGGTGTCACATTTGCATGCTTAGGGAGTTACACATATGAATGCATGCATTTACAAATAATGTAAGGTGTCACTCTTGCAGGCTAGGTGGCAGCCCATGCATGTATCACGATTGGACAGTAAGGGAGGCGCCATCTCACTTGGCGAAATAGTACAAAAATGGATGTTGTCGCCACCCCATTTGGCGAATAAGAGGTGTCACGTTTTACAGCATTGACTCAGGCTACGTGACAGCCTTTGGGATTCCTTTCTCTGTTGCATGCAAGGCCATTGGAGCTGATGGGTGGCAGGCTTAGACAAAACTTTTATGTGTGAAGAATAGGGCCAGGCTAGGTGGCAGCATAAGCCCATGCATGTATCACGATTGGACAGTAAGGGAGGCGCCATCTAACTTGGTGAAATAGTACAAAAATGAATGTTGTCGCCACCCCATTTGGCGAATAAGAGGTGTCACGTTTTACAGCATTGACTCAGGCTACGTGACAGCCTTTGGGATTCCTTTCTCTGTTGCATGCAAGGCCATTGGAGCTGATGGGTGGCAGGCTTAGACAAAACATTTATGTGTGTAAAATAGGGCCAGGCTAGGTGGCAGCATAAGCCCATGCATGTATCACGATTGGACAGTAAGGGAGGCGCCATCTCACTTGGCGAAATAGTACAAAAATGGATGTTGTCGCCACCCCATTTGGCGAATAAGAGGTGTCACGTTTTACAGCATTGACTCAGGCTACGTGACAGCCTTTGGGATTCCTTTCTCCGTTGCATGCAAGGCCATTGGAGCTGATGGGTGGCAGGCTTAGACAAAACATTTATGTGTGTAAAATAGGGCCAGGCTAGGTGGCAGCATAAGCCCATGCATGTATCACGATTGGACAGTAAGGGAGGCGCCATCTCACTTGGCGAAATAGTACAAAAATGGATGTTGTCGCCACCCCATTTGGCGAATAAGAGGTGTCACGTTTTACAGCATTGACTCAGGCTACGTGACAGCCTTTGGGATTCCTTTCTCTGTTGCATGCAAGGCCATTGGAGCTGATGGGTGGCAGGCTTAGACAAAACATTTATGTGTGTAGAATAGGGCCAGGCTAGGTGGCAGCATAAGCCCATGCATGTATCACGATTGGACAGTAAGGGAGGCGCCATCTCACTTGGCGAAATAGTACAAAAATGGATGTTGTCGCCACCCCATTTGGCGAATAAGAGGTGTCACGTTTTACAGCATTGTCTCAGGCTACGTGACAGCCTTTGGGATTCCTTTCTCTGTTGCATGCAAGGCCATTGGAGCTGATGGGTGGCAGGCTTAGACAAAACTTTTATGTGTGAAGAATAGGGCCAGGCTAGGTGGCAGCATAAGCCCATGCATGTAATATTATTGGCAGCCTTGGGGGGTTGCATCACTTACTTAATTGAAATATTTTGCCTTAGGTTGAACATAACATTCATTCACTTAAACTGTAAAATTTTCCAACCTTCGAATCAGTCATCTAACCTTCAAACATTCCAGCATTCTTACCTTCATATAATCAATAAACCCAAAACATTCCCACCTTCATACCTAAAACAATTCTACACAATGGCCTCTTCACCACAATTTGTTGTCAAAGCACATTTCAACGGTGAGACATACATGTGTCCCACAGTTGGGTTTTTGTTTAGAAACACCGACAATGTCCGATTTCTCTTAAACGGGAAAGCAAATTTCACCTACTTTAAGAAAAGATTGGAGGCCAAACTTGAACGAGGCCCGGTATCCCAAATATTTTATCAGAGTCCAGTCTTTTTTGGAAACAACCAAGTCATATTTTATAAGGTTGCAATTCAAGATGACGAGGATTTCCAGAACATGATTTCCAGCCATGTCTATTCTGGAAACGACTCTATTGAGTTGTACGTTCTGTTTCAAGAGCCTCCGGTGACACAGGAGGTAGAGCCTCCGGTGACACAGGAGGTTGATCCTTTGGAGAATGAGCAAGATGAGGTGGATGCAGTTGATGATGAGGAAGAAGATAACGAGTTAGAGTTCGATGAAATGGTGAACGACGATTCTGACGATGATGGCATCCCAAGTATTCCTACCGACAAAATCTACACACCACCTACGCACATGACAAACTTCAACATGGGCGGAGATGAACCTTCTACGGACTTGTTTTTCCAACCGTATATGCAATCAGATGAAAATTTAAAAGAGAAGGACAAGTTTCGTAATAGAGAGGAATGCATAAGGGCCATCAAAAAATTTCACATGCTCAACTCGGTTGATTATAAGGTGGATCGTGTAAACCCGGAAAGGTACAAGATCAAGTGTGTCCACCCTGACTGCATGTTCAAGCTGACCGCTTCATACAGACTAAGGGGTGACTGCTGGGTCATAGGTTCCATGACTACCCATACTTGTGTAAGTTCCACTCAATCACAAGACCACCGAAAACTCAACCATGATCTAATATGTCAAGAAATCCTACCCTTGGTCAGCAACGACCCTTCTTTGAAGGTGAAAACAATCATCTCCCACATCACCACGGTTTTTAACTACACTCCGTCTTACCGTAAGGCGTGGTTAGCAAAGACTAAGGCGATTGAAAGGGTGTACGGAAACTGGGAGGAGTCATACCGAGAACTTCCCCGCTACCTAAATGCACTCAAGACATATTCTCCAGGTAGTGTTTATGTTCTGGAAACATTGCCAGCGTACGCTCAAGATGGTAGTCTACTACATGGCAACGGAATATTCAGTCGCGTCTTTTGGGCTTTTCAACCATGCATCGTAGGGTTTGCATCATGCAAACCAATTCTACAAATAGACGGGACTTGGTTGTATGGGAAGTACAAAGGCACGCTTTTGATGGCAGTTGCACAAGATGGCAACAATAACATTTTCCCCGTTGCGTTTGCCCTTGTCGAGGGGGAGACCGGTGGTGCTTGGAGCTTTTTCCTGAAAAATCTTCGTACACACGTGGCTCCTCAACCAGATCTCTGTTTGATCTCGGACAGACATGCCTCCATTGAAAGTGCCTATAATAATCCGGCAAATGGTTGGCATGACCCTCCTTCTACGCATGTCTATTGCGTCAGGCATATCGTCCAGAATTTCTCGAGGGAGGTCAAGGACAAAACATTGAGGAAAGCGGTGATGAATGCGGGATACGCACTGACACAGCCCACATTCAAATATTACCGCAACGAGATCCGTTTGTCTAACCCAGAAGCCGGTACGTGGATCGACAATATACCGGTCGAAAAGTGGACTAGGTCATACGACAATGGCCAAAGATGGGGGCATATGACAACAAATCTGATTGAATCAATGAATGGGGTATTCAAGGGCATACGAAACCTCCCCATCACTGCCTTGGTGAAATCCACGTATTTTAGGATGGCTGCGTTATTTGCCAAAAGAGGTGAAATGTGGTATGCGGTCTTGCAATCAGGACAACTATGGAGTGAAAGCTGTATGAAATACATTAAGGCTGAAAGTGCTAAAGCCAACACTCACATGGTTACACGGTTTGACCGCCATAGCCACAACTTCATTGTGAAAGAGACAATTGACCACAATGAAGGCCTGGCAAGACAAGAATACAGGGTCATTTTACCTTCTCAATGGTGCGATTGTGGCAGGTTTCAAGCTTTTCGTATGCCTTGCTCTCATGTCATTGCCGCTTGTGCGCATACCCATCAAGACGCGCTTCAACTGCTCTCAAACGTTTATAAATCTGAAACGTTGCTCACTGTTTACAACAACAACTTTCCTTTGGTGGCAAAACCGGACTATTGGCCTGAATACAACGGTGATATAGTTTGGCACAATGACCAAATGCGAAGGAACAAGAAGGGTCGTCCCAAAAGCAGGCGCATAACAACAGAAATGGACGATCTTGACAGGTTGGAAAGAAAGTGTGGTTTATGCCGTCAGGTCGGACACAATCGCAAAAACTGTCTGAATCGGGCGTCTGGCTCGACCACATAAATTTTGTAATACAATAAATCTTTTCAATATTTGTGTTGTAAACATTATGGGTTTTCCGTTAATAAAACTGTTCACACAATTTAAGAAATTCAATATAGGAAATTACATTAGGGTTTTCGCGTACAACAATGATTAACGATAATCAATATAGGAAATTACATTAGGGTTTTCGCGTACAACAATGATTAACGATAATCAATCTAGGAAATTACAACTGTTAACACAATTTCATCTGACCCATGCATCATCAGCATTACATCACTGTCTGTTTTGACTTCCTCCAACCACACATTAGGTCTTCCTGTCGCATGCGAGGTTGTTGTTCGTTTTCGCTGGATCCTTCGAATTTTTTCCCCCTCGGTGATGTCTCCATCTAGCCACCGCATCAACTCCCGCTTCAGACGCTCCATGGAGTGAATGTGCCAGAATTTCATTTTCATCGCGGGTTTCGTGGCGGAGAATATAACGTAACCATCTCTGCTAAAAATCATAGGCGACGTCATTACGTAAATAAGGGAGTACAAAATAAAAATACAGTGCGAGAAAGTGTGAGAAATTTCAAAGAAACGGACGAATTATTTATAAAACAGCAAAAAACCCTAGTTTTGCCCTAGGCGCCAAGTGAGATGGCGCCTCCTCTCCTTTTTAAGGAGCATGCGCCATCTCACTTGGCTAAAAGCCAATGGAGGCGCCAAGTGAGATGGCGCCTAGGGCAAAACCCTAGGTGCATGCGCCAAATGACTTGGCTCCTCCTTTATGGAGCCATCTCAAACATGGTTATTTGCGTAGTTTTTTCCGAAACCCGGTTATTTGCGAAATATTTTTTTAATACATGGTTATTAATAAAAAAAATTCATTTCAACATTATAGGTCATTTTCAAAAGTCAACAAAAAGGCACTTTAAGTCAAAGACCATAACTTGAGATTGGTAAATCAAAATGACATGGGACCAAAGGAATTGGTTAGAGGACTTCAAGACCTTTCCAAAATGTCCAAGAACATGTTCATAGCTTCAAAATTGAGCAAGATATGCATTGGAGAAGTTGGGAAATTTTAGGGAACTTTCAAAAGTCCACTTTGCCTAAAACACTTCAATTTTGCTAATGGGCCTCAAATTCCTTCTTGAAACTTTACCCAAAGCCTATGCACGACCCATTGAGCTCAAAATAATTTATTTTCTTATTTTTGATTAATTAGTTGGATTTATATTTATATTAATTCATTTAATTGGTTTTAATTATAAGAAAATTCAAAGATATGCTTTTTAGATCTTTTTGTGCAGCAAATGTGACTAGGGCAAGCTGGCAACTCGTTTCTCAATCAACAAGGCAAAGAAATCCATGATTGGCAAGGTTTCATGAAAGAAAAGATTGGAAAAGATATGATTAGGCAATCAAATATTCAAGTCATAATGCCATGGACTTTTGGGCTCATTCTTGACCCAATTCTGATCACATACATATGCAAGAGCTAACCCTACTCAAGAGGACACGTGAAAGCTGCCAAAAACTATATAGCCAATTTGCAAATTTTGAAGAAAAACTTGAAAACTGAAATCATACTTGCAGTGCCTTTCCACGCCTAAAAAGGATTCCAATACATTGCCTGAGTCTCCAGGAAGCGTTTGCAATCAAGAATCAATCCTAACACGCGAAGAATCAAAGAACATAGGCCACACGGTTTGCCTTATTTTTCAAACTTGCATATCATGTTTCACGTGCTTTTAATCTGTTTTCTTGTTTGATTTACACTTATAGTGACCTTCTGAAGCGATTGGTACAGTTCAATTGAATTAACGTTGCCTGAATCAAGATTCACCATGGATGAAACCTAGGGTTTCTGAAGCTTCAAATTAGGGCTTTAGGCATCAAGAAAAATTGGACTAAGCCATGACCATGGTTGAATTCGTCAAGGCCAGACGAATTCAACCAACCTATCGCGCCCTTTTTATATTGATTCCTCTTCTATTCGCTATTTTTCACACTTTCACTTAGTGGGGGTTTAAAACCCCCGCTATCTTGTTTGTATTTGCAGGAAAAAGATGAAGAAGACAATAGATGTCCAAGCGTGATTGGAAGATTCAAATTTTAGCGCGTTTTTTAATGTCTCAGCATAATTGGTTTTTTTTCATATATTATATTTGTTATGTATATATTTAACAAAGGCGCTGCATAGCTCAGATGGTGGAGGACGTGTCTTGCAAGCATAGGGACCTGGGTTCGATTCCCAGGTCCCCCCATATATTCTTCATATTTTTCTTAATGCTTTTACATGCAGCACTCCTTCAACGCTCCACCATGCATCCTCACGCCTGAGCTTGCCACGCCCTCATGATGATCAATCCAGTGGTTACAGAATGAAGAGCATGATGCACTCTAGTCAACCAACGTGCACACGATCAGGAAAGTCAACTGGGCTCTATGCTTCAATGGGCCAGAATTCCTCACAAACACCTCCACTTTGGGCCTGACACCCCCTTGGTTTGCATGCTTTTTTTAATTTAATTTTCTTCTCTTTCTAATTCTTTTAATTATTTTAATTGTTTTTATTAATTCACCATTAATTAATTTTCATAATAAAAACAGAAAATCAAAACACAAAATATATTTAATTATTTATTAATTTTCTCACTAATTTATTTTTGTAAATAAACTCTAATAACTAATCTAGGTTAATTTAGGTTTAAAATTTAATCTCTTTTCTTAATAAATAAAAAATAGATAGAATTAGGTTTTTTGACATTTTTATCTTTTTCTTAATTAATTATTTTCATCATTATTTATTATTATTATTATTAATTGCTATTTTTGTAAATAAACATGTAAATTAATTAATTAGTAAATTAGGTCAACTTTGATATTTTCTTTAATAATTAAAATAATCTAGATTTAGGGTTTCCTTTTAATTCTTTTTCTTATTTTCATTAAATACAAAAAACATAAAAAAAATACTTTCTTTTCTTTAATCAAATAATTAATTAGGCTTTAATTTAATTAAATTTCAAGCAAAGGGTCAAAGCCCTCGGACGTTCATTTTAATTCTTTTCGCGCATTATTTTTCTTATTGATTATTATGTAACTGTTCAAGGAATGTAATAGTAATTAGGATTTACCGCTTTATTTAATTTCCGCATGTTTTATCAAAACGGGTCTTTGTATTTTGGCGATGTATAGACCCACGCCTTGTAATAGCGTAGCTTTTATCTTTCCGTCTTTTAGTTTTCCGCACTCCTAAATTCTAAATTGCATGAAAGAATGTATGGTAATTAAAAACAACGCGTAGCTCACAATGCCCTGATCAAAGATAAATATTAACATGAAAATAACACACAATACACACACCACTTCTAGGGTACGCCTCACTCGTTGCCTTCGAAACGTGGTCGTCAAGTATAGGACGTTTTAACGGTCGCTCTTATGTCCAAGATCCAATTGCCTCGACACAGTTGCCTCGAAACGGTTGCCTCGGATTAAAAAAAAGGATCTAGGATGTAAGGGTAGCTTCTAAGGTGTCCTACTGTTGCTTCGGTGACCACACTGTCCCTACAATCGAATTGACCCGAACACCTCCAACGGTGGTGCTACCTACCTCTCAATGGTGGGATGGCACTACCTTAAAGACTTTTACATTGCCTAATTCCTTAGGGTAGGTAGATGACTCATGGATACTTGCTCTCTTCAAAAACAAATCAAAATCTTTTCACACTGACACTTTCAAAAACTTTCAAAACAAATTTTTCAAACACTCTTGAGGACAGATACCAGAGTTATTCAGAAATCTTTCAATGAAACTTTTTCAAACCCACTCACATTTGAAAAGCAAACAACATTTTGAAAACATAAGAGAAAGTATCTAAGAGCCCATGGATAACCATGGATAGAAAGGGTGCTAACACCTTCCCTTTCTATAAATCTACCTCCCGAACCGAGAAACATTCTCATAAGGAATTTTGCTGTGCTTTTGTCCTGTCCATGTTGGAGAAAATAAAAGACGGTGGTGACTCTTGCTTACCGCGACATTTCGCGAACCAGCTTTAAACAGTCAGTTCTATTTCCACCGATCACAGAACTGGCGACTCTGCTGGGGAAACTCAAAGTGAGGTGTACCTTAGGATAGCTCATACTTATGTTTTCAATTGCTTTGTTTTGTTTGCTTTATTATTGTGGGCATTGTCTTGGAGTTTCATAGATCCTAACCCGGATCTGGGGATACCCTGTTAGGTAGCATAAGTTGTGAGGGACCTGTCCGGCATAGACCGACACGGGTGAAGCAGTGGCTACGTTGGTGTGGCACCTTGGTCTGTACCGATATCCCTTGTGTTGCAACGAGGAGAATATGGGTCTTCTGAGGAGTCATTAAGCACCAACCGACCTTAGAACCTTAAATGACCCAACTTGGCCAATAGAACAGTAGCAGTATGCTACACCCATTGAGGCTAAACTCTCGCGATGGTTATGGCCGCAAGAAAAGATTGCGATGCTGGAGTTATGATCGATTGAGGGTAGTCAATGATATTGGGATCCTCTAGAACCCGGTTACTTTTGATAGGACAGGTCTTAACAAACAAACTGAAAGAGGGTAATACCTAGACCCCTGGCCTAAACCCTAAGGGCTGTCTTGTGTGACTTGTGTGCCTTATCATGTTTGCCTTTGTGAATATTTGTGGTGTGCTTTATCATGACATCATACCATCATAGACATTGCATGCATCCTGCATAAGGATTGACCATTTCAAAGACAAGAGGGTTTCACCTTTGCTCTGTTTTGTAGGACATCATGATGCCTGTGCGAAGGAACACTGTCCGGTTTAATTTTGTTCACCCACATGAGTTGCTTGAAGAATTGGTTAGCAGAATTCCAAATACCACTTCTTTCATCCAGAGGCATGGTTCTTTTCTCGGTTTAGTCACTGCGAAGTGGGACCAACAACTGATGAGTGTCCTGACCCAGTTTTATGACCCCTTGTATAACTGCTTCACCTTTCAAGACTTCCAGCTGGTCCCTACCCTGGAAGAGTTCTCTGATTTGCTTGGTGTCCCTATCTTGGATCAGACTCCTTTCACTGGTTGGGAAAAGACTCTTAGGCTTGAGGAGATTGCTGCAGCCCTTCCCTTGACCTACAAGGAGGTAATGGACAACTGGGTGACTAGAAGCAGAGTTAAGGGTTTCTTGGCCAAGTTTCTGATCGGTAAAGCTAACAGTTTCTGGAATGACTTAGACTTTAGGGCGTATGAAGACATTCAGGCTCTCTTAATCTATGGTCTGGTTCTGTTTCCAAATCCGGATAACTTCATTAACATCACTGTCATAAGGATCTTCATGTCTCGGAACCCTGTGCCCACTCTCTTGGGTGATATCCTGCAACAACTCTATGCTCGTACTGCCCGAAGACGAGGAACTCTGTGGTGTTGTATTCCTTTGTTAGTGAGGTGGTTTATTTCGCACCTCCCTAAGTTCGTGCTGAAGAATAAAGAAGGAAGAGGTTGGGCTCATAGGTTAATGTCTCTCACTGATAATGACATCATTTGGACCTTCAGGGGTTTGGATGAGGTAGCTGTTATTGATCGTTGCGGAGAATACCCTAATGTTCCTTTGATTGGTACCCAAGGAGGAATCTCTTATAATCCATGTCTAGCTCCCCGTCAGTTTGGAAGAGCCAGAAGAGCAGGGCCTCATGAGATGTTGGTGCCTCACATCAGTTTTGAGTTTCAGGTAGATAGTGACGAGCTGCGTCGTAGGTTCATCAAGGCTTGGGACAGAATTCACAAAGCTGACCCACATGAGTTGGGACCGAAGACTTCTCTACCTATGGAACCCTACTACAGATGGGTCCGCATCCGTGCTCAGAAGTATGGTATGCCATATGAAGCTGTCAGACCCATCATTCTTGAGTATCCTGATAGAGATGGGGCTCCTCCAACTGTTCTCCCTCCTCAGATACCTACTGATGTTGATACACTAAAAAGTTCTTGGGCGCAACTACAAGAAGAACGAGATTCTTATCGGAAAAAGTTCAACGAGCAAGAATTAAAGATCCAGAAGCTGACAAAGCAGTTGGAGAACGAGCGGGCCTTGAATGACTACATCCGTACTGAGAAGAGGCGACCCTGGGATCACTGATGAGCGTTGGATGTTCTTTTACAGTTTTTATTTCCCTTTTCAGTATTTCCATTTTATGTAACGCCTAAGGGTAATCTGTTGAACAATTTAAATTTCAAAGTTGAATCTAATAAAGTGTGTTCCTTTTTGTTTACAAAGTTGAATCCCGATTGTCTTTGAAAACATAAATCATACGCATTCCATTCATCATGTGCATCACATGTATTTTTCTTTTCAGGTTGCTTAATGTTCTTCGCTGTTTATTTCAGCACGCCATCATGAATCCTGAATCATCTACTGAGTAATCCATCAAGGCCCTCCAGGCTCAGAACGCCCAGTTCCAAGAGCTGATTATGAGTTTAGCCCAAGGGCAAGAGGAATTGAAGGCTCTGCTGGTCAAGAAGAAGAAGAAGAGAACTGTACTATTCAACACTGGCCAGAGGTTTGGCAATACACTGCAAAATAAGGTTGATCAAGCTGGTTCTTCTGTAGGGAAAGGCAGTCCCCAAGGGGGAAGGGTTCCTAGTCCTGTGGTCTCTGACAACGAGACCGATTTCAATGAGGAGCAGTACCCTCCAGCTGAACACAAGTACAAGCAGTTAGAGGATCGTCTGAATGCCATGGAAATTCAACAAGTGCCTGGGTTGGATTTTGGAGACTTGGGTCTATCTTCTGGTGTGGTGATCCCACACAAGTTCAAAGCACCATCTTTCGCAAAGTATGACGGGGCGTCATGCCCTAAGCTACATCTCAGATCTTATGTGCGGAAGATCCAACCATACACTATGGACAAGAACTTATGGATCCATTTCTTCCAAGAGAGTCTTTCAGGGACTCATCTCGAATGGTTCTATCAGCTGGATGGAACCAAGGTTCATAACTGGGAGGACTTGGCTACTGCTTTTTACAAGCAGTATCAGTATAATGCCGACCTCTCTCCTACACGTACCCAACTCCAGGGTATGTCGCTAGGATCGGGAGAAGGTTTTAAAGAGTACGCGTAGAAGTGGAGGGACCTGGCTGGCAGGGTGCAGCCGCCGTTAACCGACCGCGAACTTGTGGACATGTTCTTGGGGACCCTATCCGGGTCGTTCTTCAACCATCTCATTGGTAATTCCTCTGCAGGGTTTACAGACCTCATTCTGACGGGTGAAAGGATAGAAGCTGGCATGAAATCAGGGAAGATATAGAAAAATGCGTCCTCAAATTCTGAGAAGAAGCCTTTTAAAAAGGAATCCAGTGCTGTGTATGGGCCCAGGAGGCAAAATAAACTGGAACGCCGCCAAGCTGTCAACGCGGTGGTAATTACAAAGCCCGCTGCCGCTCCTCGTCAACCTAACCAACCAAGGGGTGAGAGACCCAGAAGAGAATATACTCGGCTTAGTATGACCTTGTCGCAGATCTTGCCGCAACTGCTATCGACCAACTTGGTAACCGTCAGAGAAGCTCCGAAGGTGGTAAACACAACCTCTCCGAAGTATAATCCCAACGCCCGCTGTGCTTACCACTCTGATAGCCCAGGGCATTCTACTGATGATTGCTGGGCCCTGAGGAATAAGGTTCAGGACCTTATCGATGCCAAGGAAATATAATTTGAGGCGCCCGAAAGGCCCAACGTTGTGACTGCTCCTATGCCCCAGCATGGAGTAAATGCTATTGAGGAAGACCTGTATGCAGTTTCTGTGGATGATGTTGCTACCCCTTTATTGACTGTCAAGAGGAACCTGTTGCTATCCGGTTTATTTCCGGGTTATAGCAAGGGTTGCCTTCTGTGTGTTGTTTCCCCTACTGGTTGTCCGTTGCTGAAGTCAGGCGTCCAAAACCTAATGGATAGCAAAGAAATCTTCTTCAAGAAGACCGCTGTTCCTGTTGTTCCTACTGAAGAAGTATCCGTTGTCACCATTTTCAACAATCCTACCAAGGCTCCCCCGAGGAAGCCAGTCAAAATCATGTCTGTTGCACCTATCATCATTACTGTTCCGGGGCCCCTCCCCTATAAATATGACAAGGCTGTCCCATGGCACTATGGGGCAGATGTGTATGTGCTTGGAGTAAAGCAGGAGTTCAACACCAGTACCGGCATCAGTAACATCACCGGTCCCGCTAAAGTTACTCGCAGTGGCAGGCTCTTCTCGCCTGACATTGCGCCACCAGTCATCCGAAGACCTCTTATCATCACGCTTACAAATGCGCCTGTTTCCCCTCCTGATCAAGTTTCTACCCCTGCTGCTGAGTCATCTGACACTCGGGGCAAGGGGATTGTTACTGATATGCCTGCCCGGATGGAGGCACCAAAGACGGTTAGTGTTGAAGCCTCCCAGCAAGAGATGGAGGAAATTCTCAAGATAATCAAGAAAAGTGATTTTAACGTCGTTGAGCAGCTGGGGCACACCCCCTCTAAAATCTCTATGCTATCACTGTTGTTGTGCTCAGAGGCCCATGCCAAGGCCCTGATTTCATTTCTGAATACGGCCCATGTGCCACAAGAAAACTCTGCGGACCAATTTACTGATTGTGTGGCCAACTTGACCGCTGACAATGGGTTGGGTTTCTCTGATGCTGATCTGACCGCCAAGGGAAAGAACCACAATGATGCCCTGCATGTCTCTATTGAATGCAGAGGCACTACTCTCGCCCACATGTTGGTAGACACTGGTTCTTCACAGAATGTATTGCCCAAGAAGGCCTTAGACAGGTTGGATTGTGAGGGTCTGGAGTTAAAGCCTAGTAGCATTGTGGTCCGAGCCTTTGACGGGTCAAAGAGGATGGTACATGGTAAAGTGGACATTCCGATTCGGGTTGGTTCTCAAGTCTTTGATTCAACGTTCTATGTGATGGACATCCGTCCATCTTATTCCTGTTTGCTGGGTCGACCTTGGATTCACAAGGCTGGGGCTGTAACATCCACTCTACACCAAAAGCTTAAATACCCTGTCAGAGGAAAGATTGTTACAGTGCAGGGGGAGGAAGAGTACATGGGTAGTCATCTGAACTCGTTCCGGTATATAGAGATGGACGGGGAGTTCATTGAAACCCCCTTTCAACATTTTGAAGAGGTGCCTCCAACATTGGCGTCAGCAGAAACAGTGTTTGAAGAAGACTCTCCTTTGAAGATGGCTTCCTTGAAGGACGCCCGGGCTGTAATTGAAAAAGGTGAATGTGCAAACTGGGGCGGGCTCCCTGATTTTACTCCTAAGACTGACAGGTTTGGGCTGGGTTTCACTGCAGAGGCTCAGAGGGTTGTACGCAAAGTAAGGATCGGAAGACCTCCCGTGTTCATCACCAACTCGGGAGTGAATGCTATTGAAGGCGATGCGGAGGAGTCTGAGTTTGATAGCTGGATCTATCCGACAACCGACGGTGGACTGAACAATTGGACTGCAAAAGACTACATACCTGTTACTTTTGTTACTCAGTAATGAATTCCTTTGTTTTTAATTTGTGATGAACAATAAATTGAAATTTTATGGCCCGGTGTCTTACCCGGGGCACCGTTGGCTTCATTTGTGAGGGCTTATTACTTGTCATTTCCATATACCATGAATAAAAACATTGGACGTTTTTCGCATTTCAAATCTTGTGCTCCCTTTCTTTCTTTATATATTGCAAAACAGCTATATTTACACACACTCACCCATACAGGTTTTAATCCACTCTGGATCTCACTGGTAACGAATCTGCTACTGCCATTTATGACTTTGAAAATCCGATCAACTTAGCCGAAGACGAAGGTGAAGATGATTGCGAAGTGCCTGGTGAGCTTGCAAGACTGTTACTCCAGGAAGAGAGGGCCATTCAGCCGCATGAAGAGCCAGTGGAAATGGTAAATCTGGGTACTGAGACAGATAGAAAGGAAGTCAAGATTGGTTCCAATCTAGAGCTCAGCGTGAAACAACGGTTGATTCCGATGTTGCATGATTATGTAGAGATCTTCGCCTGGTCTTACGAAGACATGCCTGGGTTGGATACCGACATTGTGGTCCATCACTTGCCTGCCAAGGAAGAATGCCCTCCGGTTAAACAAAAGGTCCGCCGTATGCGTCCAGAGATGTCCGAGGAGATCAAAGCTGGGGTTATGAAGCAATTTGATTCCGGGTTTCTAGCAGTGACTTCTTACCCTCAGTGGGTTGCCAATGTGGTTCCGGTACCGAAGAAAGATGGTAAGGTCAGAATGTGTGTTGATTACAGGTATTTGAACAGGGCCAGCCCCAAGGATGATTTCCCTCTGCCTCACATCGACGTTCTGGTTGACAATACTGCTCAGCATAAGGTGTTCTCCTTCATGGACGGTTTTTCAGGTTATAATCAGATCAAGATGGCTCCTGAAGACATGGAGAAGACTACCTTTGTTACTCAGTGGGGCACCTTCTGCTACAAGGTCATGCCATTCGGGTTGAAAAATGCTGGGGGCAACCTACCAACGTGCCATGGTTGCTTTATTTCATGACATGATCCATCATGAGATTGAAGAATACGTCGATGATATGATTTCAAGGTCCCAAACTGAGGAGGAACACCTTGACCATCTACAAAAGTTGTTTGATCGTCTGAAGTTGTACAAGCTGAGGTTGAATCCGAACAAGTGCACCTTTGGGGTAAGATCTGGAAAGTTGCTAGGCTTCGTCGTGAGCGACAAAGGTATTCAAGTGGACCCTGCCAAGGTTAAAGCCATACAAGAGATGCTAGTTCCTAAGACAGAGAAAGAAGTCAGAGGCTTTCTAGGACGTCTGAATTATATTGTCCGATTCATCTCGCATCTAACTGCTACCTGTAAACCAATCTTTAAGCTGCTGAAGAAAGATCAAGTAGTACGTTGGAATGATGAATGTCAGGCCGCTTTCGATAGAATCAAAGAGTATCTCCAAGAACCACCCATTCTTATGCCACCGGTTGAAGGGAGACCTCTAATCCTATACTTGACAGTACTTGACAGCTCAATGGGGTGTGTGCTGGGGCAGCATGACGAGTCTGGCCGAAAAGAGCATGCCATTTATTACCTTAGCAAAAGGTTTACCGACTGTGAGACCCGATACTCACTTCTCGAGAAAACTTGCTGCGCTTTGGTATGGGCTGCTCGCCGGCTGAGACAGTATATGCTGACTCACACTACTCTGTTGATTTCAAAAATGGATCCAATAAAGTACATATTCGAAAAGCATGCTCTGTCTAGAAGAATAGCAAGATGGCAGATGATCTTGACGGAATACGACATCCAGTACACGACACAGAAAGCAATCAAGGGAAGTGTATTGGCAGACCATTTGGCACACCAGGCAGTAGACGACTACCGGTCAATGAACTTTGAGTTTCTAGACGAGAACATCATGGTAGTGACTGATTGTGAAGTACCTGGACCGGATGAAGGACCTGAGGAAGGATCCCGATGGTCTATGCACTTTGACGGAGCCTCCAACGCTTTGGGTAACGGTATTGGCGCTGTGATCATATCCCCAAAAGGCACTCATACTCCACTTACTGCCCGACTATGTTTCAACTGCACCAACAACATGGCGGAGTATGAGGCATGCATCAAGGGTCTTCAAGCTGCGATTGACTTAAGGATCAAGTTTCTGAGTGCCTTCGGAGATTCCGCTCTCGTGATCAATCAGATCAAAGTCGACTGGGATACGAAACACTCAAACCTTATTCCTTACAAAGAATGTGTGTTGACATTGATCCCGCACTTCACAGAGATAACTTTTGAACACTTCCCAAGAGAGGAGAATCAGTTGGCGGACGCGTTATCTACGATGTCTTCCATGTTCAAAGTAAAGTGGGACAATGAAGCTCCCCGGATCATTATCTGGAAACTGGATGAACCCGCATATTGCTGTGATCTTGAGGCTGAGGTGGTAACTGAAAAACCTTGGTATCATGAAGTGAATAGGTACTTGGAAGCTCAAGAATACCCTGAAGGTGCATCCATCAATGACAAAAAGTTTCTGAGAAGGTTCGCTGCAAAGTTCTTCCTCAGCAACGGCATTCTGTACAAGCGAAACTATGATTCAACCTTATTGCGTTGTGTGGAAAAGACTGAAGCAGAAAATATCATGGCAGAGCTACATAAAGGTACCTTCGGAACACATTCCAGTGGACACACCATGGAAAAGAAAATCCTTCGGGCAGGATATTTCTGGTCCACAATGGAAGCTGATTGTTACCAACATTCTAGGACATGTCATAAGTGCCAAATTTATGCAGATAAGGTGCACGTTCCTCCAGTCCCTCTGAATGTCTTGACTGCCCCTTGGCCTTTCGCAATGTGGGGCATTGATATGATCGGCGAGATTAAACCTACGGCATCCAACGGGCATCGCTTCATCCTGGTAGCGATCGATTACTTTACAAAGTGGGTTGAAGCAGCTTCCTATGCTACGGTAACCAAGAACGTCGTGGCACGGTTCATTCGGCATAACATGATCTGTCGATATGGTGTACCTGAGAGGATCATTACGGACAATGGTACCAATCTCAATAACAAGATGATCACTGAGCTCTGCGAGCAATTCAAGATACAGCACCACAACTCTTCTCCTTACCGGCCGAAGATGAATGGGGCTGTAGAAGCAGCTAATAAGAATATCAAAAAGATTGTGCAGAAGATGACAGTGACCTATAAAGATTGGCACGAGATGTTACCGTTTGCTCTTCACGGGTACCGTACCTCAGCAAGGACGTCAACCGGGGCAACCCCCTTTTCCTTGGTCTACGGCATGGAGACAGTCTTGCCTATTGAAGTTCAGATACCTTCTCTCCGGATAATGAAGGATGCAGGCTTGAGCGAAGATGACTGGATCCAGACTCGACTTGATCAATTAAATCTAATTAACGAAAAGAGACTCACTGCTATTTGTCATGGTCAAACGTATCAAAAACGGATGATCAGGGCATTTAACAAGAAAGTCAGACCACAAGAGTATCAAGTTGGGGACCTGGTAATCAAACGTATCATTCTTCCTCAAAGTGATCCCAGGGGCAAATGGACCCCTACGTACGAAGGGCCATTTGTGGTTAAACATGTCTTCTCAGGAGGAGCCATGGTTCTAACCACCATGGACGGTGACGACCTTCCTCACCCCGCCAATGCAGACATAGTAAAAAGATACTACGCATGATAAAAGACCCGCTAGGTTGACATACCTAGGCAAAAATTAGGGCTTCCCGGCGAACCAAAAGGGTTCGGGCAAAAATAAGGGATGAAATGAAAAAAATCTGTACACCCGGCAAGTCGAAAACCTGAAAAGGCGGCTTCGGCAAAAATGGGTATCCCGGTGGGCTGAAAACCCGAAAGGGCGGTCCAGGAAAAAGTTAGGGATAAGCGTAATACTATGTGTTGTACCCCAAAATTTGCCCTCCCATTTCCTCAACATTTTCTCATCACAAGACCTTTGAAGATCAAGATACAGTTAGGGTTTCCTCTGCTCAAGACTTCTCCTTGCACTGTTGACTCAAATTAGGGTTTGTGTTTGCCTAAGGATGTTTTGACCTAAAATGCCTAAGATTACTTTCATGCTTCATGTTGGACTCCCAAGTTTACCTATACCAAGTTTCAAGTCTTGATTCCAAGTTTTGCCCAGTCAATTGGACAGTTGACCTAGAAATCAGCTGTATTGGGGAAAAAGTCAACTGTGGCCAATTGACAGTCAAATCTCATGAAATTTGATCCACATCAACATTATGAACTCATATAGACTATTTGATCAAGTTTGGATCACAATTCCCCAAGAAATTTGATCAGATCATCAAAAGGGCAGAATGGTCATTTTTAGGGTTTTGACTGCACAAAGGCAATTTTTGACTGTTTGACCTAGCCAATGGTAAACCAAGCTCACATATGGCCTCAAGGACTTAATGGAATTATCTTGACATGTTCATCAAGCTCAAAAGATCCTAAGTACACAAGATTGACAGTTGAATTTCCCAGTCAACTGATCAATTTTGACTGTATACTGAAAAGTCAAACTTTGACTTTTTAGTCAAAATCAAGAGTCAAGATTCATTTTTCATCAAAACATGCCAAATCATGAAACTTGTTCACCAAGAAATCTCAAAATGCAAATTAGGGTTTGAAAATGGAATTTTTCATAACTTAGAATTTTTCTAAGTTATGAAAAACCCTAATTTTTCCCCAACTTTGCCCCATCTTTTCACAATGATCCATTTGGATTCAAACAAAAGTCAAAACATGAAAGTTGTAGCTTGTTGCATAATATACAACTTTGATTCACAAAGTTTTCTCATTTGAAGCTTGTATCTCAAGTTATAATTTTTTGAATAAGGGCACTAAACCATCTTTTAACTTAGTGAAATTTGACCTATTTTGACAAGGTTTTCTACCCGACTTCAAGGCCACTTTTCATACCCTTCCACTTGGAATCTTGATTTGCATTTCAAAGATGGATTGTAGTACATATTCCAAGCTTTCCAAAATGTCCAAGAACTCATCAAACAACCTCATCACTTAAGAGATTCGAATTTCACAAGTTGGCAAAAATTCACTTTTGTTCTTCATCAAGACATGTTCATAATCTTGCCAATTTGAAATCAGTTTGCTTTATGCTTGATTACAGGTCCTTGAACCATTTCATACTCAATAATTTAATGCATATTCAATGAGTTGAAGCCATGTTCTTTGTGTTCTAACATTGCATAGTGGATTAATCCTAAACTAGATAAAGTGCTTTATCCATTTTTGTAAAAAGCAAGCTTTATGTCAATTTGAAATCCAAGCAAGTACAAGCAAAATCCTCTTGGCACAAGATTATGTACAAGTTGCTCTGATCAAGAGAAGATTATGCAGCATGATTAGAGGCCTCTACTGACCTAAAAACAAAAGTGACCATTGCTTGCTTCATTTTTCAAGTAACATGGCATAACTTATCACATATCTGATCTCAGCTTAGAAACAGAAGAGAGAAGTGATCAAACACATTCCATAGACCACATTCAAGCTTTGACACGAGTCCTGAACATCTAAAGCACCCTCCATCTCAAAATCACCTTGAAACTGCTCAAACAGGGGAACCCCTGCAGTTTGAGTGCAAACTCCCAATCCCTTCAAGCATTTTGATTCAAACCTTTTCCTCTACCTTCCCTACCATATCTACAAGCTAACCATGTCCTAAAATCAGACCTGTAACACCTCCAAGCCACTTCACCATTTTTAATTTTCTGTTTTGCAGTTAGAGTTCACTAGCTCAATTCAGGGAGTTCCAAGACAAAGTAGGAATTGGAAAAGCATCCTTACACTTCAAGGAAGCTGTACAAGTCATCATTTCACTCTGAAACATCCTCCATTGCCAAGCTCGATTCCAACTGAACAGGTACATTCATGGAGTTCTATCTCTCTTGTTAGGCATTGTTAGCTTTAGGTTCTTGAAGAAAACATGTCACAATCATAGCCCTGAACATGCTCATATGTTTAGATTTCATTTATATTTCGTGTGCTTAGAGAATTTCATGTCTGAACATTGATGAAAAGTTAGGTCAGAAATGGGGGGGAGAGAAATTCTCCCTCATCTTAGAGAGATAGGTCATGTTCTTTATATGGTTGAAACCGTCTCTTAATGCTCTACACTTTTCATGTTATGAGTTTTGCTTGAAAGTCCAGGAATCCAGAGATAAAAAACGCGTGTTTTTGCTTGAAGAAGGTTGTACAGAGGTTGAAGAAGAAGTGGTCTGGGCTGGGCCTGGATTTATTTTCTTTTCACACCCCATTTCCATGTTTACACCCCCTGAGCCCATTTGCTTCATTTTTAACTCTTTTTGACTTTTTCTTTTTTGGTTGACTTTGTTTATTTTTTCTCATGACATTTAAAAAATAAAAATATTTTTTTCCATCATTTTTGTATTTATTTGCATATTTATTTGTTTGTTTCTTTTGTTTGTATATAATATATATGTGTACTATTATTAGAATAAATAGAAAATAGTGTAAATACAATTTTTATTTTTGTTTACATTCTGAAAATATTTCACACAAAAAATACTTTTTATTTATTTTATTAAAATATCAAATAAATATTTATCTTGGTGTATAATACCTATTTAAGGTTATATATATATATATATATATATATATATATATATATATATATATATATATATATATATATATATATATATATATATATATATATATATATATATATATATATATATATATATATATATATATATATATATATATATATATATATATATATATATATATATATATATATATATATATATGTTTATTAATATATTTAAGCTAAAATATAAAAAAAATACTTGAATTTTTCATTTTTATTAATATTTGATACAAAATACTTTTTTTTTCACAATATACTTCATTTTATTTTATTTTTATAAATAATAAATAAATAGTTGTGTTAAATTAGATAATAATACCTTTTCTTTAAAATTAGGGTTTTTTGCCCTAAATTCAAAATACTTCAAAAAATAATACATTTTTATTTTCTTTTCTCTTTTACATAAATAATATTTTCTCATACATATAAAAACTTTCTTTTTGCATTTCACATATTTATTTAATCTCCATTTAATTATGCAATTTATTTACCTTGCAAATATCCAAATGATGTAATAATTTAGATTTAAATTCTTGTTAATATCCCCCATTTGAACATTTGTACCCCCCTTCCCATATTTGGTTTTGTAATAGCTTAGTAATTTTAATTTCGCACTTTATTGCTTTCTAATGATAACATGTTAGAATTAGGGTTTGTATGCGAAAAAACGATAAAAATAGTTTGACCTAATACAAGATAAACAAGCATGAAAATGGACACATAAATCACACTTGCACCCCCTAGGGTATTCCACTTGTTGCCTTCAAATAAATGGGCCATATTGTATGTTGAATTTCTTTGGGCAAAGCAAACAATTTGAATGATCATAGTCCCTCGACAAAACTTTTCAAAACAAACAAAAACAAATGATCAAGTCCCTTAAAGAAAATTGCCCAAAGACATTTAACGCCGTTGCAATTATGGTCTAAACGATGACCCGCGCCTGTCCCTTTCACATCCTAACACAAGGTTGCCCATCAAATACAATGGTGGAGCAAACTTGTTAAAAGGGTTAAAGTATAGCAATGATCTTTTGAGAAATTTAGGAGTAGATAACCTCTTAGTTACTTGAATCAACTTGCAAAACAAAACACTTGCCTAATTTCAAAACCACACAACATCACACTTTCAAAACAATTTTCAAAAACAAATGAAAACCTTTTCAAAAGACATACATCTTTGTATACATCCCCACATGGATCATTACAAAGGTTGCCACCACATTGACCTCTTTTCAAAACATTTTTAAACCCACACACTCAAGCACCATTTAAAACAATTGAAAACAAAAGGCAAGTGATCTAAGCAAGTAACTAAGAGCCCATGGATAACCATGGATAGAAAGGGTGCTAATACCTTCCCTTTCTATAATCTACTCCCCGAACCCAAGAAAACATCTCAAAAGGTTTTTGCTGTGCTTTTTAACCTTTCCTTAGGATAAAATAAAAAGTCGGTGGCGACTCTTGCTAACCGCAACATTTGCGAATACAAACACAAAACCTCAAGTCAGTTCTCCCACCGTATCACAGAACTGGCGACTCTGCTGGGGATAAACTTAAAAGTGGAGTAACCTTAGGGTTTAGATCACCTTTGTTTTCAATTGTTTGCTTTGTTTGCTTTTATATTTGTGGGCTTTGCATCGGAGTTTCATAGATCCTAACCCGGATCTGGGATGTACCCTTTTTAGGTAGCATAATCTGTGAGGGACCTGTCCGGCGTAGACCGACATGGGTGAAGCAGTGGCTACGTTGGTGTGGCATCTTAGTCTGTACCTATATCCCTTGTGTTGTAACGGGGAGAATATAGGTCTTCTAAGGGGTCATTAAACACCAACCAACCTTAGAACCCTAAATTGACCAACTTGGCTATTAGGACAGTAGCAGTATGCTACACTCATTGAGGCTAAACTCTCGAGATGGTTCTGGCCGCGAGAAAAGATTGCGATGCTGGAGTTATGACCGATTGAGGGTAGCCAATGATTTGAGATCCTCTAGAACCCGGGTACTTCTTATAGGACAGGTTTTAACCAACAAAACCAAAAGAGGGTAATACCTGAAACTCATGCTGGCCTGAAACCTAAGGGTGTCTTGTGTGACTTGTGTGCCTTATCTGTCTATGTGAATACTTGTGGTGTGCTTCATCATAGCATCATGCTATCATACCATTGCATGCATCCTGTATAAAAGGCTAACCCATTTCAAAGACAAAAAGGTTTCATCTTTGCTCTGTTTTGTAGGACATTATGATGCCCGTGCGTAGAAGTACTGTCCGGCTCAACTTTGTTCAACCACCAGTTGTACTCAAGGATCTGGTTGGAAGGATTCCAAACACTACCTCCTTCATCAACAGACATGGTTCTCTCCTTGGCTTGATCACTGCAAAATGGGACCAACAACTGATAAGTGTTCTGACCCAGTTTTATGACCCTCTGCATCACTGTTTCACCTTCTAAGACTTCCAACTGGTTCCTACCCTGGAAGAATTTTCTTATTTGCTTGGGATTCCTGTCTTGGAACAAACTCCCTTCACTGGTTTGGAAAAGACTCCTAGGCCTGAGGAGATTGCTGCAATTCTCCCCTTGACCAAGGAAGAGGTATTGTCCAACTGGGAAACTAGAAATGGGGTCAAGGGCTTTTTGGTCAAATTTCTGGTTGGCAAGGCTAATGATTTCTGGAATGACTTGGACTTCAAGGCATATGAGGATATTCTAGCTCTTTTGATCTATGGTCTGGTGCTATTTCCCAACCCTGACACCTTTATCAGTATCCATGTCATAAGGATCTTCATGTCTCGGAATCCGGTACCCACTCTTTTGGGTGATATTCTACAACAACTCTACGCTCGTACTGCTCGAAAACGGGGGACTCCGTGGTGTTGTGCTCCTTTACTAGTAAGGTGGTTTATTTCGCACCTTCCTAAGTTCGTGCTGAAGAATGAAGAAGGAAAAGGCTGGGCTCGGAGGTTAATGTCTCTCACTGATAATGACATCACCTGGACTCTCAGAGGTTTGGATGAGGTAGCTGTTATCGACCGTTGCGGAGAATACCCTAATGTCCCGTTGATTGGTATCCAAGGAGGAATCTCTTACAATCCGTGTTTAGCTCTCCGTCAGTTTGGAAGAGCCAGAGGAGATGGGCCTCATGAGATGCTGGTTCCTCACTTCCATTTTGAGTTTCAGGCAGACAGTGACAAATTACGCCAGGGATTCATTAGAGCTTGGGACAGAATTCACAAAGCTGACCCACATGAGTTAGGACCAAAGACTTCTCTGCCATTGAAGCCCTATTGCAAATGGGTCCGCATCCGTGCTCAGAATTTAGGTATGCCCTACGAAGCTGTTAGACCTCTCATTCTTGAGTCTCCTGTTGAAGATGGGATTCCTCCAACTGTCCTCCCTCCTCAGATACCCACTGATTTTGATACAATAAAGAGATCTTGGGCACAGCTAAAGGAAGAACGGGATTTCTATCGGGAGAAGTTCAACGAGCAGGAAAGAAAGGTCCAGAGGCTGACTAAGCAATTGGAGGAAGAACGGGTCCTGAACAACTACATCAGCACTGAAAAGAGGAGGCCATGGGAGCATTGATGAGCTTTGATGTTTCCTTTTGTAGTTTTATTTCCTTTTCATTCCTGTAATGCCTAAGGGCAAGTTGTTGAACATTTGAAATTTTTAATCTAATGAAGTGTGTTTCCCTTTTTGTCTACAAAGTTGAATCTTGTTTGTCTTTGAAAACATAAAACATACGCATTCCATTACACCATATGCATAGCAGGTACCCTATTTCACAGGTTGCTTAATTTTTCTTTGCTGTTTGTGTGAACAGTCATCATGAATCCAGAATCATCCAGTGAGCAAGCAATCAAGGCCCTTCAGGCCCAGAGTGCACAGTTTCAAGAGATGGTCCTAAGCCTAGCCCAAGGTCAGCAAGAGTTGAAGACTCTACTCATGAAGAAGAAAAAGAAAAAGAGGACCGCATTGTTCAACACCGGACGCTGATTTGGGAACACACTCCACAACGAAGCTGATCCAACCACTTCTTCTGCTGAGAAAAACAGTCCCCAAGGGGGAGGAGCTCCTAGTCCCGCAGTCTCCGACAACGAGACGGACTATAACGACGAACAATACCCACCTGCTGCTGACAGATACAAGCAATTGGAGGACCGCTTAAGCGCCATGGAAATTCAGAATGTGCCGGGACTGGATTTCGGAGATTTGGGGTTATCTTCTGGGGTAGTCATTCCACACAAGTTTAAGGCGCCTGCCTTCGCCAAGTATGATGGGGTCTCCTGCCCAAAGCTGCATCTGAGGTCGTACGTAAGGAAAATCCAACCTTACACGGCAGATAAGAACCTCTGGATTCACTTCTTCCAAGATAGCCTCTCAGGGTCACAGCTTGAATGGTTCTACCAATTAGATGGAGCCAGCATCCGGCACTGGGAAGATTTGGCAACCGCATTCTACAGACAATACCAATACAATTCTGATCTCGCTCCCACACGTACCCAACTTCAGGGTATGTCTCTAGGAACGGGTGAAGGGTTCAAAGAGTACGCTCAAAAATGGAGAGATTTGGCTGGCAGGGTGCAGCCTCCGTTAACCGATCGGGAGCTGGTTGATATGTTTCTGGGGACGTTATCTGGTCCGTTTTTCAATCATTTGGTTGGTAACTCCTCCGCTGGATTTACAGATTTGATATTAACGGGAGAAAGAATTGAAGCTGGCATCAGGTCAGGCAAGATACAGAAGGCTGCCTCTACAAGCGCTGAGAAGAGGCCGTTTAAGAAAGAAGCAAGTGCCGTCTATGGTCCTAGAAGACAAGTCAAGCCCGAAAGTCGCCAAACCGTCAATGCTTTGGTCATCTCCAAACCTGTTGCTGCTCCTCAGCAGTACAACCAACAAAGAAGTGAAAGGCCCAAGAGGCAGTATACCCGACTGAGTATGACATTATCTCAAATTTTACCCCAACTGTTATCCACCAACCTGGTGACCCTCAAAGAAGCTCCTAAGGTCGTCAACACTGCGTCTCCTAAGTATAACCCAAATGCCCGGTGTGCTTATCATTCTGATAGTCCCGGGCACACTACTGATGATTGCTGGGCCTTGAGAAACAAAGTGCAAGATCTGATCGACGCAAAGGAAATTCAGTTTGAAGCGCCGGAAAGACCAAATGTTGTAACTGCTCCTATGCCCCAGCATAGGGTAAATGCCATTGAGGAAGAAGTGTACGCTGTTTCGGTAGATGAAGTTGTTACCCCTCTGAAGACCGTCAAGAAGAACCTACTGCGGGCCGGTTTATTTCCGGGTTGCAGTGATGGTTGCCTGTTCTGCGATGTTTCCCCGTCTGATTGCCCCTTGCTGAGGTTAGGCGTCCAAAGCCTAATGGATAGCAAGGAGATTCTATTCAAAAAGACTGCTGTTCAATTGGTTCCGATGAAAGAAGTTTCCGTGATTACCATCTTCAAAAATCCAATCAAGGCTCCCCCGAAGAAGCCTATTCAAATCATGACAGTTGCGCCGGTGATCATTACTGTTCCGGGGCCCCTCTCCTACGTGTCTGATAAAGCTGTCCCCTGGCATTATGGGGCAGACGTGTATGTAAATGGAATCAAACAAGAATTCGACGCTAGTGCCAGTATCTGCGATATCACTGGTCCAGCCAAAGTTACCCGCAGTGGCAGGCTCTTCTCGCCTGACATTGCGCCGCCCGCTATTCGAAAACCCCTCCTCATAAAACCTACAAGTTTACCTGGTCCTGTTGCTGATCAAATTGTGTCCCCTGCTGCCGAGTCATCAAATGCTCGGGGCAGAGGGATTGAAGAAGAGCCTGCCCAGATGGAGGCGCCAATACCCATAAATGCTGAGGCCTCCCGACAAGAAATGGAGGAGATTCTGAAAATAATAAAGAAAAGTGATTTTAATGTTGTCGAGCAGTTGGGGCATACGCCCTCCAAGATCTCCCTGCTCTCCTTATTGCTATGCTCCGAGGCCCATGCTAAGGCCTTGATCTCATTTCTCAAGACGGCCCATGTGCCGCAGGAGACGTCTGCAGTCCAGTTCACTGATTGCATAGCGAATCTAACGGCGGACAACGGCTTGGGTTTTTCAGATGCTGACCTGACCGCAAAAGGGAGAGACCACAATGATGCCCTGCATGTCTCTATTGAATGCAGGGGCACTACTCTGGCACATGTATTGGTGGACACTGGTTCTTCCTTGAATGTTCTTCCGAAAAAGGCTTTAGATCATCTGGATTATGAAGGCCTGGAGTTGAAACCCAGCAATATCATCGTCAGGGCCTTTGACGGTTCCAAAAGGATGGTTCATGGAGAGGTTAACATCCCTATTCGCGTGGGCTCCCAAGTGTTTGACTCTACCTTTTACGTGATGGATATACGTCCATCATACTCTTGTCTGTTGGGTCGACCTTGGATCCATAAAGCTGGGGCGGTGACCTCCACCTTGCACCAAAAGCTGAAGTATCCCGTCAGGGGGAAGATCGTCACTGTACAAGGAGAAGAGGAGTATATGGTGAGCCATTTGAATTCCTTCAGGTACATCGAGATGGACTGAGAGTTTATTGAAACCCCCTTCCAGCATTTCGAGGAGGTACATCCAATTTCAGCAGCTGCAGAGACAATGGCCGAAGAGAATGATTCCTTGAAGATGGCTTCCCTAAGGGATGCCCGGGCTGTGGTACAGAAAGGCAATTGTGCACACTGGGGTCAGCTTCCTGACTTCACTCAGAAGAACGACAAGTTTGGGCTAGGCTTTACTGCAGAGGCTCAGAAGGCGGTGCGCAAAGAGAAGATCGGAAAGGCTCCGGTGTTTATTTCCAGCTCAAGGGTGAATGCTATCGAGGAGGATGTAGAGGAAGCGGAGTTTGACAGTTGGATCTACCCGACTGCCAGCGATGGACCAAGCAACTGGACGGCAAAGGATTTTACCCCTATCACATTTGTCACGCAGTAATTGATTTCTTTTGATTTCCGAATTTGTAACAAACAATATGTTAAAACTTTGTTGGCTCGGTGTCCTACCCGGGGCATCGTAGCTCCATTTGTGAGGGCTTTTTGTATGACATTTTCATATATCATCAATGAAAACATTGGACGTTTGTTGCATTTCAAATCTCGCGCTTTTTTCCTTTCTGTGTTATATATATTGCAAAACAGCTATATTTACACACACTCACTTATACAGGTTTCAATCCACTCTGGATCTCACTGGTAACAGCTCTGCTACCGCCAGTTATGACTTCGAAAATCCGATCAACTTAGCCGAAGACGAAGGTGAAGATGATTGCGAAGTGCCTGGTGAACTCGCAAGACTGCTACTCCAGGAAGAGAGGGCTATTCAACCACATGAAGAGCCTGTGGAAACAATTAACTTGGGTACTGAGACAGATAGGAAAGAGGTCAAGATTGGTGCCAATCTAGAGCTCAGCGTGAAGCAACGATTGATCCAGATGCTACAAGACTACATGGAGATTTTTGCTTGGTCCTATGAAGATATGCCTGGTTTGGACGCCGACATTGTAGTTCACCACCTGCCCACCAAGGAAGATTGCCCTCCGGTAAAGCAGAAAGTTCGACGGATGCGTCCAGAGATGTCTGAAAAGATCAAGGCCGAGGTTATGAAGCAGTTTGATGCCGGGTTCCTTGCAGTGACTTCTTACCCTCAGTGGGTTGCCAATGTGGTGCCAGTACCGAAGAAGGACGGTAAAGTCAGAATGTGTGTCGACTACAGGGATTTGAACAGGGCCAGCCCCAAGGATGACTTCCCCTACCTCACATCGATGTCCTTGTTGACAATACAGCTCAACACAAGGTGTTCTCCTTCATGGATGGTTTTTTAGGGTATAATCAGATTAAGATGGCTCCAGAGGATATGGAGAAGACTACCTTCGTGACTCAGTGGGGCACCTTCTGTTATAAGGTCATGCCATTCGGATTGAAAAATGCTGGGGCAACCTATCAACGTGCCATGGTTGCTTTATTTCATGATATGATCCATCATGAGATTGAGGTATACGTTGATGACATGATTGCGAGGTCTCAAACTGAGGAGGAGCACCTTGACCATCTGAAGAAGTTGTTTGATCGACTCAAGTTATACAAGCTGAGGTTGAATCCCAACAAATGCACCTTTGGGGTGAGGTCCGGAAAATTGCTAGGTTTCATTGTAAGTGATAAAGGTATCCAGGTGGACCCTGCCAAGGTTAAAGCTATTCAAGAGATGCTGACTCCAAAAACAGAGAAAGAAGTCAGAGGTTTCCTAGGACGACTGAATTACATTGCCCGATTCATCTCACATCTGACTGCTACTTGTGAGCCAATCTTCAAATTGCTGAAGAAAGATCAAGTAGTACGCTGGAATGATGAATGTCAGGCCGCCTTTGAAAGGATAAAGGAATATCTCCAAGAGCCACCCATTCTTATGCCACCAGTGGAAGGAAGACCTCTGATACTATACTTGACAGTGCTTGATAATTCAATGGGGTGTGTGTTGGGGCAGCATGACGAGTCTGGCCGAAAAGAGCACGCTATTTATTACTTGAGCAAAAAGTTTACCGACTGTGAGTCTCGTTACTCACTGCTCGAGAAAACTTGCTGCGCTCTTGTATGGGCTGCTCGCCGGCTGAGACAGTATATGCTGACTCACACTACTTTATTGATTTCAAAGATGGATCCCATCAAGTACATATTTGAAAAGCCCGCTTTGTCTGGAAGAATAGCGAGATGGCAAATGATCTTAACAGAATATGATATCCAGTATACAACTCAGAAAGCAATTAAGGGAAGTGTACTGGCAGATCATTTGGCACACCAACCTGTGGACGATTACCAATCATTGAACTTTGATTTTCCGGACGAAGACATCATGGTGGTAACTGACTATGAAGTACCTGGACCGGATGAAGGATCTGAGGAAGGATCCCGATGGTCTATGCATTTTGATGGAGCCTCCAATGCTTTGGGTAACGGCGTCGGCGCTGTAATCATATCTCCCAAAGGAACTCATACTCCTCTCACCGCCCGATTATGTTTCAGCTGCACCAACAATATGGCAGAATATGAGGCATGTATCATGGGTTTACAAGCTGCAATCGACTTAAGGATAAAATTTCTAAGTGTCTTCGGAGATTCCGCTCTCGTGATCAATCAGATCAAAGGCGAGTGGGATACGAAACACCCGAATCTTATTCCTTACAAGGAGTATGTGTCGACCTTGCTCCCTCACTTCGAAGAGATAACTTTCGAACATTTCCCTAGAGAGGAGAATCAGCTAGCGGACGCACTAGCCACGATGTATTCAATGTTCAAAGTTAAATGGGACAATGAGGCTCCTCGAATCATAATCTGGAAGTTGGATGAACCGGCATACTGCTGCGAGCTCGAGGCTGAGAAGGTGACTGAAA
The DNA here is from genome assembly GCA_948472305.1 of Vicia faba. NCBI lineage: Eukaryota > Viridiplantae > Streptophyta > Magnoliopsida > Fabales > Fabaceae > Vicia > Vicia faba. The sequence continues at coordinate 1,096,050,797 of OX451738.1, forward strand.
AACCCTGGTATCACGAGGTAAAGAGGTACTTGGAAGCTCAGGAATACCCTGAAGGTGCATCCGTCAATGATAAGAAGTTCATGAGAAGGTTTGCTGCAAAATTCTTCCTCAGCAACGACATTCTCTACAAACGGAATCATGATTCGACTCTGCTGCGTTGTGTGGATAAGGCTGAAGCGGAGAAAATCATGATGGAACTGCATGAAGGTACATTTGGAACACATTCCAGTGGACACACCATGGCTAAGAAAATCCTTCGGGCAGGATATTTCTGGTCCACAATGGAAGCCGATTGTTACCAGCACTCCCGAACTTGTCATAAGTGCCAGATCTATGCTGACAAGGTGCATATCCCTCCAGTTCCTTTGAATGTCCTAACGGCACCTTGGCCTTTCGCAATGTGGGGCATCGATATGATCGGTGAGATCCGACCAACGGCATCCAATGGGCATCGCTTCATCTTGGTGGCGATCGATTATTTCACGAAATGGGTTGAGGCAGCTTCTTACGCCACAGTAACCAAGAGCGTCGTGGCACGTTTCATCCGGCATAATCTGATCTGTCGGTACGGCGTCCCAGAAAGAATCATTACGGATAATGGTACCAATCTCAATAACAAAATGATCACTGAACTCTGTGAACAATTCAAGATACAGCACCACAATTCTTCTCCCTACCGGCCGAAGATGAATGGGGCTGTAGAGGCAGCCAATAAGAATATCAAGAAAATTGTGCAGAAGATGACAGTGACCTATAAAGATTGGCACGAGATGTTACCGTTCGCTCTTCATGGGTACCGCACCTCAGCAAGGACATCAACCGGGGCAACTCCCTTCTCTTTGGTCTATGGCATGGAGGCAGTCTTGCCAATCGAGATCCAGATACCCTCTCTCCGGATAATGAAGGATGCAGACTTGAATGAAGATGATTGGATCCAGACTCGACTTGATCAATTAAATCTGATTGACGAAAAGAGGCTCACTGCTATCTGTCATGGTCAAACGTATCAGAAACGGATGATTAGGGCATTTAACAAGAAAGTCAGACCGCAAGAGTATCAAATTGGGGACCTGGTAATCAAACGCATCATCCTTCCTCAAAGTGATCCCCGGGGCAAATGGACCCCTACTTATGAAGGGCCATTTGTGGTTAAACGTGTGTTCTCAGGAGGAGCCATGATCCTAACCACCATGGATGGTGACGACCTTCCTCACCCCGCCAATGCAGACATAGTGAAAAAATACTACGCATAAATAAAAGACCCGCTAGGTTGACATGCCTAGGCAAAAATAAGGGCTTCCCGGCGAACCAAAAGGGTTCGGGCAAAAATAAGGGATGAAATGAATAAAAAAATCTGTACACCCGGCAAGTCGAAAACCTGAAAGGGCGGCTTGGGCAAAAATGGGTATCCCGGTGGACTGAAAACCCGAAAGGGCGGTCCAGGCAAAAGTTAGGGATAAAAGCGTAACACTATGTCTCATTGGATCACTTCGCATCCGGAATTCGGCATCAACTATCTGACTCCAGATTTCGGCATTGACCAATCGGCTTCATCTTCAACTAAGTAGCAAAGAGATGAGATGTTCGAAGACATAAAGGCGATAGCAGAGTTGGAACCCAGTGGGATTGTTCACATAGCTGTTTTGTTTCCTTTTTCAAATTGTAAACTCTATACTATTTGGCGATGTCCTCTTACTAGGATGTCAGCCTCTTGTACAAAAAACGCCTATTCACAGGCAAAGTTTAAATCAATACAAATTCACTTGTCCATACAAATTACCATTGTTTTCCTTTTTTGTTTTGTCTCGCGAAGAACGTCCAATGTTCATTTTTTATATATGCATTTGACATTAAATTGCTGATTCATAAATGTTTGCATATAAAACAAGAGATTAATTACAGGTGACATCAAAGACAGGGGCAATGTGGAGTTGTTTAATGTAGTCTGGTTGTTTTGGTCCGCCAAGGCACCAAGATAGGTTCAACTGAAGAATGTGGCCAAATCATCTCAACGCCCTGCAGAGTAAAACAAGGTTCAGTAGTACTTTCCCCAAGCGGAGTCGATTCCCCGTCAATCCCGAAAAGGCACAACATTCCCCAGTAGATTCTGCAAGCTTATCCCCTGCGAAGAACGGACGTCTCGCCCGAGTTTTATTTAGAGTTATTTCCTCACAAGGACTTATAACTGGGTTATCCTCAGCTAAAAGCCATGGAAGACCGTTCTCGGCAAAGTTCCTTCAATCCCCAGCGAAATCTATCTTTGGTATTCCCAAGCAGAGTTTATCTTCGGAGTTCCCCAGCGGAGTTTATCATCATTATCCTCAGCGGAATCCGTCGTTAAAGTCCTCAGCAGGCCTCTCATCGAAACTTCGGCCAAATACCTCTTCCACAGAGCAATTCTCCGGCCGTTCGTCAAGGATTTATTTTCCCAAGACGAAATTACATTCATAAACATCTTACATTTGCATACATCTTGCTTACATACATGATGAAACGCATACAAATGTTGAACATCATGACATCATGCATATCATACATCATGACATTGCATACAACTTACGTCTTTGCCTTTTCAGGAAAAAGACAATCTCAAAAACGACTACCTTCAACTGTCACAATTCCAGATTCGATACCTGTATCTAGCCAGGGCACATCTGTGAGTGATCAGTTTCTAGACTCGATTCCTGTATCTAGCCAGGGAACGTCTGAAGAGTTCGAAGATTCGATTCCTGTATCCAGCCAGGGCACATCTATTAAACGACTATTTCCAGATTCGACTCTTGTATCCAGCCAGGGCATATCTGTGAGCAACCAATTGTAGATTCAATACCTGTATCCAGCCAGGGCATATCTGCATCAGGAGACTGAGGATCAAACACCTGAAACAAGCCGGGGAAACATCCGTCTTTCTCAAATACACAAGTTCTCGCAAAGGAATCTCTTATGCGACCGACACTTCCAAATGGCATCTATAAGCCCATTCCCAACAAGGTTTTGTCACCTCTCCCAAATGGCATCTATAAGCCCATTCCCGACACCACATTGTTGAAACTCCAGCATGCGAGTGCAAATTTCCGGGCACTCTAGTGTCCAATCTCCTTTTACCCTCGAGTCACGAAAGGCAAGCTTGCCAATCTAACTCTTCAGGTCCAAGAAGATTGAACAGGGGCAACTGTTGTACCCCAAAATTTGCCCTCCCATTTCCTCAACATTTTCTCATCACAAGACCTTTGAAGATCAAGATACAGTTAGGGTTTCCTCTGCTCAAGACTTCTCCTTGCACTGTTGACTCAAATTAGGGTTTGTGTTTGCCTAAGGATGTTTTGACCTAAAATGCCTAAGATGACTTTCATGCTTCATGTTGGACTCCCAAGTTTTCCTATACCAAGTTTCAAGTCTTGATTCCAAGTTTTGCCCAGTCAATTGGACAGTTGACCTAGAAATCAGCTGTATTGGGGAAAAAGTCAATTGTGGCCAATTGACAGTCAAATCTCATGAAATTTGATCCACATCAACATTATGAACTCATATAGACTATTTGATCAAGTTTGGATCACAATTCCCCAAGAAATTTGATCAGATCATCAAAAGGGCAGAATGGTCATTTTTAGGGTTTTGACTGCACAAAGGCAATTTTTGACTGTTTGACCTAGCCAATGGTAAACCAAGCTCACATATGGCCTCAAGGACTTAATGGAATTATCTTGACATGTTCATCAAGCTCAAAAGATCCTAAGTACACAAGATTGACAGTTGAATTTCCCAGTCAACTGATCAATTTTGACTGTATACTGAAAAGTCAAACTTTGACTTTTTGGTCAAAATCAAGAGTCAAGATTCATTTTTCATCAAAACATGCCAAATCATGAAACTTGTTCACCAAGAAATCTCAAAATGCAAATTAGGGTTTGAAAATGGAATTTTTCATAACTTAGAATTTTTCTAAGTTATGAAAAACCCTAATTTTTTCCCAACTTTGCCCCATCTTTTCACCATGATACATTTGGATTCAAACAAAAGTCAAAACATGAAAGTTGTAGCTTGTTGCATAATCTACAACTTTGATTCACAAAGTTTTCTCATTTGAAGCTTGTATCTCAAGTTATAATTTTTTGAATAAGGGCACTAAACCATCTTTTAACTTAGTGAAATTTGACCTATTTTGACAAGGTTTTCTACCCTACTTCAAGGCCACTTTTCATACCCTTCCACTTGGAATATTGATTTGCATTTCAAAGATGGATTGTAGTACACATTCCAAGCTTTCCAAAATGTCCAAGAACTCATCAAACAACCTCATAACTTGAGAGATTCGAATTTCACAAGTTGGCAAAAATTCACTTTTGTTCTTCATCAAGACATGTTCATAATCTTGCCAATTTGAAATCAGTTTGCTTTATGCTTGATTACAGGTCCTTGAACCATTTCATACTCAATAATTTAATGCATATTCAATGAGTTGAAGCCATGTTCTTTGTGTTCTAACATTGCATAGTGGATTAATCCTAAACTAGATAAAGTGCTTTATCCATTTTTGTAAAAAGTAAGCTTTATGTCAATTTGAAATCCAAGCAAGTACAAGCAAAATCCTCTTGGCACAAGATTATGGACAAGTTGCTCTGATCAAGAGAAGATTATGCAGCAGGATTAGAGGCCCCTACTGACCTAAAAACAAAAGTGACCATTGCTTGCTTCATTTTTCAAGTAACATGGCATAACTTATCACATATCTGATCTCAGCTTAGAAACAGAAGAGAGAAGTGATCAAACACATTCCATAGACCACATTCAAGCTTTGACACGAGTCCTGAACATCTAAAGCACCCTCCATCTCAAAATCTCCTTGAAACTGCTCAAACAGGGGAACCCCTGCAGTTTGAGTGCAAACTCCCAATCCCTTCAAGCATTTTGATTCAAACCTTTTCCTCTACCTTCCCTACCATATATACAAGCTAACCATGTCCTAAAATCAGACCTGTAACACCTCCAAGCCACTTCACCATTTTTAATTTTCTGTTTTGCAGTTAGAGTTCACTAGCTCAATTCAGGGAGTTCCAAGACAAAGTAGGAATTGGAAAAGCATCCTTACACTTCAAGGAAGCTGTACAAGTCATCATTTCACTCTGAAACATCCTCCATTGCCAAGCTCGATTCCAACTGAACAGGTACATTCATGGAGTTCTATCTCTCTTGTTAGGCATTGTTAGCTTTAGGTTCTTGAAGAAAACATGTCACAATCATAGCCCTGAACATGCTCATATGTTTAGATTTCATTTATATTTCGTGTGCTTAGAGAATTTCATGTCTGAACATTGATGAAAAGTTAGGTCAGAAATGGGGGGGAGAGAAATTCTCCCTCATCTTAGAGAGATAGGTCATGTTCTTTATATGGTTGAAACCGTCTCTTAATGCTCTACACTTTTCATGTTATGAGTTTTGCTTGAAAGTCCAGGAATCCAGAGATAAAAAACGCGTGTTTTTGCTTGAAGAAGGTTGTACAGAGGTTGAAGAAGAAGTGGTCTGGGCTGGGCCTGGATTTATTTTCTTTTCACACCCCATTTCCATGTTTACACCCCCTGAGCCCATTTGCTTCATTTTTAACTCTTTTTGACTTTTTCTTTTTTGGTTGACTTTGTTTATTTTTTCTCATGACATTTAAAAAATAAAAATATTTTTTTCCATCATTTTTGTATTTATTTGCATATTTATTTGTTTGTTTCTTTTGTTTGTATATAATATATATGTGTACTATTATTAGAATAAATAGAAAATAGTGTAAATACAATTTTTATTTTTGTTTACATTCTGAAAATATTTCACACAAAAAATACTTTTTATTTATTTTATTAAAATATCAAATAAATATTTATCTTGGTGTATAATACCTATTTAAGGTTATATATATATATATATATATATATATATATATATATATATATATATATATATATATATATATATATATATATATATATATATATATATATATATATATATATATATATATATATATATATATATATATATATATATATATATATATATATATATATATATATATATATATGTTTATTAATATATTTAAGCTAAAATATAAAAAAAATACTTGAATTTTTCATTTTTATTAATATTTGATACAAAATACCTTTTTTTTCACAATATACTTCATTTTATTTTATTATTATAAATAATAAATAAATAGTTGTGTTAAATTAGATAATAATACCTTTTCTTTAAAATTAGGGTTTTTTGCCCTAAATTCAAAATACTTCAAAAAATAATACATTTTTATTTTCTTTTCTCTTTTACGTAAATAATATTTTCTCATACATATAAAAACTTTCTTTTTGCATTTCACATATTTATTTAATCTCCATTTAATTATGCAATTTATTTACCTTGCAAATATCCAAATGATGTAATAATTTAGATTTAAATTCTTGTTAATATCCCCCATTTGAACATTTGTACCCCCCTTCCCATATTTGGTTTTGTAATAGCTTAGTAATTTTAATTTCGCACTTTATTGCTTTCTAATGATAACATGTTAGAATTAGGGTTTGTATGCGAAAAAACGATAAAAATAGTTTGACCTAATACAAGATAAACAAGCATGAAAATGGACACATAAATCACACTTGCACCCCCTAGGGTATTCCACTTGTTGCCTTCAAATAAATGGGCCATATTGTATGTTGAATTTCTTTGGGCAAAGCAAACAATTTGAATGATCATAGTCCCTCGACAAAACTTTTCAAAACAAACAAAAACAAATGATCAAGTCCTTTAAAGAAAATTGCCCAAAGACATTTAACGTCGTTGCAATTATGGTCTAAACGATGACCCGCGCCTGTCCCTTTCACATCCTAACACAAGGTTGCCCATCAAATACAATGGTGGAGCAAACTTGTTAAAAGGGTTAAAGTATAGCAATGATCTTTTGAGAAATTTAGGAGTAGATAACCTCTTAGTTACTTGAATCAACTTGCAAAACAAAACACTTGCCTAATTTCAAAACCACACAACATCACACTTTCAAAACAATTTTCAAAAACAAATGAAAACCTTTTCAAAAGACATACATCTTTGTATACATCCCCACATGGATCATTATAAAGGTTGCCACCACATTGGCCTCTTTTCAAAACATTTTCAAACCCACACACTCAAGCACCATTTAAAACAATTGAAAACAAAAGGCAAGTGATCTAAGCAAGTAACTAAGAGCCCATGGATAACCATGGATAGAAAGGGTGCTAATACCTTCCCTTTCTATAATCTACTCCCCGAACCCAAGAAAACATCTCAAAAGGTTTTTGCTGTGCTTTTTAACCTTTCCTTAGGATAAAATAAAAAGTCGGTGGCGACTCTTGCTAACCGCAACATTTGCGAATACAAACGCAAAACCTCAAGTCAGTTCTCCCACCGTATCACACTATGTCTCATTGGATCACCTTGCATCCAGAATCTGGTATCAACATCAAGTTCAGACGGCATCGATCAATCAGCTTCATCTTCGACTAAGCAGCCAAGTGATGAGACGCTCGAAGATATAAAGGCGATAGAAGAGTTGGAACCCAGTGGGATTATCTTTTCACATAGCTGTTTTGTTTTTTTTCCACAAAATTGTATAAACTCTGTTGTTCGGCAGTGTTCTCTTACTAGGACGTCAGCCTCTTGTACATAAACGCCTACTTACAGGCAAATTCAAAAAATCAATACAAATTCACTTTTCAGACCAATTACCAATTGTTTTTCCTTTTTCTGTTTTGTTTTGTAAAGAACGTCCAATGTTCAATTTTGATATATGCATTTGACACAAATTGCTAACTCATAAATATTTGAATACGAAACAAAGGATTAATTACAGGTAACATCAGAAACAGGGGCAATAATGAGTTGTCTAAGCAATCTAATTGCTTTGTCCACCAAGGTACTAAGGTAAGTTCGGCTGAAGAATGTAATCCAGATACCTTCACTCCCCGCCAAGTAAGACAAGAATCAGCAATACTCTCCCAAGCAGTTGGTCTCCCATAAGCCCTACAAGGAACCGTATCTCCAGCAAGTTAGCAATACTCTCCCCGAGCAGAGTTATACTCAGTCAGCCTTAAGGAAGTTGGATTATCCCCAGAAGATCTCAACATTCCCCGACGGAGTATACAGACATTCCTAACAAGCATCCCCGGCAATCTTGATCTAAGATTGTTCCCCGGCGGTATATAGAACATCCAATGGAGCCATTCCCCAGTACAGTCCAATCTGAAAAATTTCCCCAGGAGAATTCAATCAATCTCCCCAGTAGATTCAGGAAGCTTATCCCCAGTAGATTCTGGAAGCTTATTACCTGCAGAGTACGAACGCGCCTCCCCGGTTTTATTCAAAGGTTATTCCCCACCAGGATATAACTGGGTTATCCTCAGCTAATTACCACGGAAAGGTCGTCCCCGGCGAAATCTTCCTATTCCCAGCGGAGTTCGTCAAATCTTCCAACAGAGCTCAACAATGGTATCCCCAGCGGAGTTATCAACAACATCTCAGCAAAGTACCTCTCTTTCCCCACAGTGTAACTCCCCGCAGAGTAATCTCTCCAGCAAAGTTTATTCCCCAACGGAGTCATCTTCTCCTACCAGTTATTTCGTGCAATAATCATCCCCAGCAGAAGCGAAGAACTCTACTCTTCAACATCAGCCCAGGAGTTAACTTCCCGGCACCCATCAAGGATTTATTTTCCTAGACGAAAACACAGTCATAAACATCACATCTTCATACATTATAGCATGCACATACGCATCATAGACATACAATCTCATTTATTTTGAGAACATCACGCATTTCATACATCATGACATCGCATACAACTAACGTTTTGTCTTTTCAGGACAAAGGTCAGTACAAAGATGATTACTATCAACTGTCGTAATTCCAGATTCGATACCTGTATCTAGCCAGGGTATGTCTGTGAGCGACTTTTTCCGGACTCGATTCCTGTATCCTGCCAGGGCACGTCTGAAGAGTTTGAAGATCTGATTCCTGTATCTTGCCAGGGTGTATCTGTTGACGACTATTTTCCGGACTCGATTCCTGTATCCTGCCAGGGCACGTCTGAAGAGTTTGAAGATCCGATTCTTGTATCTTGCCAGGGTGTATCTGTTGACGACTATTTCCAGACTCGATTCCTGTATCCTGCCAGGGCACGTCTGAAGAGTTTGAAGATCCGATTCCTGTATCTTGCCAGGGTGTATCTGTTGACGACTAATTCTAGACTCGATTCCTGTATCCTGCCAGGGCATGTCTGAAGAGTTTGAAGATCCGATTCCTGTATCCTTCCAGGGTGTATCTGTTGACGACTATTTTCCGGACTCGATTCCTGTATCCTGCCAGGGCACGTCTGAAGGGTTTGAAGATCCGATTCCTGTATCTCGCCAGGGTGTATCTGTTGACGACTATTTTCCGGACTCGATTCCTGTATCCTGCCAGGGCACGTCTGAAGAGTTTGAAGATCTGATTCCTGTATCTTGCCAGGGTGTATCTATTGACGACTATTTTCCGGACTCGATTCCTGTATCCTGCCAGGGCACGTCTGAAGATTTTGAAGATCTGATTCCTGTATCTTGCCAGGGTGTATCTGTTGATGACTAATTCCAGACTCGATTCCTGTATCCTGCCAGGGCACGTCTGAAGAGTTTGAAGATCTGATTCCTGTATCTTGCCAGGGTGTATCTGTTGACGACTAATTCCAGACTCGATTCCTGTATCCTGCCAGGGCACGTCTGAAGAGTTTGAAGATCTGATTCCTGTATCCTGCCAGGGTGTATCTGTTGACGACTATTTTCCGGACTCGATTCTTGTATCCTGCCAGGGCACGTCTGAAGGGTTTGAAGATCTGATTCCTGTATCTCGCCAGGGTATATCTGTTGACGACTATTTTCCGGACTCGATTCCTGTATCCTGCCAGGGCACGTTTGAAGAGTTTGAAGATCCGATTCCTGTATCTTGCCAGGGTGTATCTGTTGACGACTAATTCCAGACTCGATTCCTGTATCCTGCCAGGGCACGTCTGAAGAGTTTGAAGATCCGATTCCTGTATCTTGCCAGGGTGTATCTGTTGACGACTAATTCCAAACTCGATTCCTGTATCCTGCCAGGGCACGTCTGAAGAGTTTGAAGATCCGATTCCTGTATCTTGCCAGGGTGTATCTGTTGACGACTAATTCCAGACTCGATTCTTGTATCCTGCCAAGGCACGTCTGAAGAGTTTGAAGATCTGATTCCTGTATCCTGCCAGGGTGTATCTGTTGACGACTATTTTCCGGACTCGATTCCTGTATCCTGCCAGGGCACGTCTGAAGAGTTTGAAGATCCGATTCCTGTATCCTGCCAGGGTGTATCTGTTGACGACTATTTTCCGGACTCGATTCCTGTATCCTGCCAGGGTGTATCTGTTGACGACTATTTTCCGGACTCGATTCCTGTATCCTGCCAGGGCACGTCTGAAGAGTTTGAAGATCTGATTCCTGTATCCTGCCAGGGTGTATCTGTTGACGACTATTTTCCGGACTCGATTCTTGCATCCAGCCAGGGCACGTCTGAAGAGTTTAAAGATTCGATTCTTGTATCTAGCCAGGGCACATCTGTGAGTAACTGTTTGAAGATTCGATTCCTGTATCCAGCCAGGGCACATCTACATAAAGAGTTTGAAGATCAACCCCGGTAACAGGCCAGGTAATTATCTTTCTTTCTCAGGTACACAAGTTCTCGCTCAGGAATCTCTTACGCGATCGACACCTAGATGGCATCTATAAGCCCATCCACATACCGACAGTCTCCAAATAACATCCATAAGCCCATTCCCGACAAGGTTCTGTCACATTTCCAGATGGCATCTATAAGCCCATCCTCCTATCCATTATCTCTCCAAATGGCATCTGTAAGCCCATTCCCTACATCACGCTGATGATACTCTACTATGCGAGTGCAAATTTCTGGGCACTCTAGTGTTCAATCATCTTCCACCTTCGGATTACGAAAGGCACGCCAGCCAATCTACATCCTCAGGTCTAAGAAGATTGAACAAGGGCAACTGTTGTACCCCAAAATTTGCCCTCCCATATTCTTCAAGATTTGTCAGGGTCAATCTCCAAATGGTTCAAAATCCCTCAAGGGTTGCACAGTCCAATTGACTCCTAACACAGTCAAAATTAGGGTTTTGGTTCTTGCAAAGAAAATGAGGTTTTCAAGGGTCCAATCAAGTCCTATATCCCTATATACATTGTCAAGCATCCATATGTCAAGTTTCAAGACTCACAACATCAAGTTGCCCAGTCAAAAACCCTAGTTGCTCCACAGTCAACTGCAGGGGTAAAATGGTCATTTGACAGTTAAAAGTCAAAAATTTTGGTCAACATCTTATTTTGAAGCCACAATCATCATTTGATCAATTCCTGGTCATGATTCCACAAGCATGGCTCAAAAAGTCTCAAGATGCAAAAGTTTCTATTTTTGGACAACTGAAAAGTCAACTGCAAATTGACCAAGGCATAACTTCTTTATGGTTTATTAGAAAAATCCCATCCAATGCTCATTTTGAAGGGGATGACATTTACTACAACTCATCTTCACACTCCAAGTCCAAGATATGCTCTCACAAAAAGTTATCAATTTATACATTATAGGTCATTTTCAAAAGTCAACAAAAAGGCACTTTAAGTCAAAGACCATAACTTGAGATTGGTAAATCAAAATGACATGGGACCAAAGGCATTGGTTATAGGACTTCAAGACCTTTCCAAAATGTCCAAGAACATGTTCATAGCTTCAAAATTGAGCAAGATATGCATTGGAGAAGTTGGGAAATTTTTGGGAACTTTCAAAAGTCAACTTTGCCTAAAACACTTCAATTTTGCTAATGGGCCTCAAATTCCTTCTTGAAACTTTACCCAAAGCCTATGCACGACCCATTGAGCTCAAAATAATTTATTTTCTTATTTTTGATTAATTAATTGGATTTATATTTATATTAATTCATTTAATTGGTTTTAATTATAAGAAAATTCAAAGATATGCTTTTTTAGATCTTTTTGTGCAGCAAATGTGACTAGGGCAAGCTGGCAACTCGTTTCTCAATCAACAAGGCAAAGAAATCCATGATTGGCAAGGTTTCATGAAAGAAAAGATTGGAAAAGATATGATTAGGCAATCAAATATTCAAGTCATAATGCCATGGACTTTTGGGCTCATTCTTAACCTAATTCTGATCACATACATATGCAAGAGCTAACCCTACTCAAGAGGACACGTGAAAGCTGCCAAAAACCATATAGCCAATTTGCAAATTTTGAAGAAAAACTTGAAAACTGAAATCATACTTGCAGTGCCTTTCCACGCCTAAAAAGGATTCCAATACATTGCCTAAGTCTCCAGGAAGCGTTTGCAATCAAGAATCAATCCTAACACGCGAAGAATCAAAGAACATAGGCCACATAGTTTGCCTTATTTTTCAAACTTGCATATCATGTGTCACGTTCTTTTAATCTGTTTTCTTGTTTGATTTACACTAATAGTGACCTTCTGAAGCGATTGGTACAGTTCAATTGAATTAACGTTGCCTGAATCAAGATTCACTATGGATGAAACCTAGGGTTTCTGAAGCTTCAAATTAGGGCTTTAGGCATCAGGAAAAATTGGACTAAGCCATGACCATTGTTGAATTCGTCAAGGCCAGACGAATTCAACCAACCTATCGCGCCCTTTTTATATTGATTCCTCTTCTATTCGCTATTTTCCACACTTTCACTTAGTGGGGGTTTAAAACCCCCGCTATCTTGTTTGTATTTGCAGGAAAAAGATGAAGAAGACAATAGCTGTCCAAGCGTGATTGGAAGATTCAAATTTTAGCGCGTTTTTTAATGTCTCAGCATAATTGGTTTTTTTTCATATATTATATTTGTTATGTATATACTTAACAAAGGCGCTGCATAGCTCAGATGGTGGAGGACGTGTCTTGCAAGCATAGGGACCTGGGTTCGATTCCCAGGTCCCCCCATATATTCTTCATATTTTTCTTAATGCTTTCACATGCGGCACTCCTTCAACGCTCCACCATGCATCCTCACGCCTGAGCTTGCCACGCCCTCATGATGATCAATCCAGTGGTTACAGAATGAAGAGCATGATGCACTCTAGTCAACCAACGTGCACACGATCAGGAAAGTCAACTGGGCTCTATGCTTCAATGGGCCAGAATTCCTCACAAACACCTCCACTTTGGGCCTGACACCCCCTTGGTTTGCATGCTTTTTTTAATTTAATTTTCTTCTCTTTCTAATTCTTTTAATTGTTTTAATTGTTTTTATTAATTCACCATTAATTAATTTTCATAATAAAAACAGAAAATCAAAACACAAAATATATTTAATTATTTATTAATTTCCTCACTAATTTATTTTTGTAAATAAACTCTAATAACTAATCTAGGTTAATTTAGGTTTAAAATTTAATCTCTTTTCTTAATAAATAAAAAATACATAGAATTAGGTTTTTTGACATTTTTATCTTTTTCTTAATTAATTATTTTCATCATTATTTATTATTATTATTATTAATTGCTATTTTTGTAAATAAACATGTAAATTAATTAATTAGTAAATTAGGTCAACTTTGACATTTTCTTTAATAATTAAAATAATCTAGATTTAGGGTTTCCTTTTAATTCTTTTTCTTATTTTCATTAAATACAAAAAACATAAAAAAAATACTTTCTTTTCTTTAATCAAATAATTAATTAGGCTTTATTACATGGTATTCCTTTGTGTATTGTTTCAGATAGAAATCCGAGGTTTACTTCTGAATTTTGGAAGAGCTTGCAAGAGGCTTTGGGTTCAAAGTTGAGGTTGAGTTCGACTTATCATCCTCAAACTGATGGTCAGACGGAAAAGACGGTTCAATCGTTGGAAGACTTGTTACGAGCTTGTATGCTTGAACATGGTGGTTCATAGGATACATACCTTCCTTTGATTGAGTTTACTTATAACAATAGTTTTCATGGTAGTATTGGAATGGCACCATTCGAGGCTTTGTATGGTCAAAGGTGTAGAACTCCTTTGTGTTGGCATGAGTCGGGTGAAAGTGTGGTGCTTGGACCAGAATTGGTTAGAGAGACTACTGAGACGGTGAAGATGATTAGAGAAAATATGAGAATTTCTCAAAGTCGACAAAAGAGTTATCATGATAAAAGGAGAAAAAACTTGGAATTTCAAGATGGTGATCATGTATTTTTGCGAGTTACTCCTACAACCGGCGTTGGGCGAGCATTGAAGTCGAAGAAGCTAACTCCTCGCTTTATTGGTCCTTACCAAATTACTAGTAAAGTGGGAAAAGTGGCTTATAGAGTGGCACTACCGCCAAATCTTTCGAACTTGCATGATGTGTTCCATGTGTCGCAACTTTGGAAGTATGTTCCAGATCCTTCACATGTGATTGAGATGGATGATATTCAAGTGCGAGACAATCTTACGATGGAGACGATGCCATTAAGGATCGAATATCGTGAGATAAAGTCTCTTCGTGGCAAAGAGATCTCCTTGGTTAAGGTTGTTTGGTTAGGAGCAGCTGGTGAAAGTGCGACGTGGGAGTTAGAAAGCAAGATGCAGGATTCCTATCCCGAGCTTTTCGAGTCAGGTAATTTCGAGGGCGAAACTTTTTTAAGTGGGGGAGAATTGTAACGCCCCGTTTTATTTAATATTATATTATATTAATATTTTCGAGTTACCGTTTGACGTTTATTTTTGCAACGACAATATTTAAATTAACTGTTATATCTGTTAATATATTCGGAAACATTTTATTCAGACCGGTAATTATTTTATTCGGTCCGGTATTTATTTTGAGGGACCGGTAATTATTTTATTTGGTCCGGTATTTATTTTGTGGGACCGGTAATTATTTTGTTCTGTCCGGTTTTTATTCCGTTCGGTTCGGTAAAATATTATTCTGACCGATATTTAATTATTTGGAGTTATTTTAATTATTTTGGTTAATAATATTATTTAGTATTATTTGGTGTTATGAGGTAGTATTTTTCAAGAAGGGCTTTTTGGGTATTTTGCTAGCTTATGTCTTGCATCTAAACAAACCAAACACTTGTTTTATGACATAACATACAAAACACCCTTTGAGAGAGTTAGAGAGAGCTAGAGGTCTTGGAAGAGAAGAAGATGAGCAAGAACAAAGCTCGGGTTTTGGGTTGATTGGAACGTCAAGAATCATTTCAAACATCTAAGGTAAGGGGTTTGATTTTCTAATGCTTATAGTTAGGGTTTGATTTGGTATATTTTGATTTGGGATAAAATTGATGTTAGGGTTCTTGAGATTTGTTGAGATAAATTAGGAGAGTTAATTTAGGTGTTAGTGTTGTGGGATTATTTTTATGTTAATAGAAATTAAATTAGGAAAATTAATTTATATTAATTAAATTAAGTTAATAGAAAATAAAATTATGCAGTATAGCAGTATATTGCCTTTCCTAAAGACTAGCATATATTAATTGAATTAAGCTTAAAAACTAAGAAGTAGCAATTAACTTATAAAACTGAAGTGTGCATAATGGAATTGAAGTTCAGTTTACTAAAATTCTAGTAGTATAGAAAACTAAAGCTTGCATAATAGGAAACTAGCATATGCAGTAATGTAATAGCAATATAATAAACTAGCAGTAATAGGAAACTAGCATATGCAGTAATGTAAATTATGCAGTAATGCAGTAAGTTTAGAAAATTATTTAATTTATGTTTTTTTTTCTTCTTAATTTAATATATTAAATATTTATATTAATTAAATACAAATATAACATAAGTTAGCCGATTTAATTTGGAATCCGATTATGTCTGATTTCCTAATTTCGGCAATTTCGGCGACGGAGCAAGTTGCTCCGAATTTAACGAAAATTGACGTGCTAGCTAATTTTGACGTGTAGAACATCGTGGTGAGGTTAGTTTTTCGAGATTACAAGTTTTTAACGGAGCAACCCGAAATAGGCCAATTTACAGTTAATTTGGAAAGGGTTGCGTTTTAGTCGGTTTAAGTCGCGTATGGACAATCTGATTGCGACGTTAATGATTATGATTGATGCCGATTATTATGAATGACTTTCGCGACGATTATTGATGTTTGACTATTTTTTCGTGTTTGAAATTTAGTGAATTATTTGATAATGATGTGGTGTGATTAAACATGATGTTTGCGACGGTTTATTTATAATGAATACTTGATGATATGCGATGCGATGATATGTTTATCTTGATGTGGATAAATACGACGACGTGGGCTTTATACCAATTTTGATGTGTGATGATGATGTTTTGTTGTGTCGTGTTTGTGATGTCGTGTTGTCGAGTCACGTACATTGCATTAGCGACGAGGGCTTTTATGCCAAGCGACAAGGACTTTTATGCCAAAGCGACGATGGGCTTTTATGCCGAATGTCCCTAACTATGGAAAAAGCGACGGATACCACATGCATAACATAGTCGTGTCTCATGGAGTCGGTTATGTTTATTTTTGAGTCTTTTGGCGTTGACTTTTATTTGTTGGCTTATAATGAAATGCGATGTTATATGATACCTTGTTTTGTGATGATTTTTGTGTTGAACATAAAGTGATTATGATGTGATAATTTCATGGAAATTATGCGATGGATATAACATGACGGTAAAGCGACGATATGAGTTTATGGCAATGGATTTTATGTCTTGTTTTGACATGATTATGGTGATTATGTGATGATATTAAAGTGTTAATCTTATACACTAAATGATGATTTTAAAGTATGTGAGATTTGATATTTGTTGACATATTCTTATTAACCTATATCATTTATGATTCCAAAACTATTTATATATTTTATCATGCCTTTAATTATATGTTTTGGAGTATCTCACCCTTTACTTGTTTCGCCGTTGCTTTTATATTGGTAACATGTAGGTGATCCGCGAGGATGATGAGGATTAGCTCGAGTCTCTTTATTTTGAGTCGCTCTAATCTGATAGTAGTAACACTCGGGATTTAGGCGACGTTATTATTTTGATAGGATAGTTTATGTATACTATCTTATGACTTTATGTATTAATGATAACATGATGATACATACGTTTTATGAACACATTCATTGTGTTGTGATTAGTCATATGTTTATATGATGATTTATGTTATGAATCGGTATATCCGACTTTTGATTTTGTGACGTGCATTATAATGCAAAGTGATGAAAAACACGAATATGTGATACCTCAATTTATGTTTGGATGAAATTTTGAAACTCTGATTTTATTATTAATTACGAGGGGTAGAATTGGGGTGTTACAAGGTTCACCGGTGAGGGGAGATTGATCGAATGACCAGGGTATATTTCTGGACATGAGCCGGAACTCAAGTCTCATTTTAGGCCTGAGCTCGACGGTGTAAACTTCCCATCAAGAATTGGGTGTGCTGCCATCATGGTATGACGACAGTGGATCTCGTTTGAGTTTTCCCCATCGAGATAAGAATCGGCTCGTTAAAAGAGGTGAAACTTGCCTCTTTATTTAATTTGAGGTGATGTGCTTGTACCTGCGCATGCACGCGTGGTCGAGAATGTCGTGTTCCTCATTTCGGCGGAGTACACCGACTGTTTATGTGCCTTAACTATAGTATTGTTTCAGTTTTTTGGTGTTCCAAGCTCGAGCAAGTTGTTCCCCGTGTAAGTTTTCTAAGTAGTGGGTGTGATCGGTGGGAATGAGAACTGACTGTTTTGGAATGTTGGTTCGCGTTTGCGTTTGTTTTTGCAAAATGTCGCGGTAAGCAAGAGTCGCCACCGTCTTTTATTTTATCCAACAAGGAAAGGACAAAAGCACAGAAAAATTCCTTTTTGAGATATTTCTCGGGTTCGGGAGGTAGATTATAGAAAGGGAAGGTGTTAGCACCCTTTCTATCCATGGTTATCCACGGGCTCTTAGGTACTTGCTCATTGTATTTTCAAAAGTTTGCTTTTCTTTGTGTTTGTGGATTTGAAAAGAGTTTTTGTTTGAAAGGTGTGTAAGTGCGAAAAGTTTTGTTTTTGTTTTTAAAAGGAGCAAGTACTTAAGAACATCTACCTACTCAAAAAGGAATTAAACTGTGCAAATGTCCTTTAGACAATGCTATCCCACTATTGAGGAGTAGGTAGCATCGTTGTTGGAGTTTTTCGGGTCAATTCGATTAAGGGACATGCGGTCACTAAAGTAATGTTAGGACGCCTTAGTGGTAACCCTAGTGTCTTAGATCATTTTATCCGAGGCAACCGTTTCGAGGCAACTTATGATCTTTGGACAAGAGGGCGACCTCTAAAACATCACATACTTAATGACCACGTTCGAGGCAACCAAGTGAGGTGTACCCTAGGAGTGGCATGTGCGAGTGTGTCATTTTTCAGTTATATTATCTTTGTACATGTTAATGGTGAGTTACTGTTGATTTTAGGTTAAAGTTTAATCTTGTCATGCATTTCCTATCAAACATTTAACATTTAATGGTTTGCGGAATGTAAATTGCAGAAAATAAATCTAAGCTATTACAAGGCGTCGGGTATTTACATCGCCAAAGACAAACCCTTTTAAAATTAAATCGCGAAAAGTAAATAAAAGCGATAAATAAATAAATAAAGTCCTAAGTTAAAAACTATTACATTCTCGAAGCAGTTACAAAATATGGATAAAAAATAATTTGCGTGCGAGAAAATTAAATTGAAGTGTTTTTAGGGTTTTGACCCTTTTTATTAAATAAAGCATATTTTTGTTATTTTTTTGAATTAAAAATTGGTCTAAGTTAATAATTGAATTAATTAATTAAATGAAAATATTTTTGGGTTTTTATTTTAATTAAAGAAAATAAAATAAGAATGATTAAAAAGTTAATAAAAATCCTAATTCTATATTAATTTTAATTTAATGCAAAAGATATTAAAATTGTACCTAATTAAATTAAATAAATTAATTAATTGTTATTTACAAAAATAAACAATAAAATCAATGTAATTAATAAAAATATTATATGCGTAACAATCCACTATTCCTGAAATAAAAAAAATAAAAGAGCGTAATTTTAAATGGGCCAATGGGAGGGCGACGTCTGGTCGTCTTCTCCAAAATAACTCTGGTTATTTACCTGCGGATTTTTATCCGCAGGAAGATTCGTGGGATGTCTCCAAAATTCGCCCTAGGCCATATAAACGCGAGCTAAGGCCATCATCGTGTTCGTCTTGCTTCCCTGAACACGACTATAGCCATGAATTGTCTTGATTTTGCCTGTACACAAAATGCCTAAAAACGAAGCAAGGAAACCCTAGGTTCGGGTATCACATTAGAAGCCATGAAAATAAAATTGAATGATGTAGAAAGCTTCGAAATCAAGCATGGATCAAGAATATGGTAATATTTGGTCAAAAAGATGCAAGAATGAGGAGTTATATTTTCATGTGCAGAGGCATATTCAGGAACACTTACAGCGCGTTACAGGTGGTCTTAAGGTCCGGTTTTGGTTGCTATAGCTTCAGGAGGTTGCTGGCAAGAGAGCTACGTTGTGATTTTTGATTGAATTGGCCTCCAATGTTGATTTTGATCTTCACTTTTTCAAGCTTTTTCTCAAACCTCTTCTGGCCGTTTCAGCAGTGTTTTGTGTATATTCTTGGTCTGCCTCACTTGTGTGCATATAATAGAATGTGTTTAGATCAAAATTTGGTCATTAAACCATATGCATTGAAGAATCAAGATTTGCTTTTTATCACCATAACCAAGTTGCCATATTTGCATCAAATCTGAGATTTTGTGCTTGTTTTGACTTGGCACGAGTTTGATTGAGTACCACATGATATTTGCAAGCTGTAATGATCACAAGAATCCCCTTACATCAATTTTTAGATTTTATTTGATTTAATATTGATTTAAAATGAATTAAATCAATCAAAATTAAATAAAATAGAAAAATAAATGAATGGCCATGAAATCAAATATGGGACACGTGTGTGGCATGACAAGACTCTATCAAGTGGAAAAAAGTGGGCCCTTTTGTAAAAAAAATTGGAGTTTTGAGGATAGTTGACTTTTGGCAAATTTGGAAAAATGCCCAACTTCAATAATGCATAACTTCCTCCATTTTGAACTTTTGGAGGTGTTCTTGGACTTTTTAGAAATATTGAGATGTCCTCTAATCAACCCTTTTAGTCTCATCTCATTTTGATGTTCCATGCTCAAGTTATAAGCTTTGGCAAAAAAGGTGTTTTTGTTGACTTTCAAAAATGACCTATAATATCCAAATTTGTAACTTTTTGTGAGATCATTTCTTGATCTTGGGGTGTGAAGATGGATTGTAGGAAATTTAATCCTCTTCAAAATTAGCTTTGGATGGGTCATTTCTCATAAAGTATAAGAAAGTTATGCTTGGTCAAAGTTGAGTTGACTTTTCCTGTAAAACCCTAATTTAGCAACTTTTGAATCTTGATGAATCTTGAGCAATCCTTGATGAATCATGATCAACCCTTGATCAAATGATGAATTATCCTTCAAAATGAGAATGTTGACAAAAAATCTTGAGGTTTGACTGTATTTGGGACATAGTTGACTTTTGCCCTAGCATAGTCGATTTTTGGGCCTCTTGAGCAATTGACTGACCAAACTTCCTCTGCAAGGCTTGAAATTTGACATGGATGAACTTAAGAACATATTAAGACATTGGGAAGAATTTGAGGCCATTTGGATATGAGGACCTTAATGCAACACAAAACCCTAGTTTGACTTGACTGCCTTAGGAGGTGATTTGACTGTCCAACTCTTGAGTTAACTTGAGTCACTTAGAGATTATTCTTGACATGTATTGAGAAATATGGGAGGGAAAATTTTGGGGTACAACAGTTTCCCCTGTTCAATTTTCTTAAACCTGAGGATATAGATTGGCTTTCGAGCCTTTCGTGATCCGAACGTGCAAGATAATTGAACACTAGAGTGCCCAGAAATTTGCACTCGCATGGTGTAGTATTAGCATTGTGATGTCGGGAATGGGATTACAGATGCCATTTGGAGATTGTTGGTAGGATGATGGGCTTACAGATGCCATCTGCAGGAATGTCGATCGCATAAGAGATTCCTTAGGAGAACTTGTATACCTGTTGTTGAGGGAGATTCCGCTGGGGAAGTCTAACTTTTGTTTAGATTTAGGGACTTGCTTGTACCTAAACTGAGAAAATGCTTCAGCTGAGTTTTAAGAACTTGTCCATAATTCATTTGGGGGAAACATCTTCATCAAGATCTAGGAACTGTCTCGTGCTCAATGGAGTATACCACTGAGGTTATAGAACTTGTCCACACTATGACGGAGGAAAACATCAAGATCTAGGAACTGACTCGTGCTCAATGGAGTATACCACTGAGGTTATAGTACTCGTCCACACTATGACGTAGGGAAACATCTTCATCAAGATCTAGGATCTGTCTCGTGCTCAATGGAGTATACCGTTGAGGTTATAGAACTTGTCCACACTATGACGGAGGAAAACATCAAGATCTAGGAACTGACTCGTGCTCAATGGAGTATACCGTTGAGGTTATAGTACTCGTCCACACTATGACGTAGGGAAACATCTTCATCAAGATCTAGGAACTGTCCCGTGCTCAATGGAGTATACCGTTGAGGTTATAGAACTTGTCCACACTATGACGGAGGAAAACATCAAGATTTAGGAACTGACTCGTGCTCAATGGAGTATATCGCTGAGGTTATAGTACTCGTCCACACTATGACGTAGGGAAACATCTTCATCAAGATCTAGGAACTGTCTCGTGCTCAATGGAGTATGCCGCTGAAGTTATAGAACTTGTCCACACTATGACGGAGAAAAACATCAAGATCTAGGAATTGACTCGTGCTCAATGGAGTATGCCGCTGAGGTTATAGTACTCGTCCACACTATGACATAGGGAAACATCTTCATCAAGATCTAGGAACTGTCTCGTGCTCAATGGAGTATACTGCTGAGTTTATAGAACTTGTCCACACTATGACAGAGAAAAACATCAAGATCTAGGAACTGACTCATGCTCAATGGAGTATGCTGCTGAGGTTATAGTACTCATCCACACTATGACGTAGAGAAACATCTTCATCAATATTTAGGAACTGTCTCGTGCTCAATGGAGTATACCGCTGAGGTTATAGAACTTGTCCACACTATGACGGAGGAAAACATAAATATCTAGGAACTGACTCGTGCTCAATGGAGTATACCGCTGAGGTTATAGTACTCGTCCACACTATGACATAGGGAAACATCTTCATCAAGATCTAGGAACTGTCTCGTGCTCATTGGAGTATACCGTTGAGGTTATAGAACTTATCCATACTATGACAGAGGAAAACATCAAGATCTAGGAACTGACTCGTGTTCAATGGAGTATGCCGTTGAGGTTATAGTACTCGTCCACACTATGACGGAGGAGGGAAACTGTCGAGATTGAGAACCTTATCCGAAATTCAACCGAGGATAATTCAATTGAGATTTAAGAACTGGTCAGGTCTTCGACTATGCTGAGACCTTAACTGCATCTTTCCTGAAAGGTAAAGGTCAGTCACATGCAATGCATGAGATGGATCAAGCAATGATGTTCTCAACATAAATGAGATTGTATTCATATAATGCGTATATGCATGTATCATGATGTATGGGAATATGATGCTTTAGCTGGGGAAAATAAATCCCAGAGCTGCTGGAGAATAGAGTTGAGTTCTTCGTTTCCGCTGGGGATGATGAATGAAGATGATAAACCTGTAGGAGAGAAAAACTCCTTTGGGGGAATAAACTGATGAAGAGATTACTCCGAGGGGAATTACTCTGGGGAAGAGACGTCCTGTTGAAGATTTTAACGATAACTCCGCTGGGGATTCTATTGATAAGCTCTGTTGGGGATTTTAATGATGAACTCCGCTGGGGATAGAAAGAACTTCCCTGGGGATGATCTTTCAGATGCAACTTGCTGAGGATAACCCAGTTAGACTCTTGTGAGGATAACCTTCTGAATTTGGCTGGGAAGATTTATTTTTTTACTCCGCAGGGGATAAGCTTCCAGAATCTACTGGGTAAGATGGTTCAACTCTGGCGGGGAAGCCTTTTTAAAACTGCATTGGGGAAACGGCTCCACTGTGGCTATCTTGTATTCTTCCGGGAAATATTCTTATATTCCGTTAGGGAATATTAAGACTGTCGGGGATGCTCTTATACTTGCTGGGGAATGTCTTTATACTCCGCTGAGGAATATTAAGACCTTCTGGGGATACCAAGCTTTTTTAGGGCTGATGGTGGATGAACTCTGCTTGGGGAGAGTATTACTGATTTGTATATAGCTGCAAGCCTCATCTGAGAAATCTATCCTTACTGTTTTACTCTGCGGGGAGTGACGGTATCTTGGTCATATTCTTCAGCTGAACCTACCTTGGTACCTTGGTGGACAGAGCAACTAGACAGCTCGGACATTTCTTATGCCCCTGTTTCTGATATTACCAGTAATTCATCCTTTGTTTCGCATGTAAATATTTATGAGCATCAATTAATGTCAAATGCATATATCAAAAATGAATATTGGACGTTCTTTACAAAACAAAACAGATAAAAGAAAAACAACTTGAAATTTGTCTGAAAACAAATTTGTATTGATTTTGAAGTTTGCCTGTAAATATGCGTTTTTGTACAAGAGGCTGACGTCCTAGTAAGAGAACGCCGTCGAACAGATAAAATTTACAATTTGTGAAAAGAAAACAAAACAGCTATGTGAATAATCCCACTGGGTTCCAACTCTGCTATTGCCTTTATATCTTCAAGCATCTCATCACTTTGCTGCTTAGTTGAAGATGAATCTGATTGATTGGTGTCGTCCGAGCCTGATAGTTGATACTGAAGTCCGGATGCGAGGTGATCCAATGAGACATAGTGTTACGCTTTAATCCCTAACTTTTGCCTGGACCGCCCTTTCGGGTTTTCAGTCCACCGGGATACCCATTTTTGTCCAAGCCTCCTTTTCAGGTTTTCGACTTGCCGGGTGTACAGATTTTTTTATTTTCATCCCTTATTTTTGCCCGAACCCTTTTGGTTCGTCGGGAAGCCCTTATTCTTGCCTAGGTCAATCAACCTAGCGGATCTTTGATTATGCGTAGTATCTTTTTACTATGTTTGCATTGACGGGGTGAGGAAGGTCGTCACCATCCATGGTGGTTAGAATCATCGCTCCTCCTGAGAAAATGTTCTTAACCACAAATGGACCTACGTAAGTAGGGTTCCATTTGCCCCTAGGATCACCTTGAGGTAGAATAATGCGCTTGATTACCAGGTCCCCGACTCGATACTCTTTTCGTCTAACTTTCTTGTTAAATGCCTTGATCATCCGTTTTTGGTACGTCTGACCATGACAAACAGCAATAAGTCTTTTTTCGTCGACTAGGTTCAGTTGATCAAGCCGGGTCTGAATCCAGTCATCTTTGCTCAAACCTGCAGCCTTCATGATCCGAAGAGAGGGTATCTGAACTTCGATGGGCAAGACTGCCTCCATGCCATAAACCAAGGAATAAGGTGTTGCCCCTGTTGACGTCCGTGCTGAGGTATGGTACCCGTGAAGAGCAAATGGTAACATCTCGTGCCAGTCTTTGTATGTCAATGTCATCTTCTGCACAATCTTCTTAATGTTCTTATTTGCCGCTTCGATAACCCCATTCATCTTCGGCCGGTAGGGAGAAGAGTTATGATGCTGTATCTTGAATTGCTCGCAGAGCTCAGTGATCATTTTGTTATTAAGATTGGTACCATTGTCCGTAATGATCCTCTCTGGTACACCGTATCGACAGATCAGGTTATGCCGAATGAACCGTGCCACGACGTTCTTGGTTACCATAGAAAAGGAAGCCGCTTCAACCCACTTTGTAAAGTAATCAATCGCTACCAGGATGAAACGATGCCCGTTGGATGCCGTAGGTCTGATCTCGCCAATCATATCAATGCCCCACATTGCAAAAGGCTAAGGCGCTGTCAAAACATTCAGAGGAACTGGAGGTATTTGCACCTTATCAGCATAGACCTGGCACTTGTGACATGTCCAAGAATGCTGATAACAGTCAGCTTCCATTGTGGACCAGTAATATCCTGCCCGAAGGATTTTCTTTGCCATGGTATGTCCACTGGAATGAGTTCCTAAAGTACCTTCATGCAGCTCTGTCATGATTCTTTCTGCTTCAATCTTATCCACACAATGCAGTAAGGTTGAATCATGGTTACGCTTGTAGAGAATACCATTGCTGATGAAGAACTTTTCCGCGAACCTCCTCAGAAACTTCTTGTCATTAACAGATGCACCCTCGGGGTACTCCTGAGCTTCAAGGTACCTCTTTACTTCATGATACCAGGGCTTTCCTGTTACTTCTTCAGTCTCAAGATCACAGCAATGTGCAGGTTTGTCCAATCTTTCAATAATTATCCGGGGAGCTTCGTTGTCCCAATTGACTTTAAACATAGAAGACATCATAGCCAGCGCGTCCGCCAACTGATTCTCCTCTCTAGGGAAGTGTTCAAAGGTTATCTCCTCAAAATGGGGAAGCAATGTCAACACATACTCCTTGTAAGGAATAATATTTGGGTGTTTCGTATCCCACTCGCCTTTGATCTGACTGATCACGAGAGTGGAATCTCCGAAGACACTCAGGAACTTAATCCTTAGGTCAATTGCAGCTCGAAGACCCATGATGCATGCTTCATACTCCGCCATGTTGTTGGTGCAGTTGAAACATAGTCGGGCGGTGAACGGAGTATGAGAGCCTTTAGGAGATATGATTACGGCGCCAATGCCATTACCCAAAGCGTTTGAAGCTCCATCAAAGTACATAGACCATTAGGATCCTTCCTCAGGTCCTTCATCCGGTCCAAGTGTCTCACATTCAGTTATCAACATGATGTTCTCGTCCGGGAATTCAAATTTCATAGGCTGGTAATCATCCACTGCCTGATGTGCCAAATGGTCCGCTAATACACTTCCCTTGATTGCCTTTTGAGTCGTGTACTGGATGTCATACTCAGTCAGCATCATCTGCCATCTTGCTATTCTTCTGGACAAGGCAGGCTTTTCGAAGATATACTTGATTGGATCCATCTTTGATATCAACAGAGTAGTGTGAGTCAGCATATACTGTCTCAGCCGGCGAGCAGCCCATGCCAAAGCGCAACAAGTTTTCTCAAGCAGTGAGTATCAGGTCTCACAGTCGGTAAACTTTTTGCTAAGGTAATAAATAGCATGCTCTTTTCGGCCAGACTCGTCATGCTGCCCCAGCACACACCCCATTGAGTTGTCAAGTACTGTCAAGTATAAGATCAGAGGTCTCCCTTCAACTGGTGGCATCAGAATGGGTGGCTCTTGGAGATACTCCTTGATTCTTCTGAAAGCAGCCTGGCATTCATCGTTCCAACGTACCACTTGATCTTTCTTTAGTAACTTGAAGATCGGCTCACAAGTAGCAGTTAGGTGAGAGATGAATCGGGCAATGTAGTTCAGTCGTCCTAGAAAGCCTCTGACCTCCTTCTCTGTCTTGGGAGCTGGCATCTCTTGTATTGCTTTCACTTTGGCAGGGTCCACTTGAATAACTTTGTCGCTCACGACGAAACCCATTAGCTTACCAGGCCTCACCCCGAAGGTGCACTTGTTCGGGTTCAATCGCAGCTTGTACAACTTCAATCTGTCAAACAGCTTCTAGAGATGGTCAAGGTGTTCTTCTTTGGTCTGGGACCTTGCAATCATATCGTCGACGTATACTTCAATCTCATGATGGATCATGTCATGAAACAAAGCAACCATGGCACGCTGATATGTTGCCCCAGCATTCTTTAGTCCAAAAGGCATGACCTTGTAGCAAAAGGTGCCCCACTGAGTAACAAAGGTGGTTATGATACGGTGGGAGAACTGACTTGAGGTTTTACGTTTTTTTTCGCAAATGTTTCGGTTTAGCAAGAGTCGCCACCGACTTTTTATTTTATCCTAAGGAAAGGTTAAAAAGAAAAGGAAAAACCTTTGAGATGTTTTCATGGGTTCGGGGAGTAGATTATAGAAAGGGAAGGTATTAGCACCCTTTCTATCCATGGTTATCCATGGGCTCTTAGTTACTTGCTTAGATCACTTGCCTTGCATTTCCAATTGTTTGAAATGGTGCTTTCAATTGTTTGAAATGGTGCTTTGTGTGTGATTTTTGAAAGAGGTTTTGAAAAGAGGCCATTTGTTGTGGCAACCTTTGTAATGATCCATGTTTGAATGTATACAAAGGTGTATTTATCTTTTGAAAAGTGAAACAACCAGCTGAAAATCATCAAACAATGAAGTCGCCATCGAACGTCTTTTATCCCACGGGAAGGGAAAGGTAAACATCGAGAAAACCTGAGGAGGGTGAAATCAAGGTCGAACGACCAAGAGATGAGGGTAAGGGAGTCTGTTACGCGAGGGGAAGGTATTAGCACCCCACACGCCCGTAGTACTCTACGGTATCCACTCTTGTTGTCTATCTTATGGGTGTGTTTAATCTATGCTTACTGTCTATTATACTATTGAAAGGAATGCATGCAAAAGAAAGGGGAAAATATGTAGGGAAAATAAAAGTTGTGCTCGTTCGGGCCCTACCCCGATGCCTACGTATCCCTTTTGAGGAATCAGAGCAGTCGTAGTTCGGCTTATATGTTTTTGTTGGTTTGTATTTTTTTAATGAACAATATTAATTTCGCCTTCTGCCGCAACTCGACCTTTGGAGACTTACGCGTCAGCACAAAAGTGAATTAATATGCTCTCTCTGAAAAGTTTGGAGAAAATGTGCTTGGGCGCACAAAAAGTTTGAATTTGTTTGTTTTTGAATGAACGATAGTAATTTCTCCTTCTGCCGCAACTCGACCTTTGGAGATTTACGCGTCAGCACAAAAGTGAATTAATACGCTCTTTTGAAAAGGGTTTGAAAGAAAGGCCCGAAGGCAAAAAAGATTTTTATGTTTGTTGGTGTTTTTCGCTTGTAGAGAATAACTAGTTAATCTCAAGGGAGAGATTTTAGCCACGTCTCTACTTATTCGTGAAATGATTCTTTGAGACTTGAGTCATGCCGAAGCTTAGAATAAGAGAACAATAAGGTCGAGAAAAGACCCGCTTATCGTCTCACATACTTAACGAAGATATGATTCTAGTCAGTAAATTTAAAGAGAAAGAAGTTTTTGTTTTAGATGCGTATGCGAAAAGGGAAAGAAAAGTCAAATGAAAACTAGCCTATTTCTAAACTTAATTTTTATCATGCGTTGTTAGATCTAAAGTTAGAATTTTGAGGGAATTCTACCTAATGTTAGCATGCATATGGATTATGGCAAAGTACGAAAATGAAGAATAAAATGGGATTGTGACGATACCGAACGGAGAAGGTCCGTTGCCTCTTCAAAATTGTGCAAGCGGTAAGAGAATTCTATCAAAGTTTCCTTGAGCGAGTGATTGAAGAATTCACCCTGAGCATTCCACATTGCAAGAGTTATGTCGATGCTATCACAAATAAAACACTGTTATTGGATGAAAATTGGATTAAGAATCCATCACAAGGCTTACAAATCAAATGAACATTCAATGAAACAAAACAATATATTTTTATCGAGTTTATGAGATTTTTTATGAACCTAACCACAAGCAAACAATTAATCAAGCAATTAAGGATCAAAACCCTGCATTAAACCCTTTATCATGCCAAAGAAACTGTATCAATTCGAAAGAACTAACGAGAACATGTTAAAATCCTAGTTCCAAACATATTCAAAGATCAATTCAATTAAATCATAAACCAATAGATACATCATGAAAAAAATATCAATAAGTCGGGAATCCATATTTTTAATGTATACACAAAAAATTAGTCAAAAATTATGAAAGAAACATCAAAAATTAATTGCAAAAAATTCAAAGAAACAAAGTAAAGTGGAGAGAAAAGTTAGGGAGTGTAATCAGGATCCAGGGGTATGAATTGAGATATCCAACGCATGGGCCCAGTCCAAATTCTATGTGACCAAGTCTTCCATTTCAATATTATTTTCTGATTTATTAATATATAAAAAGAAATAATAATTATAAAAAAATAAAGCTGATACAAATGTAAAACGGTGTAGTTTAGGATTCAACACGCTAGTGATGTACATCTTCAACCGTTCTTCTTCCTTGCTCTCTCACCGGCGGCGCGACGGCTTCATCATCCTTACCTTATCCGATCGGTCCTCAACATGCAGCCGCGAAAGATCATCTCACCTCGTCTTCTCCAAATTTGAAACGCCACGGTTTGTGCATTAGAACGAAATCGGATCTTGCGTATAAACCTCCAGAAAGCTCTACCGCTGCTCCGCTGGTGAATGATAGCTTCACGGAACCTTGAACCTCTCTGTAACCTTTGATATCTTGTTGTGAATCCGAGACGAAGATGAGAGCGGCGGAATTATCGCGATGTCAGCGAAATAAACGCAAGCAGCAACTTCAATTCATGGATATGAAAGAGATGAACATATACGAGAATCGGATTCTGATGAAACAGTGAGAGAAAGAGCTTTCAGATGGTTTCCGTGAGAGGAAAAAGAGAGTTGGCATTGATTGGAGATTCTTGAGGTGTGTCGAGGTGCCGCAAGTTGAAGGTTGAAATGTAGACGGTGACGATGAAGTGGTATCAAGAAAATGGCACAGAGAGAGAAAGCTTTGATTGAAGATTCTTGAGGTGAGTTTTTCTAATCTTTCTGGGTTGAATAATTGTGAATGGATAATGATTTTGTGTTATTGTGAATCTGCAGATATGAGGATATCCATTTCTTTTAGAAGGTTGATGATGAACAAATGAAGGTTGAACTAAGATGCTGCCGGGTAGAGCGAATGAAGAGGAGTGCCAAGATCTTTTTGTTTTTCTGTCTTTTGTGTGTAAAGATGGATCCTCATTGATCCCCCTGAAAACTGGATTATATAGTCGGTTGAGTCTGAGAAGTTGGCTAGAGATTTATTAGGCGGTTAGTAAATCTGTTAGAAGGTAGTTAGAAGTTTAGCTTAGAAAAAAAACAGTTTGGAGGTTGTTAGAGAGTTTGTTACTCTGTTTGACAGCTAGTTAGTAGAAGTTAGTTTAAGAGGAATTCTGTTTTGTTACAAACTCTTAGAACTGAACTGTTAACTATTATTGATTTTTGCTTTTTAATCTATCTATGCAGGGCTGAACCGTGGACGGGCTAGGAGTTCCCTCCTGGACATCATTTTCCTTTAGCACCATTTGACACACGTATGCAAGGGTTACTTCTATGTCCACTACATTTAATTTCCACAACGAATTCAACAAAGTACCGTTATTGAGACGAATATGGGAGTCAACGTTTTCAGGGTAACTACCACTAGTTCTAAATTGCCTGCTGAGTTCTTCTTGATGTTTGTGTGACTTTGTGTATATTTTAACAGGTAAGGATTCGGCAACTTCAGCAGGCGAGGGAACAGATCCGATAGAAGATACAGAAAGGTGGGAAGATAAAACCACTGATTGCTGGTGAATTTCATCCAGAACCTCGAATAAGGCTTCAGCTAACATCACTATTCTTGATATGCTAGCTCTAGCATTTGTATCATCGTTCGAATTTGAATTATTCTCACGGCTACTTATTCTGCATTCTTTTCAGCTTCATCATCAGCCTCATGATTTTGTATGCAAATATATGGAAGTCATCTTCAAGTCTCCGATTCAAAGCTCATACAGCTTTCCTGGTGCTAACAATCACTTCTGTCTATTCATTCTTCTTTGACAAAGTGGTGAATGGGAAACCAGATGCATATAGTCTCGTTTCATGTGCTTCCTTTGCTATCATGTCACTCAGTTTGTCACGGCGAACTCATTGCGGAGTTGAAATTGATCTTCTCTACTTCTTCCTCGGATGTCTAATTGTGCAGCTCATGAAGATTAGCTTGCAGTTACTCATTCTTGGAGCAGGTTTCAGCTACTCCCTTATTATTCTTCGTTCTTCCCTCTCTTCAACAGATGATGGAATAGAAAACGAGTATTTTGACCCGCAAGGTGAAAATTCACTTGTCCTTGAAATGGATTCATTACTACTGGAACAGCTTAAAACTTGTATGAAGGGAATTGAAGAGGATAATTTGAATCTCGTAGACAGGCTTATGGAGCTCGTGAAGGAATACAATCTAGATAAGAGTGGATTACATTTACTCGGTAAGTCTGATTATGTAATGGATTCTCTGTCATCAAGAAAGATCCATAATCTTAATGAAACAGTGAAGTTGATGGTAGCAGCTGGTTATAAGAAAGAGTGCTATGATGTGTATAGCAGTTGGCGCAAGGTATTCTTGAAGGTGTGTCTCAAAAGCGAAATATTTGGGTTGCCAAAGGAAAACATCAATTCCATCCATGAGTATGAAAGAGAGAAATATTTAGATATTATGTTTGATAGATGGATGACTGCTTTGGATGTAGCTATGATAATCTTGTTTCCCATTGAACAGAAACTCTGCAATCGTGTCTTCTTGGGGTTTTCCTCGGCAGCTTCTAGTTGCTTCTTTAAGGTTTGCAAAGAAGCAACGTCTCAGCTGTTGTGTTTTGCAGATACAATTGCTTCTGGGAGCCCTACGAAATGGCGTTTGTTCAAAATGCTTCAAATATTCGGGCATTTGGGTAATCATATTCCAAGATTCCAATCTCTTTTCTTGGATTCGACTTTACTGAACGAAGCAATCGCAGTTAGGAATAGATTAGGAGAAGCTAGCAGGGATCTTTTCATGGAATTGCATAATGTTATTTTTGGAGTTCTTGCAGCAAAGGAAACTGTTCTGACTCACGGTCTTCACCGAATTACTTTTGAGGTCATGAGCTACGTGTCTCTTGCTTGCATGTCGCGGAAAAAGTTGGAACAAATTTTACAAGCATACCCCAAGGTTGATAATCAAGTGGAAGCATATTCTTTAATATATAAAATAAATAGCCTTTGAACTTTCAAACAAACCTTTAAATTTTAAGGCTTGGAAATTAGAATTAGTGAATTTGTGTTGAAGTAGTATGAAGATTATGGTGAAAAGGTAAGGTCAAACTGTGGGATTTCGTGGAAGACATATGAAGATTAGGCTTTGGTGTTGTGTAGGATTTTTATAATTTCTTTTGTAACATGATGGTAAAATTGTAATGAAAATGTTTTGAATGCCATCTTGTATTGTAATGTAGCATGGAATTAGTTAAACTTGCAATGTAATTTTGAGAATTCAATGATAATTTCTTCAATGTACCTTTCTCCTCGAAACTGATTTTGAAATTCCAAGTTCTTTTTCTCAAATATTTCCTTTAAATACCTTTATATGAATTTAAATAATCATGGTACGAATTCAAAATATTTGCAAGGTAATCATAAGAGACTTTAATCTTGAATGAATTCTTGAATGACTATTTGGATGAAACTATGGTTGTTGGATAGTATTTTCTTGAACCATGAATGAAAGGGTTTGAATAAATGTTTGAACGCATTGTGAACTTGAATCTGGAATAACGATGAACATCTTTGTAATGTGGATGAACTCTGACTTGAAATAAGACCTTGCAGTCTGTACTTTACCTTCCAAGAAACAAATATGACCAATACTTACGGCTCTTTGCCAATTTTAATCCAATCAAACACTTTCGAACACCTTGAATTCAAATCAAACTTCAAATCCAAATCACACTTGCATTCTCAATGAACTCCTAACTTCAATCTTGAATCTAAATCAACTTGTATGGTAAGTAATTTGAATAGACAATAAAATCTTGATCTTTAAAAGAAAACTCACAACCTTGCCTTTTGTATCATGCCTCATATTCCACGATTCAATCCATAAGTCTCTTATCTTGACAAAGTCCTTCCCTAATTGACGACCTTAAATCATCAAAAATGAACGTAAATGGTAATGAAAGAATATGATCAAGATTAATATGAAACCTCATTTCCCCTGATCTTCAATTACTTGAACATTTATCAATGAATAAAAACCCTGATTTCTAATTAAATTTCCCTTTTTTTGAACTAATATTTCTTTTCCTTTACCGTGCCATTCTTCAAATGCAACTCGATTGCATAACATATATTAGATGAAAGTTCAAGGGTGACCTTGGTCCAAAAGTTATTTTTCAAAGCTTACTTTAACCGAAGTCAACAGATCTTATCCACATATCTTTGAAATTGGCCCAAGATTATGCATCTCAAGGTCTCATAAGATCTTGTAAGCCCATCAACCATGTATGCCATTTTGAACAAAACCCTGCCTTGAATGCCTTGAACCTTGAATTACTTTGCATGAATTCTTCCACGAGAAGCCTACTTCAATCCAAGTCTGCTCGCATCGCAGATAACGAATGACAATGATGAGGACAATAATTGCCTTGGTTAAGGAGAAGTCCATGAATTCATATCTAAGGTCATGAACCGCGCTTCATAATTCTATCCCCAGCCCTTAGCGATCGGTTATTTCATCTTAAAATTAGTGCCATAAGGAACACCTTACAGATGGATGATAAAGTCTGAATCACAGAAGAATTCCCTTGATGTGAAACCCTCACAATCTTGATTCCTCGTTTAGACACACAGAGAAATATCCGGATAAAACATCTTTGAACCATGATTCAACAAAACCTAAATTGATTAACTGAGGAGTAGATGATTGTCATGTCACAGTCATTAATCCTAATCGAGTGACAAGCATACTTATAGGAAAGGACACCATGATTCGAAGCCCCCATATGCTAGGTCACGTCCTGGAATTCTTTACCAGAATGACCTACAATCGGTTGTCTATCAGAAGATATTATCCATGTAACTTGGTGGAGAAGAAGTCCAAAAATGAGCCTGGACCAAAATCTTAATTCCCAAAAATTTGTACACCGAGAAGACCCTGGATAATCAAACTTATTCAACACATACACCTTTAATCAACTGTAAACCCTAACTTCCTAACTGCTGATCTTTTGAACCTCAGGCGATCTATTTTATGAAAAATGTGTGCTATGCAAATGACCCCTTGGAATGATGCGGATGAATGCAAAAAGTCTAAGCCCTAAAAGTGCAATTAGGAGGGCAAATTTTGGGGTGCAACAGCTGCCCCTATTTAATCGCCTTCAACCTGAAGGTGAGATTGGCGCCAGCCTTTCGAACTTTCAAGGTAGAAGAAGATTAAATACTAAAAGAATCCGAAAATTTGGGCTTCGAAGCCAGTCAGGTATCATTATTTTTGGTCTTTCTGTTTTTTTTTTTTGCTAGGTAAAAGAGGTTATCAGGGTAGAGGTATGTTTAACCAGGGTTTGACACACAGCAGAATAACTTGATTATCAAGGAACATCTATTGGGATTTAGTAACAAGCACCTGTAAGAAAGATATCAAAAGGCATATGCCTGAAGTCTGTAGCAGACATACGAAAAAAAGTATCAGAGACACATATTCAGGGTTGGTAGCGGATATACAAGAAAGAGACATCAAAAATACATATCCGTGGTCGGTATCGGACACATAAGAAAGAGATAGAAAAGATACATATCTGTGGTCGGTATCGGATACGCACAAAAGATATAGAAAAGATACATATCCGTGGTCGGTATCAGATACACACAAAAGAGATATCAAAGATACATACCCGTGGCCGGTATCGGATACGCACAAAAGATATAGAAAAGATATATATCTGTGGTCGGTATCGGATACGCACAAAAGAGATATCAAAGATACATATCCGTGGTCGGTATCGGATACGCACAAAAGAGATATCAAAGATACATATCCGTGGTCGGTATCGGATACGCACAAAAGAGATATCAAAGATACATATCCGTGATCGGTATCGGATACGCACAAAAGAGATATTAAAGATACATATCCGTGGTCGGTATCGGATACGCACAAAAGAGATATCAAAGATACATATCCGTGGTCAGTATCGGATACGCACAAAAGAGATATCAAAGATACATATCCATGGTCGGTATTAGATACGTAAGAAAGAGACAGACCGAAGAAAGCTCTTGCAAAGAAACACCAATCGAAGGCGAACTTACTGAAGAAGGAGACCAAACAAATGAGACTCCTGATAAATGTACCAATCGAAGGTGGATTTAAAAGAAATGACACCAGCCAAAGCGGGATTTTAACAAATGATACCAGTCGAAGCGGGATTTTAACAAAAGATACCAGCCAAAGCGGTTTTGAAAGATACCTGCCGGAGCGGGATTTTGAAAGATACCAGCCGAAGCGGGATTTTGAAAGATACCAGCCGAAGCGGGATTTTGAAAGATACCAGCCAAAGCGGGATTTTTTAACAACTGATACCAGCCGAAGTGGGATTTTGAAAGATACCTGCCGGAGTGGGATTTTGAAAGATACCAGCCGAAGCGGGATTTTTTAACAACTGATACCAGCCGAAGTGGGATTTTGAAAGATACTTGCCGGAGCGGGATTTTGAAAGATACCATCCGAAGTGGGATTTTAAAGGATGCTAGTCGAAGGTGGACTTTAGGATAAAGAAACCAGCCGAAGGGGAATCTTCATCCAGGAATACTATGCCGAAGGTAGATTCCTAAGAAAAGAACGTCGGTCAAAGGAGAACTTACAACTGCAAAGAGACCAGCCAAAGGGGACTCTCAACAAATGGTACCAGCCGAAGGTGGATTTTAGGATAAAGAAACCAGCCGAAGGGGAATCTTCATCCAGGAATACTATGCCGAAGGTAGATTCCTAAGAAAAGAACGTCGGTCGAAGGCGAACTTACAACTACAAAGAGACCAGCCGAAGGGGACTCTCAACAAATGATATGCATATCTGGTCGGAGTTAGATACACAAGAGCAAAGTTGATCATCAAGAAACAAATGTTTAGAGTTGCTAGCAAACACAGGAACGAGACTAACTGAAGAAAGCCCCAATAAAAAAGGACGCATTCGCCTAAACAAGGGCGCCAGACAACTGGACTTTGAAGAGACACTGAAAGACTCTTAACATAAAATATTAGCTAGGCTAACGAAAGGAGGACCCGACTAACGCGGATAAACCAAAACGAGAAACCGACTAAGCAGGACCTTCAAAGAGCACCGATCGAAGGTGAACTTTACAAGATAAAGAGACTGGTCAAAGCAGACTCTAACAAAAATTGCCATTATACGCTGAGCTTTTGATAAGTTGCAAATACGCAAGGACTACAAAAAATCCCTCAGGCCAAAGGCGGGGTGTCAATTCTTTAAAAGTGGCAATTATCTGAATTACCACATACCAAGTATGGATACTCAAACACTTGAGAAGCAAGAAAGATTATACACCGACTCTTACTCACACTCTAATGACAAAGAAAACGCGGGTAAAATAACCAAAGGCTTGCGAAGGCAAGCACAAACCACAAACTTACTGGGGAAATGGAGAAATACCAAAGACCCGACTGGTGGTGAATCCAAACGAACTCTGCTGGGGAAACATAATAGAATTACCCTAAGCTTCTTGTGGAGGTAAATTAAATCTGAGCGAATAACAATTTGGTTACTGCAAGGGGACATAACTGGCTTATACTCATGCATGTTTGAATTTTTTTTAGTGTAATGCTCCATACAATGGAAATGCTACGTGTTTTAGTAGATGCAATGTAATGATGCATGTTTAGTAATGCACTGGAAAACACATCAATAATCGACTGTTGAGAAGATAAAGAACTTCCGAACGATTATTCTGGCACATCTGATCTTCTGTAGAGAAAAGGCAATTTGTACTTCAATGGGGAACAGAGATTTGGAACCGTCAACCCCTAAATATCGATATCACTGGGGAAATAACTTCCTGGGATAATACTACAAAAATAAATTGTAGTTCAGTGAAAATCTTGAATTCTGATCAAACTCCTAACTTCACGGGGAATAAGTTCCTTATCCTCTATTGGAAAGAGGAAAATTTACTGAGAATGGAAACTTATGGCATAGGAATTCTTTGACAAAGATGACTTCTATTGGGGTAGTATAGAAATTCTTGAATGAAAAGAATTCTACTCAGACCACACTGGGGATAACGTTGTTGGGAGGTAAAATATCCTGGGATAGAAACTCCACTAGGGATATCTCAATAAAATCTTCTACCACTGGTAACGAAAGAGTTATGGCTGGAATTCTCCTGTACACCTCACCAGAGAGATAAGACACTTGCTCCATTAGGGAAAGAAGAATAATTCCACTGGGGAAATTGGGTCTCATTATACGAACATCTTCACGTTAGTCACATACAGACCCTTCTTGATTCATTTGCTGGTATGCATTTTGTCATACAAGACCAATAGTACTTGTAAAACAGAAATTGGGGTGACGTGCCCCTGTTTGGAATGGTAGACCTTACTGAAGAATAGACAACTTGAACTATCAATCACCGGGTAAAAACTGCGATGCGAGATTGCAACTTCAACATGCCGACTCTGAGGAGGAATGCCACTAAAAAATGGACTTGAGAAGATGCTGCAAAAATAAATTGCAGCTCACTGAAAAGGAATCAATCTGGACTTTAGATAGCGTCTACATTTCCAGGGAGAAAGAACATTCTTCTTCTGCAGAGAAATGAGGATGCTTCACTAGGGAAAAAATATCTTAGAAAAGAAACCCCTTGGTAGATAGATACATGTCAAGTAGTAACGGGTCTTTTACTGGGAAGCGGCGTCCCCTTAGGAAGAAATATTTCCATCGCGTCTCACACGAGTAAACAAACCCGAATAATCTTTGCGTTACCGCTCATATCCTGCTGTGGATAACAATCCAAACTTCAACTGGGGATAATAACCTTGACTTAGGACAAAGGATATCAGTAAAATGGACTTGAGTCTTTGATAAGTTGAAGATAACAATCTTGACTTCTCGGCATGATTTTCAAATTCATAGGTCGTTTAGCCTGCGTATGGGCTTGGTCTGATCAACCACTAGAAAAGAGAGAAACCTCTTGCATAAATTCTTGCCCCAGTCTGTAAGGATTTTGCAGAAAACATGCCTCAAGAGGGCTTTCTAATATATGTACCACTAAGATAAATTGCCCCAGTGTTATGAACTTTGGAACATGATGTTTAGATAACCAAAATTGGAGAGGATTCCAACTATGCTTGAGCGAATGCCCATACACCTTCAAATTCTGGGAAGATTCTCCTTTGATCAATGCATTCTTATAGAGATTTGTCAAATCTCGACATAACTGCCCCAGTTTGACTGTACTTTGAGGGATTAAATCCCGACTTGAATGCCTCAGATTGGCTACATATTTACTCGATGGGGTATTCGACGCGCTTGCCCTTGCTCAACAGAATCTCGGCAAATCTTTTCTTTTCCCCATGCTCGCGGAGGGATGGGAAACTTGAAGATTTTTGAAGATAACATAACCTTAGAGTGGTTGTCCTATGTCTTGAAAGTAGGCTACTTCATAACCCTGCTTCTCGACTTGAACTACTTTAGTCTCTAATCGGATACTTGAAGAAGTTGACCCCTCGGGAACAACTGAAAGTAATGCACCTCCACTTAACAGAGACTCTGGGAAACCACCTTTTGCAATCTACTTCAGATCATTTCTTAAACCGGTATTCTTTTACTCAGCGGAGTCAATAGAAGATTTGCCCCAGATTAAGACCATTCTCACAAATGATTTACCTTTAAACGGTATCCTGAAGCAATTTGTCCTTTGAGATAATTAAATTCTCATCTGATGCTCATTATGCAAACTTACTCGATGTTTAAGCACTTGCTCATATGCAAAGAATGTTTATTATAAGAATGATAATTGTAATGCAAAGCTCATGTTTATCTTGAAGTTAAAAGATATTAAAAAAAATATTTTGAAACATCAAAAATTTGTACAAAAGATAGTAAAAAGATAGAGTGATACCAACTCAAAAGTTTTTGCAAGCCTCTCTAGGAGTCAGATTACCGTATTCTTGTTACAGTGTGCTTTCAAATTAACCCATGCTTCAGTTAGGACTTTTACGGGTTGTAACGTGGCCTGGTTCACGGTTTTTAGAAGGAAAGATTTAAGGCTCAAAATATTTGGTGCCCACCCATTCTCCGTGATGTTCTCCAATCCTAAGTTCAGTTAAACCAATACGAGCGCTCATCTCTCAAGAAGAGTTTACCGTGGTCGAGGAGGATATGGCAGTCACTCACCTCTCTTATTTTTTGTGTTTGATCACACGACTTCATTCTTTGTGGAGGATCTTTATTTGGTGATCCCCTTTTTCTTTTTTTTCACGCCTTTCGCTTTCTTTTTGTATTCCCTAACTTTTGCCTGGACAAGTTCCTTTTGAATTTGACTTTGAAGTCCAGCGAGATGCCCTGACTTTTGCCTAAGCGACTTTGTCTTTTCAAGTTTCGGCTTAGCGGGGCTTTTTGTTTCTTTCTTTTATTATTTCTCTTTGCGGGAACCAGTCATGTGACTTTGAGTCATTCTTTGATTTGCTGGAAAAAAAAGTGTGACTGCCTTGCTGTTTAGTTGACAAGAAATAACCATTATGGTATCGTCACCTTTTGACCTTTTGATGTGCGAGAGATATCCATTGTGGTATCGTTCTCTTTCAACCTTCTGAAGGATAGCCATTGTTGTATCCTTTGATGCGCACTCTTAATGAGTTTTGAACGCCCAATCAGATTAACCGAAATCTACCCT
This sequence comes from Vicia faba, assembly GCA_948472305.1. Taxonomy (NCBI): domain Eukaryota; kingdom Viridiplantae; phylum Streptophyta; class Magnoliopsida; order Fabales; family Fabaceae; genus Vicia; species Vicia faba. The sequence goes on from OX451738.1 coordinate 1,096,090,526, forward strand.
GCCCCGGGTTAAATGTGAGGGTTTTTTTGGAAAGAAAAGAAACTCCTACTTCAAGGCTCAAAGGGGTTGACGAGGGTTTCACTCCCTTATATCTCCGGTGTTTGGGGATTGAAACAAGGCTTGTACATCGTCAGCAGGGTCCTATTCAGAAGCACACCATTTGAACTTTCGGCATATTAATCATCATCCTCCCTCCAGAAGTTATTTGCTTTATTTAACATGAGTTAAGTATCAAAAAGTCAAAGAAAAACATCAATGAGTGAATACGAATAGACTAATCCAAAACAAACATACTCAGTGCATTATGATTAGTATTCAACAATAAGCAAGTTTTGCATACAAGAAAGTATTAAACCAAAACAAGAAAGATTACAAATGAGAATGCAAACGTAATTTGAAAATGCCATGTTGAGGAGACTAGTCTCCGTATGGACTTGTTGCTTCAGACGATGATCCGGTAGTCTTGATATCTACTGAGTCAATGGAGACTTCAAATCTGTCTGGCTAGCCTGAAATTAATAGCCTTTGCATCCAGCAAGTCTTGCATATTTTCTTTGAAAGCCCAACAATCTTCAATGGAATGGCCTATTGCCCCTAGTATAGTAATCATATCAAGTTCCTTCACCATGTGTGATGAGGACCTTATCAAGCGAACTTGCATAAATTGCATCACAAAGCATCTTCTACCACAGAGAAGAAATGCCAACCATCTTCTATCACACAGAAGAGAAATCCAGCCGCTGAATTCCGGAGCGTCTCCTATTACACAAAAGAAGCGACGTCTTCTATTACATAGAAGCGACATCCAGCAACCATACCAAATAATCTTCTACTACATAGAAGAAAGTAAATTTCATCTCCTACTTCACAAGAGAGAAGTTTTAGCAACCGAATCACGGAGAATCTCCTACTTCACAAAAGAGACTCTGTCTTCTACTACACAGAAGCAAAATTCAGAAACTGTAACAAAGAATCTTCTACTACACGGAAGAAACTAAACTCTGAGTATAGAATTCAATCTTTGAGGTATTTTTTCTTCTACACAACAACAAATATCCGAGAACTCGACGTCTTATACTTCTTCATCATAGAAGCATCACCCCCATCTTAAACTTACACATAAGAAGCAATCAGCTAAGGAAAAAGAGTCTGAAATGGTTTTCCCAAACATGGACTGAACCTTGGAAAAGAATCCAAACAAGTACCAAACCTCATACTTCAACCCCTTGCAGCATTTAATATTCTAACTAAGTGCCCCAGAATGGGAGACACATCTAGCATTTGTATCAAAATCAGGAGAGGAATTTGTTGGAGGATGACCCAAAGCACGAAGCTTAATCAACTGAGCTTCTAACATATGAGGAAGTAACTGGATACAAGGAATTGAGATTGTATCAACCTGCTTCTCAAGCTTTCTCTGTCTCTGCTGGTAAGTTTTACCCCATGGGTTCACTTGGAGACCAGAAACTAGTTGCTAGCAAGAAAATCCGAGAACACGAAGCTTTGGGTGAGACCCATAAAGTATCTCATGAAAAAATGTCCCATGGGCTGGGGATGAATGACAGCTCATGTTGCAACAACGTATACAGTATCGCTTTTCTTTGCTGACACTGCCTTCATAAATTCCATACCCGACTCAACCGAGTCTTCAACTGGTTATCCTTTCTCCCTTAAGGATTTCTGACTACAGGCCATTGTTTGCATATCCCCAATAAATAGCCCCATCTAATTCTTTTTATCTCATCCAATTCCTCACAAGGTTGTTTCATAACTTGAATCTGATCATGAAGCAGTGAGACGTCAAGATTGGCAGTTCTTGAAAAGAGAATACTGAATCCGAATGAGGATTCCCCATTCTGAGTACCTTCTGAGTACTTTTTATGGATGCATGGAGATGCATCGGGTGAGCGAGAAAATTCTCCCTCTGATATGATTTGGATGCCACAGTCTCTGGATTGATTTTGTCTTGGACCTTGTATCTGGATGACGTACCATCTTCAATCGAATGATCAGTTTCCCCAGGATAATATGCGTAGGATATTCTTTCAGGAGAACGAATGAATGCTTTTCCAAGCGAAACGATATAAGCTGCATCATCAGGCATACTACACTACACAAAAATACAATCTGTCTTCTATCAGAACAAAAGAGACATCCCCTTGGTGAAAAAGAGTGTGGCAGTTGGCCAAAGAGGAATTGGACCTTTGGAAGAGACGCCAAACAGGTGTTGGGCTTTATATTTCAACCCTTTTGTAGTCTTTAATATCAAAACCGGGTACCCCAGAATAGGAGATGTATCAAGTATACATATTGTAATCAGAAGAGACGTTTGTGGGAGGAAGTCCTCAAAGATCAGAGCTGGGAAGAACTGGGAATAATAGGATGTAATGCATTGGGCTCGCATTAGCATGCTCATCAGGGTTCTTGTGTCTTTGCTTAAAATCTTTTCCCTGTGAATTCACTTGGGGAATAAGGACTGGCTCTTGTTGAACAATTTAGGGAACACAAAGTTATGGAGGATGCCCCTGATTAAAAATTTTGATGCCCCGGTGTGGCAACCATATCTGATGTTGGTCAATAAGAACGAAGCATTGATATAAGATCCTATGGTAAAATGGGAAGCATATGCTGATAAGATGTTCCAAGAACTCAGGATTGCGTAGCACTCCATGGTTGGAAGCAATTCCCAAGAGATGAGGAGAAGAGAGAAACTTTACTGTGACAGTAGGTGCAAGATTGTTGACATCATCATCATAGCTTTCATGACCTATCTCATCTGAGTTTTCAATCAATTATCTTCCTGCTTGAAGATATTTTTGACTACGAGCCAAAGCTTGCATGTATATCACTCAGAGCTATTCCATTACCGATCCCTGAACAAGTGCAGTAAGAAATCAAAGTTAAACCTCCAAGGAGAACCATGTCTGAATAAGAATCCCCAATCTTTGAGTACCTGTTATGGATGCATGAATATACATGGAGTGCATGAATAGATGCCATGTTATGTCCCTTCATTCCCAAGGAATTTACGTGCTTTGATTTTGATTTACGTAAGTAAAAGATGGAAAAGTTTGGCACAAGGCTTACAAATACGATTCCTTGGAAATCACAGAACATGTATGTTAAGTATGTGGTTAACCATGTTATGTATGCATATATATGAGATCAAATTGGATTAAGGTTCCATCATTTTCAAATATGATTGATGCGTTATTCTGAACCATGCGAGTATCACCAAGTCAAAGGTTTGTCATAACTTCCGCACATATAAGAACCAAGTACTATGTAGATCACTGATTATACGGGATCAAGGCTTCTGGAACTAGATATCGTTGAGCCTTTTCTGAACATGCTGGGAATACTAAGGTCGAAGGCCTGAATAAACCCCCAAGTTTACAAAGCAGGAATTCAGAAAATAAATCTGAAAACCACATAGTCCCCAACAGGATATGGCATATGAATAAGTCACCAACTAAATATGGCATTTGAAAAAGTCACCAACAGAAATCCAAAATATAAACATTAGAACCAATAATCACCGTCTGAGCATGGTCACCATCTGAGCATGGGTAACCATTTGAACATATTTATCAACAGAATACCATATGCATAAGTCACCGACAGAAATCCAGAACATAATCATTAGAACCACTAATCACCGTCTGATCACAGTCTCCATATGAGCATGGGTAACCACCTGAACATAGTCACCAACTGTACCTGTAATGACAAATCCCTCCCCACTCACGGGTGAAGACTAGGTCAGGGTAAGGTAATGGTAACTCAAAAATCACGGGTCCTCCTGAAAGTGCTATGGGCTTACCCACAGACGTGGGTGCTGATAGTAATTCATTTGAACCTCATCCGAGCATGGTATATGACAAGACTGCACTAATCGGACCATGTCCTATAGTCGTCATGCCCCCACTCTATTCCTAGTGTCCTAGTGCACTCTGGCCTGGGTACTGGGCCTTTTACCTCAATAGTAACATCCCCACCCAACATGGAAAACCAGAATCCAACATAATAGATAACAAATATGGAAAGCAATAAAATGCAATGCAAAATTATGCTCGGATAAACATGTACAAATGAGTAAACTGAAGGCATAAAAATAAACACCCAAAGAAAAGAAAACAAGAGCTAGGATCGACTCCGTGATGGACCAGCATTTGGTCGACCTATCCCCAGTGAAGTCGTCAGCTAAAACAACCGGCTGAAAATCATCAAACAATGAAGTCGCCATCGAACGTCTTTTATCCCACGGGAAGGGAAAGGTAAACATCGAGAAAACTTGAGGAGGGTGAAATCAAGGTCGAACGACCAAGAGATGAGGGTAAGGGAGTCTGTTACGTGAGGGGAAGGTATTAGCACTCCACACGCCCGTAGTACTCTACGGTATCCACTCTTGTTGTCTATCTTATGGGTGTGTTTAATCTATGCTTACTGTCTACTATACTATTGAAAGGAATGCATGCAAAAGAAAGGGGAAAATATGTAGGGAAAATAAAAGTTGTGCTCGTTCGGGCCCTACCCCGATGCCTACGTATCCCTTTTGAGGAATCAGAGCAGCCGTAGTTCGGCTTATATGTTTTTGTTGGTTTGTATTTTTTTAATGAATAATATTAATTTCGCCTTCTGCCGCAACTCGACCTTTGGAGACTTACGCGTCAGCACAAAAGTGAATTAATATGCTCTCTCTGAAAAGTTTGGAGAAAATGTGCTTGGGCGCACAAAAAGTTTGAATTTGTTTGTTTTTGAATGAACGATAGTAATTTCGCCTTCTGCGGCAACTCGACCTCTGGAGATTTACGCGTCAGCACAAAAGTGAATTAATACGCTCTTTTGAAAAGGGTTTGAAAGAAAGGCCCGAAGGCAAAAAAGATTTTTATGTTTGTTGGTGTTTTTCGCTTGTAGAGAATAACTAGTTAATCTCAAGGGAGAGATTTTAGCCACGTCTCTACTTATTCGTGAAATGATTCTTTGAGACTTGAGTCATGCCGAAGCTTAGAATAAGAGAACAATAAGGTCGAGAAAAGACCCACTTATCGTCTCACATACTTAACGAAGATATGATTCTAGTCAGTAAATTTAAAGAGAAAGAAGTTTTTGTTTTAGATGCGTATCGAAAAGGGAAAGAAAAGTCAAATGAAAACTAGCCTATTTCTAAACTTAATTTTTATCATGCGTTGTTAGATCTAAAGTTAGAATTTTGAGGGAATTATACCTAATGTTAGCATGCATATGGATTATGGCAAAGTACGAAAATGAAGAATAAAATGGGATTGTGACGATACCGAACGGAGAAGGTCCGTTGCCTCTTCAAAATTGTGCAAGCGGTAAGAGAATTCTATCAAAGTTTCCTTGAGCGAGTGATTGAAGAATTCACCCTGCGCATTCCACATTGCAAGAGTTATGTCGATGCTATCACAAATAAAACACCGTTATCAGATGAAAATTGGATTAAGAATCCATCACAAGGCTTACAAATCAAATGAACATTCAATGAAACAAAACAATCTATTTTTATCGAGTTTATGAGATTTTTTATGAACCTAACCACAAGCAAACAATTAATCAAGCAATTAAGGATCAGAACCCTGCATTAAACCCTTTATCATGCCAAAGAAACTGTATCAATTCGAAAGAACCAACGAGAACATGTTAAAATCCTAGTTCCAAACATATTCAAAGATCAATTTAATTAAATCCTAAACCAATAGATACATCATGAAAAAAATATCAATAAGTCGGGAATCCATATTTTTAATGTATACACAAAAAATTAGTCAAAAATTATGAAAGAAACATCAAAAATTAATTGCAAAAAATTCAAAGAAACAAAGTAAAGTGGAGAGAAAAGTTAGGGAGTGTAATCAGGATCCAGGGGTATGAATTGAGATATCCAACGCATGGGCCCAGTCCAAATTCTATGTGACCAAGTCTTCCATTTCAATATTATTTTCTGATTTATTAATATATAAAAAGAAATAATAATTATAAAAAAATAAAGCTGATACAAATGTAAAACGGTGTAGTTTAGGATTCAACACGCTAGTGATGTACAACTTCAACCGTTCTTCTTCCTTGCTCTCTCACCGGCGGCGCGACGGCTTCATCATCCTTACCTTATCCGATCGGTCCTCAACATGCAGCCGCGAAAGATCGTCTCACCTCGTCTTCTCCTAATTTGAAACGCCACGGTTTGCGCATTGGAACGAAATCGGATCTTGCGTATAAACCTCCAGAAAGCTCTACCGCTGCTCCGCTGGTGATTGATAGCTTCACGGAACCTTGAACCTCTCTGTAACCTTTGATATCTTGTTGTGAATCCGAGACGAAGATGAGAGCGGCGGAATTATCGCGATGTCAGCGGAATAAACGCAAGCAGCAACTTCAATTCATGGATATGAAAGAGATGAACATATACGAGAATCGGATTCTGATGAAATAGTGAGAGAAAGAGCTTTCAGATGGTTGCCGTGAGAGGAAAAAGAGAGTTGGCATTGATTGAAGATTCTTGAGGTGTGTCGAGGTGCCGCAAGTTGAAGGTTGAAATGTAGACGGTGACGATGAAGTGGTATCAAGAAAATGGCACAGAGAGAGAAAGCTTTGATTGAAGATTATTGAGGTGAGTTTTTCTAATCTTTCTGGGTTGAATAATTGTGAATGGATAATGATTTTGTGTTATTGTGAATCTGCAGATATGAGGATATCCATTTCTGTTAGAAGGTTGATGATGAACAAATGAAGGTTGAACTAAGATGCTGTCGGGTAGAGCGAATGAAGAGGAGTGCCAAGATCTTTTTGTTTTTCCGTCTTTTGTGTGTAAAGATGGATCCTCATTGATCCCCCTGAAAACTGGATTATATAGTCGGTTGAGTCTGAGAAGTTGGCTAGAGATTGATTAGGTGGTTAGTAAATCTGTTAGAAAGTAGTTAGAAGTTTAGCTTAGAAAAAAACAGTTTGAAGGTTGTTAGAGAGTTTGTTACTCTGTTTGACAGCTAGTTAGTAGAAGTTAGTTTAAGAGGAATTCTGTTTTGTTACAAACTCTTAGAACTGAACTGTTAACTGTTATTGATTTTTGCTTTTTAATCTTTCTATGCAGGGCTGAACCGTGGACAGGCTAGGAGTTCCCTCCTGGACATCATTTTCCTTTAGCACCATTTGACACACGTATGCAAGGGTTACTTCTATGTCCACTACATTTAATTTCCACAACGAATTCAACAAAGTACCCTTATTGAGACGAATATGGGAGTCAACGTTTTCAGGGTAACTACCACTAGTTCTAAATTGCCTGCTGAGTTCTTCTTGATGTTTGTGTGACTTTGTGTATATTTTAACAGGTAAGGATTCGGCAACTTCAGCAGGCGAGGGAACAGATCCGATAGAAGATACAGAAAGGTGGGAAGATAAAACCACTGATTGCTGGTGAATTTCATCCAGAACCTCGAATAAGGCTTCAGCTAACATCACTATTCTTGATATGCTAGCTCTAGCATTTGTATCATCGTTCGAATTTGAATTATTCTCACGGCTACTTATTCTGCATTCTTTTCAACTTCATCATCAGCCTCATGATTTTGTATGCAAATATATGGAAGTCATCTTCAAGTCTCCGATTCAAAGCTCATACAGCTTTCCTGGTGCTAACAATCACTTCTGTCTATTCATTCTTCTTTGACAAAGTGGTGAATGGGAAACCAGATGCATATAGTCTCGTTTCATGTGCTTCCTTTGCTATCATGTCACTCAGTTTGTCACGGCGAACTCATTGCGGAGTTGAAATTGATCTTCTCTACTTCTTCCTCGGATGTCTAATTGTGCAGCTCATGAAGATTAGCTTGCAGTTACTCATTCTTGGAGCAGGTTTCAGCTACTCCCTTATTATTCTTCGTTCTTCCCTCTCTTCAACAGATGATGGAATAGAAAACGAGTATTTTGACCCGCAAGGTGAAAAGTCACTTGTCCTTGAAATGGATTCATTACTACTGGAACAGCTTAAAACTTGTATGAAGGGAATTGAAGAGGATAATTTGAATCTCGTAGACAGGCTTATGGAGCTCGTGAAGGAATACAATCTAGATAAGAGTGAATTACATTTACTCGGTAAGTCTGATTATGTAATGGATTCTCTGTCATCAAGAAAGATCCATAATCTTAATGAAACAGTGAAGTTGATGGTAGCAGCTGGTTATAAGAAAGAGTGTTGTGATGTGTATAGCAGTTGGCGCAAGGTATTCTTGAAGGTGTGTCTCAAAAGCAAAATATTTGGGTTGCCAAAGGAAAACATCAATTCCATCCATGAGTAAGAAAGAGAGAAATATTTAGATATTATGTTTGATAGATGGATGACTGCTTTGGATGTAGCTATGATAATCTTGTTTCCCATTGAACAGAAACTCTGCAATCGTGTCTTCTTGGGGTTTTCCTCGGCAGCTTCTAGTTGCTTCTTTGAGGTTTGCAAAGAAGCAACGTCTCGGCTGCTGTGTTTTGCAGATACAATTGCTTCTGGGAGCCCTACGAAATGGCGTTTGTTCAAAATGCTTCAAATATTCGGGCATTTGGGTAATCATATTCCAAGATTCCAATCTCTTTTCTTGGATTCGACTTTACTGAACGAAGCAATCGCAGTTAGGAATAGATTAGGAGAAGCTAGCAGGGATCTTTTCATGGAAATGCATAATGTTATTTTCGGAGTTCCTGCAGCAAAGGAAACTGTTCTGACTCACGATCTTCACCGAATTACTTTTGAGGTCATGAGCTACGTGTCTCTTGCTTGCATGTCGCGAAAAAAGTTGGAACAAATTTTACAAGCATACCCCAAGGTTGATAATCAAGTGGAAGCATCTTCTTTAATATATAAAATAAATAGCCTTTGAACTTTCAAACAAACCTTTAAATTTTAAGGCTTGGAAATTGGAATTAGTGAATTTGTGTTGAAGTAGTATGAAGATTATGGTGAAAAGGTAAGGTCAAACTGTGGGATTTCGTGGAAGACATATGAAGATTAGGCTTTGGTGTTGTGTAGGATTTTTATAATTTCTTTTGTAACATGATGGTAAAATTGTAATGAAAATGTTTTGAATGCCATCTTGTATTGTAATGTAGCATGGAATTAGTTAAACTTGCAATGTAATTTTGAGAATTCAATGATAATTTCTTCAATGTACCTTTCTCCTCGAAACTGATTTTGAAATTCCAAGTTCTTTTTCTCAAATATTTCCTTTAAATACCTTTATATGAATTTAAATAATCATGGTACGAATTCAAAATATTTGCAAGGTAATCAGAAGAGACTTTAATCTTGAATGAATTCTTGAATGACTATTTGGATGAAACTATGGTTGTTGGATAGTATTTTCTTGAACCATGAATGAAAGGGTTTGAATAAATGTTTGAACGCATTGTGAACTTGAATCTGGAATAACTATGAACATCTTTGTAATGTGGATGAACTCCGACTTGAAATAAGACCTTGCAGTCTGTACTTTACCTTCCAAGAAACAAATATGACCAATACTTACGGCTCTTTGCCAATTTTAATCCAATCAAACACTTTCGAACATCTTGAATTCAAATCAAACTTCAAATCCAAATCAAACTTGCATTCTCAATGAACTCCTAACTTCAATCTTGAATCTAAATCAACTTGTATGGTAAGTAATTTGAATAGACAATAAAATCTTGATCTTTAAAAGAAAATTCACAACCTTGCCTTTTGTATCATGCCTCATATTCCACGATTCAATCCATAAGTCTCTTATCTTGACAAAGTCCTTCCCTAATTGACGACCTTAAATCATCAAAGATGAACGTAAATGGTAATGAAAGAATATGATCAAGATTAATATGTGTTGTACCCCAAAATTTGCCCTCCCATATTCTTCAAGAAATTGCCAAGACAGGTCACAAAATTCCCCAAGGGTTATGCAGTTCAACTGTCTCCTACACAGTCAAAACTAGGGTTTGTGTTCTGATCAAAGAAAGGAAGTTTCCAAAGGCCCAATCAAGTCTCACATGCCTACAAATGGGGTCAAGCATCCTCATATCAAGTTTCAAGGCATTCAGCTCAAAATTGCACAGTCAAAACCCTAGATTGCACTACAGTCAACTGTAGGGGCAAAATGGTCATTTGGCAGTCAAAAGTTCAAATTTTTGGTCAACATATCATTTTGAAGCCATAAACATCATTTGATCAATGCTTGATCATGATTCTCAAAATTTGGCTCAGAAATCATCAAAGATGCAAAAGTTACTATATTTGGACAGCTGAAAAAGTCAACTGAAATTGACCAGGGCATAACTTCCACATGGTTTATCAGAAAAATTCCATCCAATGCTCATTTTGAAGAGAAAGACATTTCCTACAACTCATCTTCATACTTCAAGTCCAAGAAATGCTCTCACAAAAAGTTATCAATTTCAACATTATAGGTCATTTTCAAAAGTCAACAAAAAGGGACTTTAAGTCAAAGGCCATAACTTGAGATTGGTGAATCAAAATGACATGGGACCAAAGGCATTGGTTAAAGGACTCAAAGACCTTTCCAAAATGTCCAAGAACATGTGAAAAGCTTAACAATTGAGCAAGTTATGCCTTGTGGAAGTTGGGAAATGTTTGGGAATTTTGAAAAGTCAACATTGATGCAAATGATCCAAAAATGCTAATGGGCCCATTTTTATTCCAAGTTTCTTCATGCCAAGCCTATGCACGACCATTAAGCCCAAAGGGAAGTATTTTCTCATTTTTTAATTATTTATTTGAATTTATATTAATATTAATTCATTTAAATCATTTAAATATGTAGAAAATATAAACTTGACCTAAAAAAATCTTTTTGTGCACATTCTACTCTCAATATTTCGTGCTTGTTCAATTATGGAAAGAATTGGTGTGATTGGAGCTAATTGACACAAAGAACCATGTGAAAAAGATTCAAAAAGATTTTACAAAATCAAATATGCAAATCATTGAATTCATGAGATTTTGTTCAATATTATTAACCTAAAAGCTTGGCTACATATTCAGGAATCAAAACCTAATTGCATTAGATTGAAAGCTGCGCAAAAGACCATTGAACAAACTTGGAGTTTTTGACAAAAAAGTGCAAAACTGAAAAGCACTCTAGAGGACGATTCAAGCCCCAATCTTGATCCCATTAGCTTCCTTGGGTAACTCTGAACGTGTACCAATCAAGAACAACGAACAAAGCTTCCAGAATTGGTACATTGAACGTGAACTGTACCCAGAAAATTGCCTAATCGTATTTTGGTTTTGAAGCATGATCATTGCATTTTAATTGTATATTCATGTTCCTTACAAAGTTTCCAAGCTAACCATTGTGTTTGATTGTTGTTTTGTTGACCATACGCGATTTCACCATGTTCATATTTTAGGGTTTTCAGGTTGTGATTTTAGGGCTTTTACAATACTGTAAAATTAGCCTTCCAGACCATGATAGTCGTACTCAGCAAGCCTAGACGAAGAAGAAGCACTATTCGCGATGGATTTATATTCAAGGATAGCCTAATCGCTATTTTTTTGAAACCAGCCTAAGACCACGCATCCAAAACCGTTTCCATAGGCTTGTGTTTCAGACAAAAATAAAAACAATGAGGACGATGATGTGTTGGCAAGCAGTGGTTGGGTGTTTTGAAATTGCGCGCGTTTTTAACCATTACGCGTGGGTTTTGCTTTTTGTTATCTGTTTGATATAATAGGTTAATTGAAACGTGATAGCTCAGCTGGCAGGTGGACGTGCTTGTAACCCTCGTGACATGGGTTCAAGTCCCAGGTCTGGCAAATTGCAATATTATTTTTCAATGTAAATTCTTATGCAGCGCGCCTATTGTGGACCACCATATTCCATCATCATCCCATCATACACGCGTCCAGTGAGAGCAGATCAAGGATTCAGAATTAAAGAACACCATAAGGACAAGTCAACCAACGCATATGTGGCCTAGAAAAGTCAAAGAATGCCATGCTTATTGGGCCAGAATGCTAGGCCTATACCTCCTGAATTGGGGACTACACCCCACCCTGGTTTGCTACTTTTACTTATTTTTCTTATATCTTTTTAATTATTATTTTATTTGTTTTGTTGTTTTAATTCAATAATTATTTTTTTTACAAAATATGGAAAACAGCATAAAATCAGAAAAGTCAAAAAATTTAATAATTATTTTATTTTAAATATTGTTTTTTGTATAAATAATAACATGTAAATATTTAGTTTTAATTAGGTTGACATTTTAATTCCTTTTAAATAATTAAAAATCTAAAAAATATAGAATTAGGTTAATTGATAATTTTTTATACCTTTTAAATTTTCCTTTTTATCACAATATTATTTATTTATTTATTTTATTTTTATAATTAATTGTACATAAATAGTTTAGATTTAAATTAGGATAAAACTTAATATTTTCACAATAAACTTAAAAAACATTAGAACTAGGGTTTAGCATTTTATTTTTAATTTCAATAAATTCTTTTTCTTTTAAATCTTAAAAAAACATAAAATACCAAAAAACATTTAATTCTAATTAATTAATTCTTATTAACTTTAATTTCTTATGAAAGGGTTCAACGCCCATACTTTTAATTATTAATTTCGCGCATTTTACTTTGTCGCTTATTATAATTATGTACATGTCCCAAAGCCTTGTAACAATTTTATTTCTCGCACTTTTATTGCTTTATTTATTTTTCAGTCAAATCGGGTCCGGTTTAATTTTGGCGATGTGGACCCGCGCCGTTTGTAATAGCTTTAGAATTTATTTTTTCCGCAAATATTTTAACTGTTAAATAAGCATGCAAGAATGAATGTCTTAATTGGAATCAAGCGTAGATCACTTTAACATGACAAGACAAATAACTGAAACATGACACATAATCCGCACACACCACCCCTAGGGTACGCCTCACTATTGCCTTTCGAAAGGTGATCGTCGAGTAGAGGATGTCTTAGTAAGTCCTCATGATCCGGGAACCTGGCATGAGGGTAGCTTCTAAGGTGTCTTCCCATTGCTCCGGTGATCACCATGTCCCTACAAACTCGAATTGACCCGAACACCTCCAACGGTGGTGCTACCTACCTCTCAATGGTGGGATGGCACTACTTTTAAGGACATTTACACAGACGAATTCCTTAGGGTAGGTAGGTTCTCAAGGATACTTGCTCTAATCTCAAAACAAACTCAAAAAGACTTTTCACACCAACACATTTTCAAAAGCTTTCAAAGCAAACTTTTCAAACACTCTGACGTACGAGTCGAACTGAAATTTTTCAAAGAAACTTTTTTTTAAACCCACAATTGAAAAGCAAACAAATCATTTTTGAAAACACATTGAGCAAGTATCTAAGAGCCCATGGATAACCATGGATAGAAAGGGTGCTAACACCTTCCCTTTCTATAACTTACCTCCCGAACCGAGAGCAATCTCTTTAAGGAATTTTTCTGTGCTTTTGTCCTTTCCATTTGGAGAAAATAAAAGACGGTGGCGACTCTTGCTTCCGCGACATTTCGCGAACCAGCGTTAAACAGTCAGTTCCAGATCCACCGATCACAATATGAAACCTTATTTCCCCTGATCTTCAATTACTTGAACATTTATCAACGAATAAAAACCCTGATTTCTAATGAAATTTCCCTTTTTTTGAACTAATATTTCTTTTCCTTTACCGTGCCATTCTTCAAATGCAACTCGATTGCCTAACATATATTAGATGAAAGTTCAAGGGAGACCTTGGTCCAAAAGTTATTTTTCAAAGCTTACTTTAACCGAAGTCAACAGATCTTATCCACATATCTTTGAAATTGGCCCAAGATTATGCATCTCAAGGTCTCATAGGATCTTGTAAGCCCATCAACCAGGTATGCCATTTTGAATAAAACCCTGCCTTGAATGCCTTGAACCTTGAATTAGTTTGCATGAATTCTTCCACGAGAAGCCTACTTCAATCCAAGTCTGCTCGCATCGCAGATAACGAATGACAATGATGAGGACAATAATTGCCTTGGTTAAGGAGAAGTCCACAAATTCATATCTAAGGTCATGAACCGCGCTTCATAATTCAATCCCCAGCCCTTAGCGATCGGTTATTTCATCTTAAAATTAGTGCCATAAGGAACACCTTACAGATGGATGATAAAGTCTGAATCACAAAAGAATTCCCTTGATGTGAAACCCTCATAATCTTGATTCCTCGTTTAGACACACAGAGAAATATCCGGATAAAACATCTTTGAACCATGATTCAACAAAACCTAAATTGATTAACTGAGGAGTAGATGATTGTCATGTCACAGTCATTAATCCTAATCGAGTGACAAGCATACTTATAGGAAAGGACACCATGATTCGAAGCCCCCATATGCTAGGTCACGTCCTGGAATTCTTTACCAGAATGACCTACAATCGGTTGTCTATCAGAAGATATTATCCATGTAACTTGGTGGAGAAGAAGTCCAAAAATGAGCCTGAACCAAAATCTTAATTACCAAAACTTTGTACACCGAGAAGACCCTGGATAATCAAACTTATTCAACACATACACCTTTAATCAGCTGTAAACCCTAACTTCCTAACTGCTGATCTTTTGAACCTCAGGCGATCTATTTTATGAAAAATGTGTGCTATGCAAATGACCCCTTGGAATGATGCGGATGAATGCAAAAAGTCTAAGCCCTAAAAGTGCAATTAGGAGGGCAAATTTTGGGGTGCAACAAAAAGTTTTCAATGTTTTTGAAAGTTGTTTTGAAAGTGTGTTTTGAAGTTGTGTTGTGATGTGTGTTTTGAAAAATGGCAAGGATTGGTTTGCAAGATTGGTCAAGTAACCAAGAGCTATCTACCCTAAATTTCTCAAAGATCTTTCCTATGTTTTAACCCTTTTAACAATTTTGTTCCACCATTGTATTTGGTGGACAATCTTGTGTTAGGACGTTAACGGGACGGGCGCGGGTCATCGTTTAGACCATGAATGCAATAGTGCCAAGTGTCTTTGGCAATTTTTTCCTTTAAGGGACTTGATCATTTTTAGGCAACTTGAGAAAGCGTCATCGAGGGACTATGATCATTTGAATTGTTTTATTTTGCCAAAGACACTCAACATGCAACATGGCCCATTATTGAAGGCAACAAGTGGAGTAACCTTAAGGGTGCAAGTGTGATTAGTGTTGTCCATTTTCATGCTTTTTTTGTCTTTGCATTAGTCAAGCTATTTGTTGGTTGGTTTTGCATACAAACCCTAGGTCTATCATGGCATAATTAGAAAGCTTTAAAATGCGGAATTTAAAATCCTAGATTATTACAACATAATTATGGGGATGGGGGTACAAATGTTCAAATGGGGGATATTTAGCAAGAAATTTAAATCTAAACTATTCATTCCATATTGAATATACAAGTTATTTAATTGTACAATTAATTAAATAAATACAATAAATATGCAAAATGTATTATGCACAAAAATGGTTTTTTATGTATGTAAAAGTATTTTTCAATATAAAATATAAACAAAATAAAAAAAGGTTAATTTTTTGATATTTTTATGGTTTTAGGGTAAAACCCTAATTTTTTAATAAATAGTATTTATTAATTATATTATATACAAAATTTGTTAATTATATATAAAAAAAAAAGAAGTATATTGTGAAAAAAAGTATTTTTGATGTCATATATTAATAAAAATAAAAATGTATTATTTTCATATTTTTATCCTAAATATTTAATAAAATATGTATAAGTATTTATATTATTTATTAAATATACTAAATATATACAAAAATAAAAAATATTAATTATTTACAAAAAAGTGTATTTTTAGAAAATGTTTTCAAAATGCAAATAAAAAATAATAACTAAGAAATATATTTTTGTATTATTGTTTTGTGTTTTAAATAAAAAGAAATATATTGGTTTATATATATGCTTAAATAAACAAACAAATGCCAAATAAATACAAAAATGGGTGAAAAAATAATTTTAATGTTTTTTATATTTTGACAAAAAATAATAAGTCAGAAGAAAAAAAGAAAAGTAAAAAATAATCAAAATAACACACAATGGGCCAAGGGGGTGTAAGTGGAAAAAGATGGTGCAAACAGAAAAACAACTCAGGCCCAGCCCAAGGGGCTTGTCTTCAACCTCCAGCCATTTCTGTGTCAAAAACGCGCGCCCTCCATGCTTGATTCAAACTTCCTGATTCTTTGACTTTTAGCAAAAACTTATAACATCAATAATGTAGAGCATCATGTCACGATTTCAAATATATAAAAAAGTTGTTCTAACTCTCAGAAACGAGAGAGAATTTCTCCTCCCCTAATTTCTGACCTAAGTTTTCTTCCATGTTCAGGTCCAAAATTCTCTTAGTACACACAATATAAATGAAATGTAACTACATGGATAGCTTCAGGGCTATGAGTAGAACACACTTTCTTCACAAACTTAAGCCTAAATATGCTTGGATAGAGAGATAGAAGTTCACATTTTACCTGTCTCAGCTTGACTTGAACAGAGTAATATGGCCAACTTCAATGGTGTTTGAGGACTTGTACAGCTTGCTTGAGGTCCCAAGAACCTTCTCCAACACTTAGCTTGCTTTGAATCTAACTGTATCAAGCTATGGAAGTCAACCTGCAAAAGAGAAAAGTGAAAATGGCACACTTGGCTATGGATGTTACAGCTTGTATCTAAGGCTTGGGACAACTTCAATGGATGGTATGGAGTGTATTGGAACTTGTTTGGGCAAAAACGCACGAGTGAATGATGCTGGCCAAGTCAAAATGCAGAATGCCCTGTTTCTTGCAGAAAAATGGTGATTTTCTGTATGAGGAGGAATCAAGGGTATTTTGGTCGTGCTTTAGGTCAGTTAGGGAGTATGAAATGTGTTTACAAAGTTTGTTTTAGTTGGTCTTTGCAGGCATGAGAGTTATGGTTCAATATGCAAGTTTTCTTCTTATCTAAGCAAAGTTTGTCAAGTTGGGTTATAGGCTAATACAGGCCCCTCAAGCATGCTGCATTTTCTCATCTTGATCAGTGGGATTTGTCCACAAACTTGTGCCTCAAAGATCTCCTTGTACTTCCAAGATATGGACTTTGACATAAAGCATTGCTTTTTCAAAATGGCAAACTTGCTTTTTCCATATATGGATTGATTTTGTGTGTATTATCCAAATGAACAAAATAACACTCTAACACAAAGGATATGCATTTAATTATTGAGTGTGAATGAGATTAGAGGCCTGTAATCTATCTTGGACCATGCTGACTTGAAAATGGCAATGTTATGAACATGTATTTGGCTATGAACAAAGTGACTTTTGCCCATCTTTGCCAATTCGATTCTCCCTAACCACAAGGGTGTTTGAGAAGTTCTTGGACAATTTGGAAAGCTTGGAATGTGTAATACAATCCATCTTTGTAATGCAAGTTGAAATTCCAAGTGGAAGCATGTGAAAAGTGGCCATGAAGTTGGGCAAAAATCCTGCCTAAAATAGGTCAAAAAATTTCTAAGTTAAGAATGTTTTGCACCCTTGTTCCAAAAATCATAACTTGAACTAAAAGCTTCTTTTGAGGAAACTTTGTGAATCAAAGTTGTAGATTTTGCAATGGACTACAACTTTCATGTTTTGAGTTTTACTTGAATCCATTTATATCTTGATGAAAAAATGGGACAAAGTTAGGAAAAATTAGGAAATTTCATAACTTAGAAAATTTCTAAGTTATGAAATTTCTTCATTTTAAACCCTAAATTGCAATTTTTGGTTTCTTGATGAACAAGTTTCATAATTTGACGTGTCTTGATGAAAAATGAATCTTGGCACTTGATTTTGACCAAAAAGTCAAAGTTTGACTTTTTAGTATATAGTCAAATTTTGATCAGTTGACTGGAAAATTCATTTGTCAATCTTGTGCATTTGGAACCTTTTGAACTTGTTGAATGTGTCAAGACCATGCCATTGAGTCCTTGAGTCCATATGTGAGTTTGATTTGCCATTGGTTAGGTCAAACAGTCAAAAATTGCCTTTGTGCAGTCAAAACCCTAAAAATGACCATTTTGCCCTTTTGGTGATCTGATCAAATTTCTTGTGGAATTGTGATCCAAACTTGACCAAATGGTTCATATGAGTTCAAAATGTTTATGTGGGTCAAATTTCATGAGGTTTGACTGTCAATTGGCCACAGTTGACTTTTTCCCCAATACAGCTGATTTTTAGGTCAACTGTCCAATTGACTGGGCAAAGATTGGAATCAAGGCTTGAAACTTGGTATGGATAAACTTGTGAGTCCAATATGAAGCATGAAAGTAACTTTGGGCATTTTAGGTCAAAATATCTTTGTGCAAACTCAAACCCTAATTTGGGTCAACAGTGCAAGGAGGAGTCTTGAGCAGAGCAAACCCTAACTTGATCTTGAGCTCCAAGGGTCTTGTGGTGAGAAAATGTTGAATAAATGAGGGGACAAATTTTGGGGTACAACAGTTGCCCCTGTTCAATCTTCTTGCACCTGAAGAGTTCGATTGGCAGGTTTTCCTTTCGCACCTCGAAGGTAAAAGGAGATTGGACACTAGAGTGCCCTTAAATTTGCACTCGTCAAAAAAATGGATGCGGGAATGGGCTTAAAGATGCCATTTGGTGATGGGATTAGAGATGCCATCTAGAGGGGTGACAGAATCTTGTCGGGGATGGGCTTAAAGATGCCATCTGGAATGTTTGTTGAACTGCAATGTGATAGGTCAGAAGAATGAGGATTATAATGGTATCTGTGTCTGGAATACATTTGAACTGTATCTGGAGGCTGGTGTTTGTATGAGCAAGAGAATGGCCTCCGTTTCTGGGGCGTATCTGAGCTGTAAATGTGCTTGAAGGTAGAATGGATATCAGAATGACTGCCGTGTCTGGAGTGTATCTGTATTGTATCTGGGTAACAGAGAAATATCTGTATGGAGCAGCTGCGTGCTGGGGACAAATTCTGAATGAGTGACATAATGGCAACCGTGTCTGGAGCGTATCTGGACTGTATCTGAAATTGAAAGTTATATGAGTAGCAGAATGACTTCCGTGTCTGGAGTGTATCTAAAACTATAACTGGGATTGAGATCCGTATGATTAATAGAATGACTTTCATGTTTGAAGTGTATCTGAAACTGTAACTGGGATCTAAATAAATGACAGAATGACTTCCATGGCGAACGCACTGGGGAGAATCAAACTGCTGTTGTAAAGGTCAGAATGGTATCCGTGCTTGGAATGTATTGAACCTTGAGGTGGATAAGTGAATCTGAATGAGAGATAGAATGGTTGCCGTGTCTGGAGCGTATCTAGTCTGTATCTGATTGCTGTAGTCTGAATGAGTAGTAGAATGGCCGCCGTGTCTGGGGTGTATCCATATTGTATCTGACTTGAAATTCTGAATGAGTAATAAAATGACCGCCGTGTCTGGGGTGTATCCATACTGTATCTGAATAATTGTTAATGATAGCCTTTTAATCTTATCCTGAAAAGGATGAAATGTTAGCTAAAACACAAAGTTATGTTGCATGATATGTACGATGCAATATATGTTATATCAATGTTTATGATACGAATGTAAATGAATGCGCATGTAAGCTGAGGAGCTGTCTTGCTGAGGATAGATGAATCCTGGATGGCTGGAGATAAAGAATCTTGACTGCTGTCGGGGAAAGTGAATCCTTGACTACTGCAGGGGATTGCAAGAATCTTTGATTGCTGAAGATGAGACATCCTTGTTGACTACTGCTGGAGAATCAGGAGCTTGGGTTGTATGCCAATCTACTGGGGATTCCTGTCCTGAGGAGATCTTTACTGGGGAATATCTGAATATCCTGTGAGGAACTGAGAATGAGAGTCTTCATTCTGCTTGGAGAATGCAAGATCTTCAATTGTTGAGGGATCTTAGGACCACTGCTGGGGATTAGAACTCCTTGGTGACCTGCGGGGAATGAGAATTTCTGATGATCTCTACTGGGGAGTTTAACACCTGATAGACTTATGCTGGAGAAGTAAGACTGAGAATCCTCAGTCTAGTGGGAAGTATCTCTGTGGGGAGAAGGTTCACTAGTCTGGTTCCGCTGGGGATTGATGGTTGGAAGTTTTGGCTCCACTGGGGATAGGATTTTCAGATTTTTAAGGCTCCACTGGGGATACTGAAACTCTGAGGGGAATTGAGTTCTGGAAGGCCCTCTGGCTGGGGAAATCAGTTTTGAGAAAGCTTCTGTTTTGCTAAGGATCCTGAAGTTTAACTCTGTTTAGGGAATTGGAAGGCTCTCCAGCTGGGGAATTTGGAGTTTAACTCTGCTGAGGATTCCTTCTGAAAGGGCATCAAGATATCTATCTGTACCTTCAACCTATCAGTAATCATCTTTCTTGATTTGTAAGGAAAATGATTATGTTCAAATGCATATGCCTATTTAACAAAACATTGGACGTTTCTCAAAATAAAACATAAATGTAGAAAAGCAAAAGAAGACAAAGCCAATTTCTGTATCTGGAAAAGTATTTGTATTAACTTTCTATGAGTATATTTGTACAAAGGAGACAGCCATCCTAGTAAGAGGATGTCGTCGTAAAAATTGAAAAATTTATACAAAAGAGAGATGGCTATGTGAAACAATTCCATGGGATCCCATTCTGCTATAGCTTTCACAACTCTGAATATCTGTCCATTCAATGCTTCATCCGCCGATGACTGGATTGATCAGAAGCTTGGAGCTGGTTGATGAAGAGACTGTCTTTAAAGTGATCCGACGAGACATAGTCATACGCTTTAATTCCCTAACTTTTGCCTGAACCGCCCTTTCGGGTTTTCGATCCACTGGGAAACCCTTTTTTGCCCAAGCCGCCATTTCGGGTTTTCAACTTGCCGGGTGTACAGATTTTTTGTTTTATCCCTAATTTTTGCCTGAACTGCCCTTTCGGGTTTTCGGTTCATCGGGATGCCCATTTTTTCCCAAGCCGCCCTTTCGGGTTTTCGACTTGTCGGGTTATTTTATGCGTAGTATCTTTTGACTATGTCTGCGTTCGCAGGGTGCGGCAAATCGTCGCCGTCCATGGTGGTCAGAATCATTGCACTACCAGAAAATATACTCTTGATCACAAATGGTCCTTCGTATGTAGGAGTCCATTTGCCCCTGGGATCACTTTGCGGCAAGATAATCCGCTTGATTACGAGATCTCCGACTTGATACACTTGACGTATGACTTTCTTGTTGAAAGCCTTGATCATCCATTTTGGATACGTATGACCATGGAAAACAGCGGCGAGTTGCTTCTCGTCGATCAAATTGAGTTGATCAAGTCGGGTCTGAATCCAATCGTCTTCATTCAAACCAGCGTCCTTCATAATCCTTAAAGAAGGAATCTGAACTTCCATGGGCAGGACAGCTTCCATGCCATATACCAAAGAAAATGGGGTTGCCCCGGTTGAAGTACGTGCCGTGGTACGGTATCCATGCAGAGCAAACAGTAACATCTCATGCCAGTCCTTGTAAGTGACTGTCATTTTCTGAATGATCTTCTTGATGTTTTTGTTCGCAGCTTCAATAACACCGTTCATCTTCGGCTGATAGGGAGATGAATTGTGATGATAAATCTTGAACTGTTCGCACAATGCGGTGATCATGGTATTATTTAGATTTGTACCGTTGTCTGTGATAATCCTGTCGGGGACACCATACCGGCATATGAGATTTTGTTTGATGAAGCGGGCAACCACATTTTTAGTAACAGAGGCGAAGGAAGCCGCTTCGACCCATTTGGTAAAATAGTCGATGGCGACCAGGATGAAGCGATGTCCATTGGATGTCGTGGGCTTGATCTCTCCAATCATGTCAATACCCCACATTGCAAATGGCCAAGGAGCTGTCAGAATGTTGAGAGGAACAGGAGGAATATGAATCTTGTCAGTGTAGACTTGACACTTGTGGAAAGTACGGGAATGCTGATGGCAATCTGCTTCCATTGTAGACCAGTAATAGCCTTCCCTTAGAATCTTCTTAGCCATCGTATGCCCGCTCAAGTGAGTGCCAAATGTACCGCTGTGTATCTCGGTCATGATTAACTCTGCTTCAGCTTTGTCTACGCATCGGAGTAAAACACAATCATGGTTGCGCTTATAGAGGATGCTGTTGCTCAGGAAGAACTTGGCAGCAAAGTTCCTTAGGAACTTTTTGTCATTGACGGAAGCTCCTTCGGGATATTCTCTAGTCTGGAGATACCTTTTGATTTCATGGAACCAGGGTTGTTCCACTACTTCTTCGGTATTAATCTCATGACAATGCGCAGGTTCATCCATTCGCTCGATGGTGATTTGGGGAGCCTCGTTGTCCCAGTTGAGTTTAAACATGGACGACATTGTAGCCAGAGCATCTGCTAGCTGATTCTCTTCTCGCGGGAAATGCTCGAAGGTAATTTGCTCGAAATGAGGCAACAATGTCAGGACATGTTCTTTGTATGGGATAAGATTAGGATGCTTGGTATCCCACTCTCCTTTGATTTGACTGATAACCAAATCCGAGTCCCCAAATACGATCAAAGATTTGATCTACAAGTCTATAGCAGCCTTGAGACCAAAGATGCAAGCTTCATATTTAGCCATGTTGTTGGTACAGCTGAAGAAAAGTCTGGCCGTGAAAGGTGTGTGGCAACCTTCCGGGGAAATGAGTACCGCACCGATACCGTTTCCAAGTGCATTTGAAGCACCGTTAAAGTACAGGGTCCATCGGGATCCTTTTTCAGGTCCGTCATACGGTCTGTTACCTTCAATGTTGTCCAAATTCAAGATGTCCTCGTCTGGGAAGTCAAATCTCATGGGTTGATAATCTTCGATAGCTTGATGAGCTAGATGATCAGCTAGTACACTCCCTTTTATAGCTTTTTGGGTAGTATATTGGATGTCATACTCAGTTAGGATCATTTGCCATCTAGGTATTCTTCCAGATAAAGCAGGCTTCTCGAAGATATACTTGATAGGATCCATTTTGGAAATCAGCAAGGTGGTATGAGTCAGCATATACTGCCTTAGTCGGCGAGCAGCCCATACCAAAGCGCAGCAAGTTTTCTCGAGCAGTGAGTAGCGAGTCTCACAGTCGGTAAACTTTTTGCTAAGGTAATAAATAGCATGCTCTTTTCGACCAGACTCGTCATGCTGGCCCAAAACACACCCCATTGAATTATCCAAGAGGGTCAGATACATGATCAACGGTCTTCCTTCGACGGGTGGCATCAGAATAGGAGGTTCTAGCAAATACTCCTTGATCTTATCAAAAGCAGCTTGGCAATCGTCGTTCCATTCGACTACCTGATCTTTCTTTAATAGTTTGAAAATTGGTTCGCAGGTAGAAGTCAAATGAGAGATAAATCTGGCAATATAGTTCAAGCGCCCCAAGAACCCTCTAACCTCCTTTTCAGTACGGGGAGCAGGCATTTCTCGTATAGCTTTCACTTTTGCTGGATCGACCTCAATGCCTTTGTTGCTGACAATAAATCCCAGAAGTTTACCAGACCTAACTCCAAAAGTGCACTTACTTGGATTCAGCCTGAGTTTGTACTCCTTCAACCTGGAAAACAACTTCTGCAAATGCTCAAGGTGTTCCTCCTCTGTTTGTGATCGAGCTATCATATTGTCTAAGTAAACTTCGATCTCATGATGTATCATATCATGAAATAAAGCTACCATGGCGCGCTGATAAGTTGCCCCTGCGTTCTTCAGTCCGAACGACATCACCTTGTAGCAGAAGGTACCCCATTGTGTAACAAAGGTTGTTTTCTCCATGTCCTCGGGGGCCATTTTAATCTGGTTGTAGCCCGAGAATCCATCCATGAAGGAAAACACCTTGTGCTGAGCTGTGTTGTCAATCAAAATGTCGATGTGCAGTAGCGGAAAATCATCTTTAGGGCAGGCCCTATTCAAATCCCGGTAGTCCACACACATTCTAACCTTGCCGTCTTTTTTAGGTACTGGCACAATGTTAGCAACCCATTGTGGATAGGATGTAACAGCTAGAAAGCCAGTGTTAAATTGCTTCATTACTTCTGCTTTAATCTTCTCAGACATGTCGGGCCTCATTCGGCGGACTTTTTGCTTGATCGGTGGAAAATCCTCTCTTGTAGGGAGACGGTGAACCACGATGTCTGTGTCTAAACCCGGCATGTCTTCATAAGACCAGGGGAAGATTTCAACGTATTCATTCAACAGCTGTATCAAGCGCTCCTTGACACTTGGCTCCAGATTGGCACCCACTTGTACTTCTTTCCGGTCTTCCTCTGTTCCTAAGTTGACAGTTTCCAACAACTCTTCGTGAGGCAAGATGGCCTTCTCTTCTTGTTGTAGAAGTCTGGCTAGCTCTCCTGGTACTTCATAACCTTCGTCATCTTCATACTCATCCTGATTGACCAGATCTTTAGAGTTATTGAAGGACATAGCAGAATAGTCACCCATAGAATCCAGAGTGGATGGGTACCTGCATTTGTGAGTGTGGGTGTGTGTAAGGGATAGCCATCCTTAAACAAACAAAAATGCAAAAGGAAAGAAAATGAACACAGCAGTTTGTCAATGAAAAACGTCCAATGAATCATTAAAAATGGCATATGAATATGAAGATAATCAAAACCCTTACAAATGGACCTACATGCCCCGGGCAAGGCATGAGGTCAAAAAGTAGTGTGCAGATTGTTCAAAAGTAATTATTACAGACCAACAGGAAATGTTTGACAGATAATTACTGATTAATAAAAGTAATGGGGACGAAGTCATTTACCTCCCAGTTGCGTAGTCCCCCTTCGATGGTTGGGAAGATCCAATCTTCAATGTTGGCCTCTTCGTCTTCACCTTCCAAAGCATTGATTCCATAAGGAGAGATCTTGATGGGTTTTCTTTCAACTTTTGAGCGGCACATAGCTTTCTGCCCTGCAACAGTGAATCCTAATCCAAACTTGTCTGTTTTGTGATGAATGTCTGGCAACTGCCCCCATGTTGAGCTCTTCCCTTCCTTCATCGCAGCCTTTGCGTCTTTTAGAGATGCCATCCTGGCCACCTGCTTGGGTACCTCTGCTACCGCTTTTGCTACTGCCACCTCAGGAGAGACTTCCTTAAAGTGCTGGAATGGGGTTTTAATGAATTCACCCTCCACCTCTACATACCGAAAGGAGTTCAAGTGGCTGATCATATATTCCTCTTCACCGTGCACGGTTATGATTTTTCCTTTGACAAGGTATTTCAGCATTTTATGTAGGGAGGAGGTGACTGCCCCAGCATTGTGTATCCATGGCCTCCCTAGCAAGCAAGAGTATGATGGGCGGATGTCCATCACATAGAAAGTTGAGGGGAACACTTTTGTGCCTACCTTAATGGGAATGTCGACCTCCCCATGTACCATTCTCTTTGACCCGTCAAATGCCCTCACAATGATATTACTTGGCTTTATCTCCAAGCCTTCACAATCCAATCGGTCGAGAGGCTTCTTAGGCAGCACATTCAGAAAAGAACCAGTGTCGACCAAAACATGGGCCATAGTAGTTCCTTGGAATTCTACTGACACATGTAATGCATCATTGTGCTTTCTTCCTTTTGGAGTCAAGTTAGCATCAGAGAAACCCAGGTCGTTGTCTGCGGTAAGGCTGGCCACACAATCTTGGAATTGGTCGGCTGAGGTTTCCTGGGGCACATGGGCTGTCTTCAGGAATTTTATCAATGCTTTGGTGTGCGCCTCTGAACAAAGCAGTAATGCTAACATGGAGATCTTCGAGGGGGATTGCCCCAGTTGCTCTACCACGTCATAATCACTCTTCTTAATTATCTTCAGAATCTCCTCCATCTCTTTCTTAGAGGTTTCAGGGATGACCAAAGGTTGAGCCCTCGTCCTGACGAGCTCATCTTGGATCCCTTTCCCCTTATCAGCAGAAGTAGGAGGAACAACAATAGGAATAACAGCTTCTTCAATCAACGGGGTTCTTGCGGAAAGTTTTATCGGTGCAGGAGTAACTTTGGCAGCAGTTGAGGGTCCAAAGATTACCTTTGGGGGGGCAACCTCTGGAGAAAATATTCTCCCACTTCGGGTGATCTTGCTTGTACCGACAATGTTTCCAATGCTGGCATCTTCTTCATCAGAGCTTTCCTCGGTTATCTCAACTTGTTTAACACCATGGTAGTAGATTTCTCCACCGTAATTCCATGGTATTGACTTGTCAGAACTGTAGGGGACAGGCCCCGACATGGTTATTTTCAAGGGAACAATCTTTGTAGAGGATGTAATCTTAACAGGCTTTTTGACGGCCTTGGAAAGATTGGTGGAAATGGTGATTATTGAAACATCTTCGATAAGGGTTGGAGTAGCAGGAATCTTTTCGAAAAAAATTTGTTGACTGTCCATCAGGCCTTGGATGCCTTTCTTCAGCAATGGACAGTCGATTGGTAGAGAGGAACAACAGTAGCAGTCTTCTTTGCATCCTGGGAAAATCCCAGCCTTCAACAAATTTAACTTGATCATCAACAGTGGAGTCATCAGGTCATCAACGTCAGAAACATACAGATCTTTTTCGATAGCATGGACATTGCGACCATGCTTCGGCATTGGAGCGGATATTACGTTTGGCTTCTCTGGAGCATCGAACTCAACCTCTTTTGCATCTATCAAGTCTTAAATTTTATTCTTTAACGCCCAACAATTGTTGGTGTCATGTCCGACACTATCAGAATGGTAGGCACATTTGGCATTGGCATGATAGTATGGAGATGTGGTGTTAGGTTTTTTCGGTGCCTCCTTTAAACCAGTCAGGTTCAACTTCAACAAATGTGGAAGAACTTGCGCAGGTGTCATATTGATGCGGGTGAACTGCCGTTGTGGCCGCTCTACCCATTGCTGATTTGGTCTGGACTGATTGCCACGAGGCTGATCATTTGATGAATTTTGGATCATCACGGCCCCTGCAGTCGGCCAGCGCTCAGTTCTTCCTACTCCTCTCTGAGAGTACACAACAGCCGTTTCCTTCTTCGCCGGGAATGATTTCTTAACAGTTGTAGATTCAGAGGCATCCTTTTGAATCTTCCCGTTCTTAATACCGGCTTCCACTCATTCTCCAGTCAGAATCAATTCAGTAAATCCTGCGGAAGAGCTCCCGATCAAATGGTTGAAGAACGGGCCAGATAGTGTCCCCAAGAACATATCAACTAGTTCTCTATCAAAAAGAGGTGGCTGCACTCTCCCGGCCAAGTCGCGCCATTTCTGGGCATATTCCTTGAATCCTTCATTTGAGGCCATTCCCATACTCTGTAGCTGAGTACAGGTTGGCGCCAAATCAGAGTTATATTGATACTGGCGATAAAAGGCAGCTGCCAAATCCTCCCAACTATGTATCTCTGACCTCTCGAGCTTATAGAACCAGTCTAGCTGAGTACCAGACAGGCTATCCTAAAAGAAGTGTACCCAAAGATTTCTGTCGGATGTGTGAGGTTGAATTCTTCTGACATACGACCTTAGGTGCATCTTCGGGCAAGACAGCCCATCATACTTTGCAAAAATTGGCACTTTAAACTTTGGAGGGATCACAATTCCAGCAATTAATCCCAAATCTTCAAAATCTAACCCGGGAACCCTTTGCAGCTCCATAGCTGCCAGCCTATCCTCCAAGTTTTTGTATTTGTCGTCCGCTGGCGGGTATTGTTGTTCTGAGTAGTCTTCATCTTCTTCGGCCTCTTCCTCTTCAGCTTCGAATTCAGAAGGTAGTGCAGCCCCTTTTCCTTTACTGGTTTCCTCTTCAGATGCGGAGGGAAATTCAAGAACTCTTCTGGCTTCATTCTCAAACCTTCTTCCCAGGGTAGCCACCCCGACTCTTTTCTTCTTCTTTTTCAGTTTCTCTTGCTCTTTGTTCCCAAGCAATTCTTTTAGATCCTCCTGACCCTTTGCTAAGGTCATTAGAAGATGTTGAAACTGTGAGTTTTGCGACTGCAGATCCTTGATCGTTTGTTCGAGATCCATCTTACTGAAATAAACAGTAGAAAGATAAGGAAACCTGGTGTAGAGACCTGCTTATGCACATGATAAATGATATGTTTATTTATGCAATGCATTCAAGGATTTAGAAATTCAACATTGTTGCAGACAAAAAGAACACACGTCATATTAATAAGAAGAAATTTTGTCAGTACATAAATGCCCCATGGGCCAAATATTACAAAAAACTTCTCAAGGTAAAAAGACGTTGCGCATCCTCTTTGGTGCGATGTAAGTGTTAAGGGTCTCTTCCTCATGGAGTCGGCGGGTAAGCTCCAAAACCTTCTTCTCACTGGCGTAGAAGCTGGCTTCAAAAGTATTCCGCTCTTCCTTGAGTTGGATCCAACTCTTCTGCATCTCCTCCCATGATGTTGGCATGTTAGGATGAAGGATGGTGTATGAAGCCTCTCCTTCCTCAACAGGCTCTTTAATCAAAGGGAGAATGTGAGGGTAAGGCATCATAAGACTCTGAGTGCTGGATCGCACCCACCTGAGATAAGGCTCAAGAGGGATGGAGTTCTTGTGCCCCAGTGTCTTGCTATCTACCTTGTTAGGCATCCTCCAAGCTCTGATGAATCTTTGGCGGAGTCCTTGCGCATCGTTGTCGAAGTCAAAAACTAGGTCAGGAATCAGCATGTCATAAGGGCCATCCCTCCGTGCATATCCAAATTGTCTCAAAGCTAGACAAGGGTTGTAGGTAATTCCTCCCCTAATGCCAAGTAATGGAACATTAGGGAACTCTCCACAGTGATCGACGATGATGACATTTTCTCTGGACCGAGAACACCAATGTACATCAGCATGTGTGAGGGTCATCAATCGTTGTGACCACCTTAAGCCTTGGTCATTCTTCAAAACAGATTGTGGAAGGTGCAAAATAAACCACCTTGCAAGGAGAGGAGTACAGCACATGAGAACACCCCTCTTTCTCATTGTTCGTGTGTAAAATGAGTGGAGGATGTCCCCAAGTAATGCAGGTATGGGATTCCTGGATAGGAAAATCTTGACGGTGTTGACATCAATAAGCTGGTCAGGATTTGGGAACAAGACCAACCCATAAATGAGGAGTGCCACCATTTCTTCAAAGGCTTGTAGATCCAAGGAATTCCAACACTCTTGTGCCTTCTCAAATAAGAATTTTGCCAAGAAGCCTTTGACACCACTTCTAGTTTCCCAATGCCCCTTGATGTCGGATGGTTGCAAGTGTAGTGCTTGAGCAACATCTTCAGGCTTTGGTTCTTTTTCCGTACCGTTGTAGGGTAGTTGATTAAGAATAGGAATTCTCAGGAGTTGAGAAAATTCCTCCAAAGTGGGCACCAATTGGTAGTCGAGGAATGTGAAACAGTGGTGAAGGGGGTCAAAGAACTGGAACAACACTTTCACCATGTCCTCTTCAATGTTGGTGTTGACTAGGTTGAGCAGTCTACCATGTCTTTCACTGAAGAGAGAGCTTTCTGGAATTCTGGATGTGAGCTCCTTGAGTTGAGGAGGGATTCTCACAAGGTTGACTTGGATAGTTTTCCTGTGAAGAATTTCCATGACCTACAAAACAAGAACAAAGATGAAGATCTAAACCCTTGAAATGGTTAGTGGATGCATATGATACTTTATGATGTTCATGATGCATGCACAGACATATGTACAAGCAAGTCACACAAAACCCTAGTTTCAGGCTTGCATGAGGTTTCATAGGTAAGTACCCTCTTGAGTGTAGTTGGCTTAAAAACCTGTCCTATAAATAGTAACCGGGTTCTAAGGAGCTCAATATCATTGGATTGTTTTCCATGTTCATTGTTTTGGTTTAGCCACTTAACTAGCGACCAAAATATTCCAAGAAAAACAACCCTCAATGAGTGTAGTATCAAGTATCTACCAACTTCGGACTGCACCAAAGCTGGTCATCTCACTACTCCTAATAAAAGGCCAAGATGGTCAAGTAAGGTTATAGGTCATTAGTGCTTAGTGACATCACTCAGCGGCCCCGTACTCTCCTTGATTGAACTCAAGGGTTACCGGTACTCACAAATATGTCGCACTAATATAACTATTGCTTCAACCGTGTCGGTATACCCTGCACAGTTTCCACAATGTATTGCTATCTATGAATGTTTCCCCAAATCCGGGTGTAGGATTTCAAGCCCAAACAAAAGAACCAAGATGTAAAGAAATCAAAGCAAACAATTAGTCATGCAAAAGGGTGATCTAAGCCCTAAGGTTACTCCACTTTTAAATTTATCCACAGCAGAGTCGCTAGTTCTGTGATACGGTGGGAGAACTGACTTGAGGTTTTGCGTTTGTTTTCGCAAATGTTTCGGTTTAGCAAGAGTCGCCACCGACTTTTTATTTTATCCTAAGGAAAGGTTAAAAAGCACAGGAAAAACCTTTGAGATGTTTTCAAGGGTTCGGGGAGTAGATTATAGAAAGGGAAGGTATTAGCACCCTTTCTATCCATGGTTATCCATGGGCTCTTAGTTACTTTCTTAGATCACTTGCCATGCATTTTCAATTGTTTGAAATGGTGCTTTCAATTGTTTGAAATGGTGCTTTATGTGTGATTTTTGAAAGAGGTTTTGAAAAGAGGCCATTTGTTGTGGCAACCTTTGTAATGATCCATGTTTGAATGTATACAAAGGTGTATTTGTCTTTTGAAAAGTTTTCAATATTTTTGAAAGTTGTTTTGAAAGTGTGTTTTGAAGTTGTGTTGTGATGTGTGTTTTGAAAAATGGCAAGGATTGTTTTGCAAGATTGGTCAAGTAACCAAGAGCTATCTACCCTAAATTTCTCAAAGATCTTTCCTATGTTTTAACCCTTTTAACAATTTTGTTCCACCATTGTATTTGGTGGACAATCTTGTGTTAGGACGTTAATGGGACGGGCGCGGGTCATCGTTTAGACCATGAATGCAATAGTGCCAAGTGTCTTTGGCAATTTTTTCCTTTAAGGGACTTGATCATTTTTAGGCAACTTGAGAAAGCATCATCGAGGGACTATGATCATTTGAATTGTTTTATTTTGCCAAAGACACTCAACATGCAACATGACCCATTATTGAAGGCAACAAGTGGAGTAACCTTAAGGGTGCAAGTGTGATTAGTGTTGTCCATTTTCATGCTTTTTTTGTCTTTGCATTAGTCAAGCTATTTGTTGGTTGGTTTTGCATACAAACCCTAGGTCTATCATGGCATAATTAGAAAGCTTTAAAATGCGGAATTTAAAGTCCTAGATTATTACAACATAATTATGGGGATGGGGGTACAAATGTTCAAATGGGGGATATTTAGCAAGAAATTTAAATCAAAACTATTACATCCATATTGAATATACAAGTTATTTAATTGTACAATTAATTAAATAAATACAATAAATATGCAAAATGTATTATGCATAAAAATGGTTTTTTATGTATGTAAAAGTATTTTTCAATATAAAATATAAATAAAATAAAAAAGGTTAATTTTTTGATATTTTTATGGTTTTAGGGTAAAACCCTAATTTTTTAATAAATAGTATTTATTAATTATATTATATACAAAATTTGTTAATTATATATAAAAAAAAAAGAAGTATATTGTGAAAAAAAGTATTTTTGATGTCATATATTAATAAAAATAAAAATGTATTATTTTCATATTTTTATCCTAAATATTTAATAAAATATGTATAAGTATTTATATTATTTATTAAATATACTAAATATATACAAAAATAAAAAATATTAATTATTTACAAAAAAGTGTATTTTTAGAAAATGTTTTCAAAATGCAAATAAAAAATAATAACTAAGAAATATATTTTTGTATTATTGTTTTGTGTTTTAAATAAAAAGAAATATATTGGTTTATATATATATGCTTAAATAAACAAACAAATGCCAAATAAATACAAAAGTGGGTGAAAAAATAATTTTAATGTTTTTTATATTTTGACAAAAAATAATAAGTCTGAAGAAAAAAAGAAAAGTAAAAAATAATCAAAATAACACACAATGGGCCAAGGGGGTGTAAGTGGAAAAAGATGGTGCAAACAGAAAAATAACTCAAGCCCAGCCCAAGGGGCTTGTCTTCAACCTCCAGCCATTTCTGTCTCAAAAACGCGCGCCCTCCATGCTTGATTCAAACTTCCTGATTCTTTGACTTTTAGCAAAAACTTATAACATCAATAATGTAGAGCATCATGTCACGATTTCAAATATATAAAAAAGTTGTTCTAACTCTTAGAAATGAGAGAGAATTTCTCCTCCCCTAATTTCTGACCTAAGTTTTCTTCCATGTTCAGGTCCAAAATTCTCTTAGTACACACAATATAAATGAAATGTAATTACATGGATAGCTTCAGGGCTATGAGTAGAACACACTTTCTTCACAAACTTAAGCCTAAATATGCTTGGATAGAGAGATAGAAGTTCACATTTTACCTGTCTCAGCTTGACTTGAACAGAGTAATATGGCCAACTTCAATGGTGTTTGAGGACTTGTACAGCTTGCTTGAGGTCCCAGGAACCTTCTCCAACACTTAGCTTGCTTTGAATCTAACTGTATCAAGCTATGGAAGTCAACCTGCAAAAGAGAAAAGTGAAAATGGCACACTTGGCTATGGATGTTACAGCTTGTATCTAAGGCTTGGGACAGCTTCAATGGATGGTATGGAGTGTATTGGAACTTGTTTGGGCAAAAACGCACGAGTGAATGATGTTGGCCAAGTCAAAGTGCAGAATGCCCTGTTTCTTGCAGAAAAATGGTGATTTTCTGTATGAGGAGGAATCAAGGGTATTTTGGTCGTGCTTTAGGTCAGTTAGGGAGTATGAAATGTGTTTACAAAGTTTGTTTTAGTTGGTCTTTGCAGGCATGAGAGTTATGGTTCAATATGCATGTTTTCTTCTTATCTAAGCAAAGTTTGTCAAGTTGGGTTATAGGCTAATACAGGCCCCTCAAACATGCTGCATTTTCTCATCTTGATCAGTGGGATTTGTCCACAAACTTGTGCCTCAAAGATCTCCTTGTACTTCCAAGATATAGACTTTGACATAAAGCATTGCTTTTTTAAAATGGCAAACTTGCTTTTTCCATATATGGATTGATTTTGTGTGTATTATCCAAATGAAAAAAATAACACTCTAACACAAAGGATATGCATTTAATTATTAAGTGTGAATGAGATTAGAGGCCTGTAATCTAGCTTGGACCATGCTGACTTGAAAATGGCAATGTTATGAACATGTATTTGGCTATGAACAAAGTGACTTTTGCCCATCTTTGCCAATTCGATTCTCCCTAACCACAAGGGTGTTTGAGAAGTTCTTGGACAATTTGGAAAGCTTGGAATGTGTACTACAATCCATATTTGTAATGCAAGTTGAAATTCCAAGTGGAAGCATGTGAAAAGTGGCCATGAAGTTGGGCAAAAATCCTGCCTAAAATAGGTCAAAAATTTTCTAAGTTAAGAATGTTTTGCACCCTTGTTCCAAAAATCATAACTTGAACTAAAAGCTTCTTTTGAGGAAACTTTGTGAATCAAAGTTGTAGATTTTGCAATTGACTACAACTTTAATGTTTTGAGTTTTACTTGAATCCATTTATATCTTGATGAAAAAATGGGACAAAGATAGGAAAAAATTAGGAAATTTCATAACTTAGAAAATTTCTAAGTTATGAAATTTCTTCATTTTAAACCCTAAATTGCAATTTTTGGTTTCTTGATGAACAAGTTTAATAATTTTACATGTCTTGATGAAAAATGAATCTTGGCACTTGATTTTGACCAAAAAGTCAAAGTTTGACTTTTCAGTATACAGTCAAATTTTGATCAGTTGACTGGAAAATTCATCTCTCAATCTTGTGCATTTGGAACCTTTTGAACTTGTTGAATGTGTAAAGACCATGCCATTGAGTCCTTGAGTCCATATGTGAGTTTGATTTTCCATTGGTTAGGTCAAACAGTCAAAAATTGCCTTTGTGCAGTCAAAACCCTAAAAATGACCATTTTGCCCTTTTGGTGATTTGATCAAATTTCTTGTGGAATTGTGATCCAAACTTGACCAAATGGTTCATATGAGTTCAAAATGTTGATGTGGGTCAAATTTCATGAGGTTTGGCTATCAATTGGCCACAGTTGACTTTTTCCCCAATACAGCTGATTTTTAGGTCAACTGTCCAATTGACTGGGCAAAGATTGGAATCAAGGCTTGAAACTTGGTATGGATAAACTTGTGAGTCCAATATGAAGCATGAAAGTCACTTTGGGAATTTTAGGTCAAAACATCTTTGTGCAAACTCAAACCCTAATTTGGGTCAACAGTGCAAGGAGGAGTCTTGAGCAGACAAACCCTAACTTGATCTTGAGCTCCAAGGGTCTTGTGGTGAGAAAATGCTGAAGAAATGAGAGGGAAAATTTTGGGGTACAACAGTGGTCTTCTCCACATCCTCGAGAGCCATCTTGATTTGATTATATCCGGAGAAACCATCCATAAAGGAGAATACCTTGTGCTGAGCAGTATTGTCAACCAGAACATCGATGTGAGGTAGAGGGAAGTCATCCTTAGGGCTTGCCCTGTTCAAATCCCTGTAGTCAACACACATTTGAACCTTACCATCTTTCTTCGGCACAGGAACCACATTGGCAACCCACTGAGGGTATGAAGTCACTGTTAGAAAACCGGCGTCAAACTGTTTCATAACTTCGGCCTTGATTTTCTCAGACATCTCTGGGCGCATACGGCGAACCTTCTGTTTTACCGGAGGGCAGTCTTCCTTAGTAGGCAGACGATGAACCACAATGTCAGTATCCAACCCAGGCATATCTTTGTAAGACCAGGCAAAAATCTCAACATAGTCATGCAGCATCTGAATCAACCGCTGCTTCACACTAAGCTCCAGATTTGCATCGATCTTGACTTCCTTCTTGTCTGTCTTAGTACCCAGATTCACTGTTTCCACTGGCTCTTCATGTGGCTGAATGGCCCTCTCTTCCTGGAGTAGCAGCCTTGCAAGTTCAACAGGCACTTCACAATCATCTTCACCTTCGTCTTCGGCTAAGTTGATCGGATTTTCGAAGTCATAACTGGCAGTAGCAGAGTCGTTACCAGTGAGATCCAGAGTGGATTGAGACATGTATATGTGAGTGTGTGTAAAATAGCTGTTTCGCAATATATAATAAAGAAAAAACAAGGAGCGCAAAATTTGAAATGCAAGAAACGTCTAATGCTTTTATTAATGATATATGAAAATGGCACACAAAAGCCCTCACAAATGAAGCCACGTTGCCCCGGGTAAGACACTGGGCCATAAAATTTCCAAACATTGTCTGTTACAAATTCAAAACAAAGAGTTCATTACTGGGTAACAAAAGTAACAGGGATGAAGTCCTTTGCTTTCCAGTTGCTTGGTCCACCATTTGTCGTAGGATAGATCCAACTGTCGAATTCAGACTCCTCCACATCATCTTCAATGGCATTTACTCTCGAGTTGCTGATGAACACAAGAGGTCTTCCAATCCTTGCACTTCGAACAACCCTTTGAGCTTCTGCAGTGAAACCCAAACCAAACTTGTTAGTCTTCTGAGTAAAATCAGGAAGTCGGCCCCAATTTGCACACTCACCCTTCTCAATAATAGCCCGGGCATCCTTTAAGGAAGCCATCTTCATAGGAGAATTTTCAACCACAGTCTCAGCTGATGCCAGTGTCTGAGGAACCTCTTTAAAGTGCTGAAATGGGGTCTCAATGAACTCCCCATCCATCTCTACATATCTGAACGAGTTGAGGTGGCTGACCATATACTCTTCCTCCTCTTGAACTATCACAATCTTCCCTCTGACAGGGTACTTCAGCTTCTGGTGAAGCGTCGAGGTTACAACTCCAGCTTTGTGGATCCATGGACGACCCAGCAAACAAGAATAGGGTGGCTGAATGTCCATTACGTAGAATGTAGAATTGAAGACCTGAGAACCAACTTTAATTGGAATATAAACTTCACCGTGCACCATTCTTTTAGACCCGTCAAAGTCCCCGACTATGATGTTACTTGGTTTTAGCTCCAACCCTTCATAATCCAACCGGTTTAGAGCTTTCTTGGGCAAGACATTCAATGAGGAACCAGTATCAACCAGTACATGTGCAAGAGTAGTTCCCCCGCATTCAATGGAGACATGCAGGGCATCGTTATGATTTTTCCCCTTGGCAGTCAAATCAGCGTCGGAGAAACCCAAACCATTATCAGTAGTTAAATTTGCCACACAATCGGTAAACTAATCAGCTGATGTCTCTTGTGGCACGTGGGCCGTCTTTAGGAAGGTAAACAGAGCCTTAGCATGGGCCTCTGAACACAACAACATTGATAACATAGAAATCTTGGATGTGGTTTTCCCCAGTTGCTCCACTACGTTGTAATCACTCTTCTTAATAATCTTCAGAATCTCTTCCATCTCCTGTTTGGAAGCTTCAACAGTAATTGTCTTCGGTGCCTCCATCTGGGCAGGCACGTCAGTGGTGATCCCTTTGCCCCGAGCATTAGATGACTCGGAGACAGGGGTAGGACTAGGAACTTGATCAGGAATGGCGGTAGGTACACTTGCAGGTGTAATGACCACAGGTCTTCGGACAGTTGGTGGAACAATATCAGGTGAGAAAAGTCTACCGCTGCGGGTGACTTTAGCAGGCCCAGTAATGTTACTGACGCCGATATCAACATCCAACTCTTGCTTAACTCCTAGAACATAAACAACTGCCTCATAGTGCCAAGGGACAACTTTGTCAGAGGTGTAGGGGATGGGCCCTGGAATAGTGATAATCACAGGTGCGATTTTCGAAGTAGATGTAATTCTAACAGGATTCCTCGAGGGAGCCTTGGAAGAATTGTTGAAAATGGTAACGATGGCAACTTCTTCAGTAGGAATGGAAGGAACAACAATCTTCTCAAACAGGATCTCCTTATTATCCATTAGGTTTTGGATACCTGACTTCATAAATGGGCAACCAGTAGGTACAACAGAACACGTATGGCAACCTTCGCCACAGCCCGAAAATAAATCGGCTAGCAACAGGTTCTTCTTGATAGTCATCAGAGGGGTAACAATATCATCCACGGAAACTATAAACAAGTCTTCCTCTACAGCATTTACTCCATGTTTGGGCATGGGAGCAGTTACAACATTGGGCCTCTCGGGCGCCTCAAACTCAATCTCCTTCGCATCAATTAGGTCTTGTACCCTGTTCCTCAACACCCAACAATCATCTGTATTATGCCTCGGGCTATCAGAGTGAAAAGCGCAGCGGGCATTAGGGTTGTACTTTGGTGACG
Source organism: Vicia faba (assembly GCA_948472305.1). Classification (NCBI taxonomy): domain Eukaryota; kingdom Viridiplantae; phylum Streptophyta; class Magnoliopsida; order Fabales; family Fabaceae; genus Vicia; species Vicia faba. Next base: position 1,096,127,839 of record OX451738.1, read on the forward strand.
TGGTACTTGGATTCTTCGGAGCTTCTTTTAGAGTCACCAGATCGGTCTTCAGCAACTGTGGCAGAATCTGAGACAAAGTCATGCTGAGACGAGTGAATTGCCTTCGAGGTCTCTCTTCCTTTTGTTGATTGTGATGCTGAGGAGCACCAGCAGGTTTTGAAATAAAACCCGCATTGACAACTTGGCGGTGTTCTGGTCTATTCTGTCTTCTCGAACTGTAGATAGCACTGGACTCTTTCTTAAACGGCTTCTTCTCAGTGCTTGATGAGGCGCCCTTCTATATCTTCCCAGCCTTAATACCAGCTTCAATCCTTTCGCCGGTCAAAATAAGATCTGTAAACCCAGATGAAGAGCTTCCAATCAGATGATTAAAGAACGGACCAGACAGGGTCCCCAGAAACATGTCAACCAGTTCACGATCAGCCAAAGGTGGTTGCACCCTTCCGGCAAGGTCTCTCCATTTCTGAGCACACTCTTTAAATCCTTCACCCGTTCCTATTGACATACCTTGGAGTTAGGTACGCGTAGGAGCAAGGTCAGAGTTGTACTGATACTGCCTGTAAAATGCAGTAGCCAAATCCTCCCACCTGCGGATACTGGCTCCGTCCAACTGGTAGAACCACTCAAGTTAAGTCCCTGAGAGGCTGTCTTGAAAGAAATGGATCCAATAGTTCTTATCAGTAGTGTAAGGTTGGATCTTCCTCACATATGACCGGAGGTGCAGCTTCGGATAGGAAACTCCGTCATACTTGGCAAAGGCAGGTGCCTTGAATTTATGGGGAATCACCACCCAGAGGATATACCTAAATCTCTAAAGTCCAAACCGGGCACTTTCTGAATTTCCATAGCGCTTAAACGGTCTTCCAGCTGTTTGTACTTATCCTCAGCAGGAGGATACTGTTCTTCATCATAGTCCGTCTCGTTGTCGGAGACCATAGGGCTAGGAGCCCTCCTTTCTTGTGGACTATCTTTCCCTCCAGATGAGGTGGTCAGATCAACTACATTATGTAGTCCATTTCCAAACCTGCATCCGGTGTTGAACAGGATGGTCCTCTTCTTCTTCTTCTTCTTCTTCTTCTCCTTCTCCTTCAGAATCAAGGTCTTCAGGTCCTGCTGACCCTTAGCTAGATTCATGAATAGCTCTTGAAATTGGGCATTTTGGGCCTGGAGGGACTTGATAGCTTGCTCAGTTGAAGGTTCAGCAGACATGATGATTGCTGAAATAAACAGCGAAGAAGATAAGAGACCTGTAATGGGTACCTGTTTATGAAGTGCATGGGATGAAATGCGTATGATTATGATTTCAAAGACAATCGAGATTCCAAATTTGTAAACGAGAAAGGAAACACACTTTATTAGATTTAAACTTCAAAATTTAAATTGTTCAACAAACTGCCCTTAGGTGTTACAAGAATGGAAATACTGAAAAGTAAGTAAAAACCGTAAAAGAAATCATCAAAGGTCCATCAATGCTCCCATGGTCTCTTCTTCTCAGTGCGGACATAATCATTCAGGATCCGCTCGTTCTCCAGTTGCCTAGTCAGCTTCTGGATCTTCTGCTCTTGTTCATTGAACTTTTCCCAGTACGAACCCCGTTCATCCCTTAACTGCATCCAAGACCTCTTCAGTGTCCCAATATCAGTGGGCATATAAGGGTGGAGAATAGTTGGAAGAATCCCCTCCTCGTTAGCAACTTCAAGAGTAACAGGCCTGACAGCTTCATATGGCATACCTAACTTCTGGGCACGGATGCGGACCCATCTGAGATATGGCTCCATTGGCAGAGAAGTCTTTGGACCCAATTCATGTGGATCAGATTGGTGAACTCTGTCCCAAGCCCTTATTAATCTACGACGCAGCTCGTCGCTATCTCCCTGAAAATCAAAGATGATATGAGGCATTAACATCTCATGAGACCCTTCTCTTCTGGCCCTTCCAAACTGACGGAGAGCTAAGCATGGGTTGTAAGAAATTCCTCCATGGGTCCCTATCAATGGAACATTAGGATACTCTCCACAGCGATCAATGATAGTCACCTCATCCATACCTTTGAGAGTCCAGATAATGCCATTATTAGAAAGAGACATCACCCTATAAGCCCAGCCCATTCCTTCTTTGTTCTTCAGCACTGACTTCGGGAGGTGCGAAATAAACCATCTCGACAATAAAGGAGCACAACACATCAAAGTTCCCCGCTTTCAGGCAGTACGAGCATAGAGATGATGAAGGATGTCACCCAAGAGAGTGGGTACGGGGTTCTGAGAAATGAAGATCTTTATGGCATTAATATCAACAAAAGTATCAGGATTAGGAAACAATACCAAACCATAAATCAAGAGAGCCAAAATATCCTCGAATGCCTTGAAGTTTAAGCTGTCCCAGAAGTAATTGGCCTTGCCAACCAAGAACTTAGTCAGAAAACCCTTAGATCCACTTCTAGTCTCCCAGTTAGCCATTACCTCTTCTTTGGTCAAGTGAAGGGCTGCAGCAATTTCTTCGGGCTTAAGAGTCTTCTCCCATCCAGTAAACGGGGTTTGTTCCAGAACAGAGATACCAAGCAGATCAGAGAATTCTTCTAGGGTAGGAACCAGCTGGAAGTCCTGGAAAGTAAAACAATGGTACAACAGATCATAGAATTGGACCAGGACACTCATCATTTGTTCGTCCAATTTTGAGGTGACCAAACTGAGAAGAGAGCCATGCCTCCTGATGAAGGAAGTAGTGTCTGGTATCCTGACAACCAACTCTTTAAGCAGGGTAGGTACTTGGACAAAGTTAATCTGGATAGTATTCCTACGCATGGGCATCATGATGACCTACAAAACAGAGCAAAAATGAAACCTCTTGTCTTTGAAATAGGTTAGTCCTTATGCAAAATGCATGCAATGTTATGATGTCATGATGTCATGGTAAAGGAACACCACAAGTATCCACAAAAGGCAAACATGGTAAAGGCACACAAGTCACACAAAAGAGCCCTTAGATTTCAGGCTGGCATGAAGCTTAGGTACTACCCTCTTTCAGTTCAGTTGGTTAAGACCTGTCCTAAAAAAATAGTAACCGGGTTCTATAGGATCTCAATATCACTGACTACCCTCAATCGGTCATAATTCTAGTTTAGCAACCTTTTCTTGCGGCCGGAATCATCGCGAGAGTTTAGTCTCAATGAGTGTAGCATACTGCTACTGTTCTATGGCCAAGTTGGTCAAATTAAGGTTCAAAGGTCAGTTGGGGCTTAATGACTCCTTAGAAGACCCATATTCTCCTCGTTCCAACACAAGGGATATCGGTACAGACTAAGGTGCCACACCAACGTAGCTATTGCTTCATCCGTGTCGGTCTACGTCGGACATATCCCTCACAGTTTATTGCTACTTACCTAAAGGGTACCCCCAGATCCGGGTTAGGATCTATAGAACTCCGATACAAGCCCATAAAAGTAAAGCATACATAGCATACAATTGAAAACATAATGATCTAATCCTAAGGTACACCTCACTTATATAAATTCCCCAGCAGAGTCGCTAGTTCTGTGATCGGTGGGAATGAGAACTGACTGTTTTGGAATGCTGGTTCGCGTTTGCGTTTGTTTTCGCAAAATGTTGCGGTAAGCAAGAGTCGCCACCGTCTTTTATTTTATCCAACAAGGAAAGGACAAATGCACAGAAAAATTCCTTTTTGAGATATTTCTCGGGTTCGGGAGGTAGATTATAGAAAGGAAAGGTGTTAGCACCCTTTCTATCCGTGGTTATCCATGGGCTCTTAGGTACTTGCTCATTGTGTTTTCAAAAGTTTGCTTTTCTTTGTGTTTATGGATTTGAAAAGAGTTTTTGTTTGAAAGGTGTGTAAGTGCGAAAAGTTTTGTTTTTGTTTTTAAAAGGAGCAAGTACTTAAGAACATCTACCTACTCAAAAATGAATTAAACTGTGCAAATGTCCTTTAGACAATGCTATCCCACTATTGAGGAGTAGGTAGAATCGTCGTTGGAGTTTTTCGGGTCAATTCGATTAAGGGACGTGCGGTCACTAAAGCAATGTTAGGACGCCTTAGTGGTAACCCTAGTGTCTTAGATCATTTTATCCAAGGCAACCGTTTCGAGGCAACTTATGATCTTTGGACAAGAGGGCGACCTCTAAAACATCCTATACTTAATGACCATGTTCGAGGCAACCAAGTGAGGTGTACCCTAGGAGTGGCATGTGCGAGTGTGTCATTTTTCAGTTATATTATCTTTGTACATGTTAATGGTGAGCTACTGTTGATTTTAGGTTAAAGTTTAATCTTGTCATGCATTGCCTATCAAACATCTAACAGTTAATGGTTTGCGGAATGTAAATTGCGGAAAATAAATCTAAGTTATTAGAAGGAGTCGGGTATTTACATCGCCAAAGACAAACCCTTTTAAAATTAAATTGCGAAAAGTAAATAAAAGCGATAAATAAATAAATAAAGTCCTAAGTTAAAAACTATTACATTCTCGAAGCAGTTACAAAATATGGATAAAAAATAATTCGCGTGCGAGAAAATTAAATCGAAGTGTTTTTAGGGTTTTGACCCTTTTTATTAAATAAAGCATATTTTTGTTATTTTTTTGAATTAAAAATTGGTCTAAGTTAATAATTGAATTAATTAATTAAATGAAAATATTTTTGGGTTTTTATTTTAATTAAGGAAAATAAAATAAGAATGATTAAAAAGTTAATAAAAATCCTAATTCTATATTAATTTTAATTTAATGCAAAAGATATTAAAATTGTACCTAATTAAACTAAATAAATTAATTAATTGTTATTTACAAAAATAAACAATAAAATCAATGTAATTAATAAAAATATTATTTTTGTGGTTTCTGATTTTTTTATGAAAAAGAGTTAATTGATTAATTTTTAATAATAATAATAATTAACAAAATAAATAAATGAGGAAAAAGAAATAAAATATAAAAGAAATACTCAAGGGGGTGTGGGCCTGAAGAGAGGGTTTGAGTTGCAATTTTTTGCCCATTACGCTTCAGCCTTGTTGGACTTTTGTGATCCAATGCATGCTTGTTGACCAAGGAGTATGATGAGCCTCCATCCTGAACCACTGGATCTAGACCTGAGACCACCTGGCATATTGATATTTGAGACATATGATGCTCCTCACCCTAGGCGCTGCACACAATTTCCTGAAGAAAAAAATGAATAAAGTTTTGGGGGACCTGGGATTCGAACCCAGGTTCCAATGGTATCATGCGCTAACGCCTTTCCAGCTGAGCCATTGGTGTTTCTTGTTAATAGAATAATCAATAAACATTATATGCGTAACAATCCACTATGCCTGAAATAAAAAAAATAAAAGAGCGTAATTTTAAATGGGCCAATGGGAGGGCGACGTCTGGTTGTCTTCTCCAAAATAACTCTGGTTATTTACCTGCGGATTTTTATCCGCAGGAAGATTCGTGGGATGTCTCCAAAATTTGCCCTAGGCCATATAAACGCGAGCTAAGGCCATCATCGTGTTCGTCTTGCTTCCCTGAACACGACTATAGCCATGAATTGTCTTGATTTTTCCTGTACACAAAATGCCTAAAAATGAAGCAAGGAAACCCTAGGTTCGGGTATCACATTAGAAGCCATGAAAATAAAATTGAATGATGTAGAAAGCTTCGAAATCAAGCATGGATCAAGAATATGGTAATATTTGGTCAAAAAGATGCAAGAATGAGGAGTTATATTTTCATGTGCCGAGGCATATTCAGGAACACTTACAGCGCGTTACAGGTGGTCTTAAGGTCCGGTTTTCGTTGCTATAGCTTCAGGAGGTTGCTGGCAAGAGAGCTACGTTGTGATTTTGGATTGAATTGGCCTCCAATGTTGATTTCGATCTTCACTTTTTCAAGCTTTTTCTCAAACCTCTTCTGGCCGTTTCAGTAGTGTTTTGTGCGTATTCTGCCTCACTTGTGTGCATATAATAGAATGTGTTTAGGTCAAAATTTTGGCATTAAACCATATGCATTAAAGAATCAAGATTTGCTTTTGATCACCATAACCAAGTTGCCATATTTGCATCAAATCTGAGATTTTGTGCTTGTTTTGACTTGGCACGAGTTTGATTGAGTACCACATGATATTTGCAAGCTGTAATGATCACAAGAATCCCCTTACATCAATTTTTAGATTTTATTTGATTTAATATTGATTTAAAATGAATTAAATCAATAAAAATTAAATAAAATAGAAAAATAAATGAATGGCCATGAAATCAAATATGGGACACGTGTGTGGCATGATAAGACTCTATCAAGTGGAAAAAAGTGGGCCCTTTTGTCAAAAAATTGGAGTTTTAAGGATAGTTGACTTTTGGCAAATTTGGAAAATGCCCAACTTCAACAATGCATAACTTCCTCCATTTTGAACTTTTGGAGGTGTTCTTGGACTTTTTAGAAATCTTGAGATGTCCTCTAATCAACCCTTTTGGTATCATATCATTTTGATGTTCCGTGCTCAAGTTATAAGCTTTGGCAAAAAAGGTGTTTTTGTTGACTTTCAAAAATGACCTATAATGTCCAAATTTGTAACTTTTTGTGAGAGCATTTCTTGATCTTGGGGTGTGAAGATGGATTGAAGGAAATTGCATCCTCTTCAAAATGAGCTTTGGATGGGTCATTTATCATAAAGTATAAGAAAGTTATGCTTGGTCAAAGTTGAGTTGACTTTTCCTACAAAACCCTAATTTAACAACTTTTGAATCTTGATGAATCTTGAGCAATCCTTGATGAATCATGATCAACCCTTGATCAAATGATGAATTATCCTTAAAAATGAGAATGTTGACAAAATATCTTGAGGTTTGACTGTATTTGGGACATAGTTGACTTTTGCCCTAGCACAGTCGATTTTTGGGCCTCTTGAGCAATTGACTGACCAAACTTCCTCTGCAAGGCTTGAAATTTGACATGGATGAACTTAAGAACATATTAAAACATTGGGAAGCATTTGAGGCCATTTGGATATGAGGACCTTAATGCAACACAAAACCCTAGTTTGACTTGACTGCCTTAGGAGGTGATTTGACTGTCCAACTCTTGAGTTAACTTGAGTCACTTGGAGATTATTCTTGACATGTCTTGAGAAATATGGGAGGGAAAATTTTGGGGTACAACAGTGGGCCTCTCATCCTGTTTTCGCTCGAACACGATAGGGGTCTTCCCAGTTTGTGGCGAGCTTGCCTTCACGAGAATCTTTGTGATTTCTCTTTAGAACTAGGCTACGGACTTTGAACTCACGCCTTATGACTTTGGCATCGTATCGTATGGCGATTTTTTATTTGAGAGATGATTATCGTAAGGTAGCTCTTGTTTGTACTTCTTAGACAAGATCGATATCCTCTCGTAATGCCTCGTTGTTCATGTCTTTGTCGATAGGGGCTTCAACCTGTCTCGAAGGCTCTCTGATTTCAACAAGGATGAAAGCCTCGGTTCCGTATGCTAATCGGAAGAGAGTTTCCCCGGTGGATGAGTGAGTTGTTGTTCGGTAGGCCTAGAGCACGATGTATAGCTCCTCAACCTATATCTTTTTGGTTTCGTTAAGCCTTCATTTGAAGCCTCGTAGGATCACTCTGTTCACAGCTTCGGCCTGCCCGTTTGTTTGCGGGTGCTCGAAGGACGTGAAGTGTTAGATGGTGCTCAACTCAGTGACAAATTATTGATTTTTTTTGTTCGTGAACTGTATCCCATTGTCGGTGACAATTGCTAGGGATATGCCAAATCGGGAAAGTATGTCTCTCTTGTAGAAACGAAGAATGTTTTGTGGTCTGATTTTGGCCAGTGCTTCTGCCTATATCCATTTTGTGAAGTAATACATGCCTACTATCATGTATTTGTTTTGGTTTGATCCTACCACGAATGGTCCGAGGATGTCCATGCCCCACCACACGAAGGGCCAGGGGGATGCAATAGACTTGAGCTCGCTTGGGGGTGCTAAGTGCATGTCCCCATGGTGTTGGCATTTTCCACATTTCTTTATGTTCCCTTTAGCGTCGAGCTGCATGGTAGGCCAGTAGTATCCTGTCCGTAATGCTTTTCTGGAGAGGGATCTTCCACCCAGGTGTTGGGCATTGATCCCTTCGTGGATCTCTTGTAGGATGTGGGCGACCTTGGCTTCTTCGACACATTTGAGGAGAGGGATGATGAATCATCTTCTATAAAATTTTCCATCGACCTGGACGTAAGAGCAGGCTCTTCGCCTGACCATGATGGCTTCCTTTTGGTTGGATGATAGTTCCCATTCCGTTAGGTAGTCGTATATCAGGGTCATCCAGCAGTTGTTGTCGCTGATGGCGTACACGTCTAGAGTCGGGGAGGGTTTTTTAATGCTTGGTCGAGGAAGTATTTCTTGTATTACAGATTTTTCCCCTATTTTTCTTTGTGCTTGCTAGTTTCGACAAGATATCTGCTCGACTGTTGTGTTCGTGGGGTACGTGTTGCACATATACGGATTTGAATTTCTTCATTCTTGCTTAAACCAGAGTCCAATACTCGGAGAGGTGGTCATTTTTGACTTGGTATTCTCCCTGTACCTGAGAGGCAACAAGCTAGGAATCCGTGAAGATCTTTACTTCCTCGGTTCCTAAATCTTCGGCCAAGCGTAATCCGTCGAGGAACGCTTCGTACTTGGCTTGGTTGTTGGATGTCGGAAAAGATAGCATGAGGGAAACTTTGATCAAGATTTCTTCCTCGTTCTCCAATATAATGCTCGCTCAACTACCTGTCGAGCTGGAAGCCCCGTCTATGAAGATGATCCACTTGTGTGTACCGCTCGTGGGGTTGGCTGGCAAGGTCATTTCTGCCACAAAATCGGCCAGTACTTGTGCTTTAGGGGCTTTTCTGCTCTCGTATTTGATGTTAAACTTAGAGAGTTCTAACGACCATTTGAGCATTTTTCCCATCATATAGGTCGACTGAGTAATTGTTTCATCGGTTGGTCTGTTCGAACTACGATTGTATAGGCTAGGAAATAGTGTCTTAGCCTTCTTGTTGCGTTGATGAGTGCTATGGATACTTTCTCGATTTATTGGTATCTTACTTCAGGACCTTGCAATGCCTTGCTCGTGATATAATTGGGTTTATGCCCTTCGGGGTCTCTCGAATGAGGGTTGCACTAACGGCCTCGGATGCTACGGCCAGATAGAGGTAGAGAGTTTCTTTCTTATCTGGTCGCGAGAGGACTGGAGGCTGTGACATCGCCTTCTTTAGATGGAGGAGGACACGTTCTCACTCCTGAGTCCACTTGAATGCAACCTCTTTACGAAGAAGTTTAAAAAGGGGAAGTGTGTGTTGGGTAGATTCTGCCACGAAGCGGGATAATGAAGTGAGCATTCTACTTAGAGTTTGAATTTATTTCTTCGTGTTCGGCATTAGAAACTCGAAAAATGCCCGACATTTGTCGGGGTTGGCTTTGATTCCTCATTCTATTAGGTAGAACCTGAAGAATTTTCCCACCTGTACATCGGATTTGTCTAGGGACTTCACGATCATATTGTTCATATATACTTCGAGCGTAAACACCTCGTCTGGGTGCTCAACAAAATGAGAAACGATCTCCATGGGATTCGGTGCAACTCAGGCTAAAGGGTCCTCAACCACGGGCTCACCTTACGCGGCTACGCCCTGTTCGGGCACACCCGACCCAGGATCACGTGCCCCTGAGGTACTATCCTCGGTTGAAGTGCTCCTGGATGAACTCGTTGCAGAATCAATACGCTCGCCAATAATATCATCTTCAATACTGTTGGCCATCGTACCGAAAAGCAGAGGACAAAAGTGAATTCGACATCAAATCAAATTCACGCTTCCACCGTTAATCCAGTGGAAGGGCGTGAATGATGACCTTGTCTCCGACCAGAGCCCTCACTCAAAACAGCTGAAAGGAAAAACTGGGACAATCCCCTCTAACGCATCAGGCACTCAACCGCCAAGACAAAACCTAGCTCGCACATGTCAAATTCCTTCCCTGACTAACGGTTTCGGACCTCGCCCAAGGACACAGCGGAAACTCGGAAGGTTCAAAGCAAAAAGTGCAAAAAACGGTCCAATATCTTCGAAAAATTCATCACAGACCGCCGCTACCGGCTCTACCGCCAGGGAACGCTAAACAAACCCACGACAGAGTCTACATTCACGGCGATAGAACCACCAAAAGTCTTCCTATCTAAAGCTAACTTATCCCTAACCACATGCATGTCTATGATCACAACCAAAATCTATCCTAAAACAGGGAACATTTTGACAAAAAATGGAAGAAAACAGTAAACTTACTAAGTTAGAGAAGATTAGCGGTGGAGCAAGCAGAGACTATGGAGGAAGACGACGGAAAGGGCAGGGACTTCGACGAAGAACGACGACGTCAAGCAAAAACCAGAAACGAGTAGAGAGAGGGCAAGTGAAAAATGTAAATGAAGCTTCCTCTCTCCCTTTTATAAATTGACTTCGCTAGTGCGTGGGCGGGCATGCGCCTAGGTAAACCTAAGGGTCATCATTATTACGCCTTAGTCCCTAGACTTGTCATCATTACACCTTTGTGATGGCATGTGGCTCGAATCACGCATGCCACGCCACCTCTCAAAAGTCCAATCACATATTCAGCTCCCCGCGCGTTGAACATAAAAGACCACATTTGAGCTCCTCGACGCAAGTTGCCCCGAGCACATCCAAAAGCGTTCTCGACTCCTCTCAGGATGACTCTAAGTCATCACTCCTACGCCTAGGAGCAACAACTTGGGGGAATCATGTTTTGGATTGGCCCAATAATTGAAATAGGCCAAATCCGCTTCTGCCCTTGGCACGACCCAATAACGTTGTCCCGACATCCCTGGTCGACCACATCCTCATGAGGCACGACCAACGATGCCTGATACGCACACCTGTCCACAAGGACAACAAACTCCTAGTCTGCTCGATGTACAAAGAGTAGACACCCATGAAACGCTCATAAACGCATTTGCCCGTCTTCTCATCCTTGCTCGATGCAACGGCTAGTTACGGGCGCAACTGCTGACCAAGTCCTGGAAGTTACCTATTTTTACAGACCCGCATATCTAGGCCCAAAAATAAAGACCAATGGCCAAGCGTCGAGATCATTATATAAACCCTCACACATGTGAGGGCCTGATATTCAATATTAAACCTAAAACCCTAATATCTTTCTTGTATCTCTTTGTACCCATTTTTACTTGATCATCACAGTGCCTTGCATGTACAACTCCCTTTTCTCCTCAACTTTCCAGCCAATCAGATGTCATCCTTCAATCCACTTGTAGGTTCTGATCAACCAATAAAATCACTTACTTGTACTCTTCGACACATATGTTGTATTCGACTTCATCAAACACACCTATATCAAATATAACTTTCTTACTAAAACACTGAATTACATCCTCTAACAATAATCCCCCATCTTGTTTGGAACCTTCAATAATTAAATTTTTCTCTCTCAAACTATCATCCTTATCTTCACTATCACACCAACTTTTAACTTCATCAGTGTCGTGAGCACCTTTATCACTTAAATCTATGCACTTAGTCTCTGACTCACCACCTTCATTAATATTATAACCTTCACAATCTTTAAAGTCAAGAGAACCATCTGCTCCACTAAATCTAAATTGTTTAGTTGATCTTCTCCTCTATTTCTTTTTAAGCTTAGAACCACCTAGTTCCTTACTTTTAACACTTTTCCTTCCCTTTAAACCATTAGACGTATTCAATTACAGCAAACACAAAAGCTAGGAAATTGTCAACAAGTGGACTGATTGTGTACAATATTAGACCAACTATGTGCAAAATATGCATCAACATTAGACGTATTCAATTACTCTAAAGTAAACTATAATGTACAAAGAAAGAGAAAAAAGAGCAAACACATGCTGCCAAAACAGAATTGCTGAAGCTTCACTAACTGAATAGGCCCTCAAGCTAGCAATTGCTCCAAGCAAAATAGCACTTGGTGTTGTATACTGCATCAGAAGCACAAATCTAAACATAGCATCATTCTCAACCAAAAAATTCAACTTATCAGCCAACAGTATAATTCCAATTCCTATAACAGGAAGCACCACAAGTCTTGCTACAATGATCCCAATAGTAGTTCTTATTCCAAGTGTAGATTCATTTGGTCCTTCAGCTAGCATACCTCCTAATATAAGCATTACACAAGGTACCATTGCACCAGCCAGAATTTCCAAACTATCTGTCATAAAGGACATTGGTGCATTGTCTCCAAAGAAAAGTGTTTTCATCTGAGGCACAGTTCCAATGATGATAGCCAACAAAGATGCAACTGTTGGTGGTTGAAGTATGTGATGAATTGGTGTTTGTTTAGCAACAATTCTTATCCTTCTAAAAACTCTAGGCTCGGCTAAACACCTAATAGACATAACATTATTTTCACTACTTTCTTCCTTGTCCATTATTCCTGATCCTGACTCAAAACCAAGATCAAGAATAGTAGACGTGGATCTTCCAGAAATGCTCTTAAAGATTCTAGCAATAAAAGGAGTCTTAGAATGTTGAGTTTCTTTATCCTCCATACCAGGCCACTCAGCTTCTACAAGAAGTGGTCTACTAACATCATTAAGTATTGTTTCTTCTAGTTCTTCTCTAATTTCATCTTCATTTTCAACAATCTCATAATACTCAAAAGGAGGCTCCATCATGTGATAAACAAAAGTGTAAACAAGAATCACAGAAATCCATTGAGATAAAGAAACATAAGCAACACCTCTTGACTTGCATTCTTTTCCAAAAGGATTATTTTGAGTGTGACAGACAGATCCAACTACAGCAATGAGAAGATTACCAGTGTTTCCAAAACCTGTCATTATGATTGTGAATCTATTAAACCTATGAGGTGGTTGACATATAGTAACCACTATGAATCCAAGTAAGCTTCCAAAAAATGTACTGAGAAGTACATTAATTGGTATGAACCACCATTCCTTAAAATTCTCTAGGGTTATGCTGGTACCAAGTTCACTAAATATTAGGCAAGGTAAAAACAATGCAAATACAAGTTTACTTAGGAGTTTAAATGTGGCTTTGGGAATTAATTGCATTTTTGGGTTTGCAAGAAATAGTCCTATGAGTGTGAGGCAGATTAACTTCAACAAAGGCTGAAGAGAAGTTCGGATATCTTCTCTATTAGACCTCATATTTTCATGCAAACCTTCTGACATGATTGATTTACCTTCACAGCTTGTTGAGAAACAAATCAAGTGATTATCTAAATATGAAGTAGATAGCACTCACAAGAAAGTGGAGAAAGAAGAAACTTACAGAAAAGGAAATTGAGGATACACTTTTGTGTAAAAAGATATAATAAAAGCTTTCACGCTTCACTTTGAAAGGTTTAAATTCACGAGAATCTTAACAAAGTTGCAACGACTGGCACTGCGCGCAGCATGAGAATTGATCTGAGTCTGCCAAATGTTCACGTCTTCATGGTCTTATAAAAAAGATTTTAGGATTCAAAGAACACTATTGGATCTAATCCAAAACTTCTTAATCAAACGTTTGTCTTTTTAAATATATTTATACTCTTGAAATTTTATATAAATAGTTTTTAAAAAAAATAGTATTTTGATTATTATTTTTTAACTACTATAAAACCGATTAACAATAACACCAAAGTCACCACGGTTTGAGATCTCTAAACTGAAACGCTAATATTTTATTTTATTTTTTTTATTAAAAATTGATAACAGTTGCAGTTATAACCGTACACTACAAAAATATATGTCCCCAGCGACATATATTAGCGACGTGCTTATCACGTGGGTAGTAGCGACGTGATAACCACGTCACTAATATATTTTAATGACATTTAATGGAATCTGATGAACGTTGTTGGGAGGGAAGTTTGAAATTTTGTAGCGACGTGTTAGCCACGTCGCTAAATTTTTGGGGGGAAAATGCGCAGTGTTGGACAGAGAAAAGTAATTATGGTTGCATTGTAGCGACGTGATTATCACGTGGCAACGTGGCGACGTGACAGTCACGTCGCTACTAGAAGTTACAAATGTTAACGTTTTGATTTACAGTAGCGTGCTTCTTCTTCTTCCTTTGCTTTCCTTTGCTTGCTTCCATTCCATTACAGCAACTCTCACAAACTCAAACCCAATTTTGCGAATCAATTTTCTTCCATTCCAATTTGTTGAAGAAATCTAAGGTATGCATGTGATGTTAAATGTTTATTTCGTTTTATCTTTAGTTTTTATACTGGAATTTAATTAACATGGTATTTGTTGGATTGTTCGTTATTATTTGTAGAGAAATTTGAAGAACACCAAGAACTAGAAGACGCAAATTTATTGAAGAAATTATATAGAGGTATTTATGCAATTTTTTTTAGATTTTATATGTATTATATAGATTAGATTTGTATATGTATTTTGTGGTAATTAGGAATATATGTATATACTGTTAGTAGTATAAAATTACTGATAATAAAAAAATTTTTAAAAACATATTTAATAACATATTTAATATATTTTTTGCATATGTAATTTGTATATGTAATTTGCATATTTTTTGCATATGTGATTTATATATTTTTTAGTAGTATATTTGTATATGTAATTTGCATATTTTTTAATAACATATTTAATATATTTTTTAAAAAATTTTAGAAAACATAAATTTAATAACATATTTAATAACATGTTTTTTATAGATGTAAATTGTATTTATTATAATAGTTTTATTTTTTTATTTATATGTTAAAGATATGGAAAAAATATTATATATTAGAATAACAATTTATAAAAAACATATTTAAAAAAAGAATATATATATTATATTATTATTTTAATATTATTGTTATATATATAATAATAAATAGTATGTATCTTACATTATTTGTTTTCTAAATATATTATAGTATATTATAGTATATTTAAATAGTATGTATCTTATATTATAGTATATTATTGTATATATAATAAAAAGTAAATATGTTATATTATTGTTTTTTGATATTATTGTTATGTAATAAAAAATTATATATTTTACATTTGAATATTTATTTATATGTTAGTATATATATAAAAAAGCAAAATTTATATTTCTAAGAATAGTATTAAATAGTTTAAGAATATTTCTAATGAAAAAGACAATGATTGTATAAATGTGCAGTATGGAATATTATCGGTATTATCGCAGTTGGATGTACGATAGAACATATCCAGGAAGAAGTGGACTTAAACCCAATTTTATAGTAGGAGTTGATGGGTTTATTAAGTGGGCGTTTGCTCAGGATTGTTGTCGAAGCGAAGGAGGGGTTAGATGTCCCTGTCTTAAGTGTGAATGTAGACCAATAATTAGTGACCCAGAGGAAGTAACACGTCATCTGCATAGAAGGGGATTCATTGAAAATTATTGGGTTTGGACGTATAATGGTGAAGAACTACCGGTTAATGTACCAGAGACTAGCAACACGCATGCTTCAAGTAGTCGACCGGTTATGGAGTATGAGGAGAACTTTAATTTGATCGGTGACATGGTTGAGGATGCTTTTGGTGTGAACGTGACATATGATGAACCTGAAGATTTTGACGGGGAAGAGTTGCCGAATGAGGAAGCGCAAAGATTTTATCAATTATTGAACGAGATGAATACGCCGTTGTTTGAGGGGTCGTCAGACTCGAAGCTATCAATGTGTGTGAGATTATTGGCTGCCAAGTCAAATTGGAATGTTTCTGATCAATGTTTGGAACATTTTGCAAAAATGATGTTGGACTCCACCGCTACGAAAGACAATTTGCCTACAAGTTATTATGATGCAAAGAAGTGGGTGTCGAAGTTGGGTTTAAAAGTAAGAAAGATTGACTGTTGCATTAACGGTTGCATGTTGTTTTATGACAATGAGTTTGGTATTCAAGATGGATCGTTAGAGGAGTGTAAGTTTTGTAATAGTCCAAGATATCAAGTTCGCAGTAGAGCCGTTAACAGCAAGCAAAAGCGTGTAGCAGTAAAATCCATGTTTTATCTTCCTATAATACCAAGGTTAAAAAGAATGTTTGCTTCAATGCACAGTGCAAGTCAAATGACATGGCATCATACAAACCAAACAAGTTCTGGCACTATGCGACATCCATCTGATGGTGAGGCATGGAAGCACTTTGATCGGACACATCCAGATTTTGCTGCAGAACCTAGAAATGTCAGGCTTGGATTATGCTCTGATGGATTTGCCCCATACGTGCAAGCGTCAGGAAGTGCGTACTCTTGTTGGCCAGTTATTGTAACACCTTACAACCTCCCTCCTGAGATGTGCATGACAAAACCATACATGTTTTTGACGTGTGTTATTCCAGGCCCGCACAGTCCAAAAGCCGGAATTGATGTGTACTTACAACCTTTAATTGATGATTTGAAGAAGATGTGGATTGGAGAATGGACTTATGATATATCCCGTAAACAGAACTTCACATTACGAGCTGCCTTGATGTGGACCGTTAATGACTTTCCAGCATATGGCATGTTGTCTGGTTGGGGTACGCATGGAAAAATGGGTTGTCCGCATTGCATGGGATACACCAAAGCATTTACGTTGGATAAAGGTGGGAAAAGCTCATGGTTTGACTGTCACCGCAGATTCCTACCAGCAAATCACCCGTATAGAAGAAACAAGACAAATTTTAAAAAAGATGTACGAGAGAAAGATTTGCCTCCGCCTCGATTGCCACCAGGGGTTATATGGAACCAAGTATGTGAACTACCAAAATTTACAGATACTGGGAAAGCATGCCGAATTGAAGGATACGGCGTCACCCACAATTGGACAAAAAGAAGTATATTTTGGGATCTTCCGTATTGGAAAGATAATTTGTTGCGCCATAATCTTGATGTTATGCATATTGAGAAGAATTTTTTTGATAATGTATTTAACACAGTGATGGATGTGACAGGAAAAACAAAAGATAATGAGAAGGCCAGACAAGACATGGGAATTTGGTGTAATCGAAGAGAGTTGGAGTTGAAGCCTCAACCGAATGGAAAATTATTAAAACCCAAGGCTTGTTTCAGTCTGACTTCCCAAGAAGCTAAAGCGGTTTGTAGATGGTTAAAAGAATTGAGAATGCCCGATGGGTATTCATCAAATTTAGCAAGGTGTGCTGACCCTAACACTGGAAAATTGCATGGTATGAAAAGTCATGATTGTCACATTTTTATGGAACAGTTGCTACCAATTGCATTTGGATCGCTACCCAAACATGTTCTTGACCCACTAACTGAAATTAGTCAATTTTTTAGAGATATTTGTGCGTCAGCTTTAAAAGTGGAAGACATCATTAAGTTGGACCAAAACATTGCACTCATTCTTTGTAAGTTGGAACAAGTATTTCCGCCTGGTTTCTTTGACTCCATGGAACATTTACCTGTGCATCTTGCATATGAGGCTTATCTTGGTGGACCTGTTCAATATAGGTGGATGTATCCGTTTGAAAGGTTCATGGGTGATTCAAAGAGATCGGTAAAAAATAAAGCTAGAGTAGAAGGATCTATATGTGCACATTACTTGCATCGGGAAACATCACATTTTTGCAGTCACTATTTCAATCACTTGATGTTAACTCCTAGAATCATACGGAATCCTGTAAATGTCAATCAGAGGAGTCAATTCACCTTATCAGTCTTTGCGCTACCAGGTCGACCTTCTGGAAAGAAGGGTGTGCATTGGTTGACCCAAAAAGAAATGCAATCTGCACATGTCCATGTCTTGATCAACTGCGTTGAAGTTAAACCATATCTTGAGTGAGTTTACCAAAACTTTTTAAACTTATGGTGTGTGTATACCAAACTTATTAAACTTATTGTGTGTTTTTTGTAGGGAATTTAACAATGCCTATTTTCATAGTACCGGGGTACAGTCAACATCAGGTGTCATTCATGCTCAATTTCCCTCATGGTTCAAGCAAACATTGTCTAGCGTTCCTGCACTAACTCCAGAAATACTCCATTTGAGAAACTTGGCAGAAGGCCCTATCCAAAGCGCAAATGATTGGCACACATACTTCGTGAACGGATATAAATTTCACACTGAGGCATGGACCGAAGGGAAAAAAACCATAAATAGTGGTGTTTTTGTAAAAGGAGTTACAGATGGCGGTGAAGACGACTTCTATGGATTTGTTAAACATATCTACGAGTTGGTATACAATTACTTGGACACGGAAAATAAAGTTGTCTTGTTTTATTGTGAATGGTATGATCCAACTAGAGGCACAAAGATAGACAAGTCATATGGTTCTGTCGAGATTCAAATGAACCGGAGATACAAAGAATATGACCCTTTCATAATGTCACATATTGTTAGGCAAGTTTATTATGTTCCTTATCCTTCATTTGTAATACGTAAAAGAGGATGGTGTGTTGTAATAAAAACAAAACCGCTAGGTCATATTGAAACTGGAGATCTAGTGGAAGATGTTGCCTACCAAGTTGATGACGTTGAACAGATTAATGATGTGGTTGCAGCTGAAGACATTACAACTTTGTCCGATACAACTGTTGAGGGCCTTCAAGTTGATGCGTCTATATTGTTGGTTGATAATAATGTGGATGAAGACAATGATGAAGAGTTTGAATCCGAGGACAATATTACATCGGATGATGAACATGATATGGATAACGAGCATGAAGATTTAGATTAATTAATCACTTAATGTAATATTAATGAATATCTATTGAACATTTATATATTGAATTTGTCAATGAATATATATTTATGTCAATGACTTTATTATCTTTGTTTATGAAAATATATATAACTAGGTAAAATGGCACCGAAGAATAAGGATACCGGTAAGAAGTCTCAGCGTCCGAGGGTAGTAACATGTGAGTCTCCTCACTCAGCCATGTGCCCACCCCCTCAGAGTCAGGTTGATCATATGTCCCTGGCCAGTACTCAGGGTTTTGTCCCATTACTCTCCTCCCATACATTCCCGTCTGGGGTACCTGCATCTTTTGTGCCACCTGGAGGCCCCGGTTTCCTTTACCCACAGACTCAGATGCCGTCTTCCTTCCAGCATGCAGCAGGATCTAGTTTCCCTTTCCCACCGACCCAGATACCGTCATCCTTCCAGCAGGCGGGAGGATCTAGTGTTCCTTTCCCACATACTCAGATGCCATCTTCCTTCCAGCATGCGGGAGGATCTAGTTTCCCTTTCGCACCGACCCAGGTGCCTTCATCTTTCCAGCAGACTGGTGTCCCCTCATCATTCCAGCAGACGGGGGGAGGACCCAGTTTTCCATTTATACAGACTGGCGTGCCTTCATCATTCCAGCAGACAGGGGGACCCACACAGATGTATTCATCCTTCCAGCAGGCGGGAGGGTCCAGCACCCCACACTCCACACACATTGGAGGACCCAGCAGTCCACGTCCGGCACAGGCTGCAGGATCCCGCGCCCCACGTCCTAGACGGACCGGAGGGTCACGCACCCCTCATCCCACACAGGCTGCAGGATCCAGCACCCCACGTCCTACACAGGCTGGCGGTGATGCAGATGTCGTAGCTGATGATATAGATGGAGCTGATATTCGTGAGAGATCAGATGATCCGAGTGAGATTCATGTAATTGACGGGAGGTTTTGGATTTGGCCCGAAGGAAGCAAGTAAGTTTCTTATATAAACTTTTATTTAAGTACATATTCATTTTAATATTTTGTATAAATTTATAATTAATATTGTTTATTCAAAATCTTGTTGTTTAGTTTCGCGCCGAGTCGGACGGCTGCCAAGGTTATTAATTATATAATCCAGCAGATGTATAAATCCTCTTGGAAGAACTTTGGCGAGGTTACAAATAAAGAAGAATGGTTTAAAAAATTTAAGGTATTGTTATTTATTTAAGTTGTAAATTTATTATATTTTTTTAGTATTGTTATTTAAGTCACATTTTAATGATAATTGCTTAACTTTTTATTTTAATGTCATACAACATTGCAGGAAAAATGTGTGTGGGATCCGTTGAATGAGAAAATAATGGAAAAAATATATTATAGCAGAACTTCTAGAAGATTTTCGGATATAATGCGGCGGGTTAGGGAGAATTATGAGCTGCATGGTATCCGTCCTAACTGGATAGGCGTAGAGGTTTTTGGCGAACTTCGTACATATTGGAGTTCGCCAGAATTCAAGGCCAAATCCGAAAATTTTAAGAAGATGAGGGCATCAGAAAAAGGGGGATGTGTCAATACTGTTGGAAGTATTAGCACTGCAGAGCATGTCCGGCGGATGGTAAATATTACTAATTTTTTAAGTTATATATATTTTTATTCATAATATTTGTTACTAATTATTTTTAACTTTATTGTTTAGACTAAGGAGATGGGGAGACCACCATTGATGATTGAGTTGATTACGAGGACTCGGACAAAAAAATCGGGAGGTTTTGTCGACGACCGCACCCAGAAAGCTTTTGTAAGTAATTAAACTTATGTTTTTTTTTTAAGTTAATAACAAAAATAGTGACGTTATTTCCACGTGGCAATCTATAAGTTGTGGCGTGATTATCATGTGGCAACTGATAAATTGCCAGGTGACTGATTTTCATATGGCAACTGATACATTGCCACGGGAAACTCACGTGGCAATTCATAAGTTGATTTGTGAAAATCACGTGACAAATTTTTAATATATTTGAATTTAGTATAATTTAATATATAAATGTTTTAATTTTTTTTTAATTGTATTATGTAATATTTTTAATGTATAATTTAATGTGTAGGATGATTATCAGACATTGCTAGCAAATTTTCTAGAACACAATCCGCAATATAGGCCAGCAGAGGGGGAGCCGCTTAATGGGGATGTTGATTTCTATATTTGGAATGAGGTTGTTAATGGAAAAGGGCCTAATGGTTGCTTTTTTGCGGGAGGAAATTTGGCCGCCGGCTTGAGAGTTGGTGATCGTAATCTGTTTCAAAGACTTAGAGATGGAGAAGGGGGGTCACGTCAACCCAATCTGACTCAGGTTCAACTTGAAACAGTACGACAATTGGCGGCCAGTGAAGTGAGACGCGAAATGGAGGCCCAAATGACGACAATGAGGCAAGAGCAGGAGCGTCAGTTAGAGATCATGCGGAAGCGGCAATCTGATATGGAGGAGCAGATGAGACAGTTTATGCAAGGGGGTCGAAATCAAAATGTTCCTGATCATACACAGCCGGATGATGACGGACTTGATGACTTTGATCTTGATAATTTTCCGGGTGAAGATGCCCCGTGAAAACATTTTTTTTATTTCGTTTTTATATTTGCATTTATGTAAGATATTTATTTTTATCATTTTAAATTAATAAATTATATAACATTTAATTATGTGAATTTATTTTATAAAATTCTATTATTCGAAATATAAAATAAAATACTATTATTCTAATAATTTTAATATATAAATTTTATTATATAAATTTTATTATATAAATTTTAATATATAAATTTTATTATATAAATTTTAATATATAAATTTTATTATATAAATTTTATTATTTAAATTTTATTATATAAATTTTATTATTTAAATTTTATTACATTAATGAATTAATATAAAAAATAATTATTAACAATTTTTAAAAAAATAAAAACGTCCCCTGTAGCGACGTGGGATTCATGTCACAAATTAGTGACATGAATCTCACGTCGCTAATAAAGCTGCATTAACAAATATGTAGCGACGTGAATACCACGTCACAACTTTGTGACGTGGGAATCACGTCGCTACTTGCTTGCCACTTACTCCCCAGCGACATAACTCACCACGTCGCTAATTTTGCTTTGCCACGTGATTTTGATGTTTGCCACATGAATTTCACGTGGCAACTAAGCTTCTTTTTTGTAGTGGTAGTTATAGAATCTAGATTTTTTTGAGTTCGATATTCAATGCCCTCAAATATATTATTCATATAACATTAAGGCACGGATTTTCTATTTTATTTATTTTTATATATAAAATAAAGAGTTACGACTATGGTTGTTAACCTCAACCGTTGTGAGTATATTTATATATAAGCGAATTAACTTTCACTCTTTCAGAGTAGCGTCGTGTCTATCACAGCAAAATCTTAGAATCCATTTTTTCTCTTCTTCATCATAAGCATTCATATTCTACAGTATAGTCGTCAATCTTGTTCTTCTTACATAAAGGTATTTTTCTTTTTCCTTATTATGTCGTTTTCGTGTATGTTATTGTTATGTTTCACTTGGTTTTCCTATGAATTTGTCTTGTTAGATAGTTTATGGCTTTTTTATTGTTGTATGTTGTTTTATCTTGTTGTTCTATCTTGTTGTTGCATCTTGTGTTGTTGACAAATAAGTTTGCGGTTTCACATGTTGATAACATTTATGTTGTTTGTAAGACTCAAGAAAAGTGAATGAAGAAACAATAACAACATCAAACTTCATCTAGTTTTAGAAGGTATGAAAAGAAATATAAGAAGTATGAAGCTTGTGATACAGTGAGAGAACTGACTTGAAGGTTTTGCGTTTAATCGCAAATGTTGCGGTTAGCAAGAGTCGCCACCAACTTTTCGTTTATCCAAAAGGAAAGGTGAAAAAGCACAGGAAAGACATTTGAGATTATTTCTTGAGTTCGGGGAGTAGATTATGAAAAGGGAAGGTACTAGCACCTTTTTCATCCATGGTTTTCCATGGGCTCTTAGTTACTTGCTAGATCACTTGCTTTTTTTTTTGTTTGAAATTGTGCTTAGTGTGGTTTTTGAAAGTATTTTGTAAAGAAGCCATTGTTTAGGCAATCTTTGTAATGATTCTTGTTTGTAAGAATGTATACAAAGATGTTTGATCTTTTTGAAAATGTTTTCAAGTTTTGTAAGATGTTTTGAAAGTGTAGGTGTTTGTTTTGAAAATAGCAAGGATGTTTTGTTTTAAAATTGAGCAAGTAATTAGGAGCACTCAAAAGTCTTTCTTGTTCATTTTCCTTTTCCTTTGACATTGTTATCTTACCATTGATTTGGTAAGTAACTCTATCTTTGGATGTAAACGGGACGGGCGTGGGTCATCGTATAACCATGATTAGCAATGTTGCAAGGTATCTTAGTATTCTTTTTAGGGACTAAGATCATTTGAAAGGCAACTTAGATAGCGTCATCGAGGGACCATGATCTTGTATTTTCTTTGTTTTTGCTAAGATGTCTTACATGCGTAATATGGTCATTTTGTATAAGACAACCAAGTGGAATAACCCTAAGGGTGTTTGTGTGCAAATGTATTGTTTTCATGCTTGTTTTTTGTCTTGAATTAGGGTTTTCTAAGTATTGGTTTTAATCTTTCCATACAAATCCTAATTACTAGCATGTTATATATAAAGCGATAAATTGCGGAATTTAAAGTTACTACACTATTACAACATTTGTGGGAGGGGTATACAAATTCATGAATGGGGATTGCAAGAATTTAAACCTTATTAGTCTATTACAACCATATTGAATTGGATATAGTTGTACAAGGATTTACATGAATATAATGTACGAAATGAATAAATGTTCAAAAAAATACAAAATGTGAAGTAAATGGATATTTGTTTGGTTTTCATGAGAAAAAGGGAATGTGTTTTAACCTAATTAATTAAAGAAAATAATTAATCAAACTTAAATTTATTAAGAAATTTTTTAAATAAAACCCTAAATTTGTTAATTGATTAAAAGAAAATAAGTTTAGAAAAAGTTTTTTTTGTGTGTTTTTGTCTTAAAAAATATTTATAGCATTATTAAATATTTTTAACCTTTTTTTATATATGAATAAATATATTTTAATAGGTGTAAAAGAAAAATAAATATTAACTTAGTTTTAATTAAATTTACAAGATGATTTATAAAAAATAAATAAAGTATAGTTAATAAAAAACATTTTTTGTGAGAAAAAATAAACTAAGTTAAAATGAAAATCTATTTTTTTTTGTATTTTTTATGATTTTTTATATTAGTAAAAAAATAATTAAGAAAAACAAATGAAATAAAAATAAGAAAATAAAAATAAACTGTGTCAGGGGTGCAATTAGCCTGCAGGGGGGTTAGTAAGCAAAAAAACAAAATAGACAGACCCAAAAAGGTCCAGCGCGTGCAAAAAGAAAAAATCAGAAAATAAGGAAATGTGAAAAATCCAAAAGGGTATCACTGGGGCTCGAACCCAAGTCCCAAAGGTTACAGACGAGCGCTTCTACCATTGGGGTGGCTATACATTCGTTAATATAAGCAAAAAAATAAATATACAAGGCAAAACGCGCCCTGATGACTTCATCTCCAGCCTCCTGCCAGACCAACTGTAACTTGCTCACTTCTCATCAAAAATGAAAACTGTAAACATGAAACTTGTAGCAAATTTTCTCAAGGTTTCATAAATGTAAATCATTAAAACTATAGATCAAAGATAAGCATGAATTTTAATGGCCCTAAATTTAATCCTAAAAATCTCAGAAATTTCAGTTTCAAAATTCTCTAAGCTCAAGCAAAATTAATGAAAACTATGGACATGGTTAGCTTCAGGGCAATGATATCTACATGTTTTGTTCACAAATAAATCATTGATGATGCCTGTATGAAGAGTTCCAAAGTTAGAAAACTTACCTCAAAACTGGAAATCGTGTTTTGAGTTTGAGCTTATTTCAAGTGATGGTGATGATCAGGTTACCTTCCTTGAGGTCCCAGGAAGCTAATGCAATGATTAGCTTGAGCAATGGATGGCTGAAATGGTTTGGAGAAGTCAATGTGCAGAGCTCTGTTGTTGGAAATGGAGGATGGTGTTAATGGTGTTACAGTTCTATAACAGGGTGTGGGATCAACTCTATATGATGTTTAGAAACGTTAGAAACCAAAAGGCCAAGAAACAGACGAGTAGATTATGAGTTTCAAGTTTTTGGTCAGTTTGTGTGAAAATGGAAGTGTGAAGTGTGATTCTAAGTTCTAGGTTCTTTCAAGGCTTGAGAATTTGTGTGTTTGTGGTCTAAGGTTTGTGTATGTGTTGTACCCCAAAATTTGCCCTCTCATATTTCCCAAGACATTGCAAGAAAAATCTCCAAGTTGCTCAAGATTGCTCAAGAGTTGGACACTCAAGTCATCTCCTAAGGCAGTCAATCTCAAATTAGGATTTTGTGTTGCATCAAGTTCCTTGCATCCAAATGACCTCAAGTGCTCCCCAATGTCCTAATATGTTCTCAAGTTCATCCATGTCAAATTTCAAGCCTTGCAGAGGAAGTTTGCTCAGTCAATTGCTCAAAGGGTCCAAAAATCGACTGTGTTAGGGCAAAAGTCAACTGTGACCTACAAACAGTCAAACTTCAAGATTTTTTTGTCAACATTCTAATTTTGAAGGATATTTCATCATTTTATAAAGGTTTGATCATGATTCATTAAGGATTGCTCAAAATTCATCAAGATTCATAAGTTGCTAAATTAGGATTTTGTAGGAAAAGTCAACTCAACTTTGACCAAACCTAACTTTCTCATACTTTATGAGAAATGACCCATCCAAGGCTCATTTTTAAGAGGATTCCATTTCCTACAATCTATCTTCATACCCCAAGATCAAGAAATGCACTCACAAAAAGTTACAAATTTGGACATTATAGGTCATTTTTTAAAGTCAACAAAAACACCTTTTTTTTTCAAAGCCTATAACCATCGCATCTAATTTAAAAATGAGATGAGACCAAAATAGTTGGTTAGAGGACATCTCAAGCTTTCTAAAAAGTCCAAGAACACCTCCAAAAGTTCAAAATTGAAGAAGTTATGCATTGTTGAAGTTGGGCATTTTTGCAAAATTACCAAAAGTCAACTATCCCCAAAACTTCAAATTTTGTCAAATGGGCCCACTCTTTTTCACTTGATTTGGTCTTGTCACACTACACACGTGTCCTAGCTTCAGCCTTGTGTCCATTTATTAATTTTTCTATTTTATTTGATTTTTTATTGAATTAATTCATTTTTAATCAAATTAAATCAAATAAAATCCAAATATTGATCACTTAAGATCTTTTTTATTGTTATAGGTCTTAATTATCATCATGGTCAGCATCAAATTCGCATCTCACCATATCATGAACAAAAAGATGGATTTTGGACAAAATTGGAAGGTTTTCAATGGAGGATCAAATCAAATCTCCAAGCCATAATGTACAAAGATTCAGTCCATAAAACTTGACCTAATGCATTGCTTATTACATATACAAGGCAGGAGGCACGAATTGGAGACCTAGAAGCTGCAGAATCACCAAGAGCAAACTTGAAAAAATTGGCAAAAAGCTTGAAACTGAAATTGTGCATAGAGGCCAATTCAGAACCAAATCTCTACACTAATCAATTGCTGGACCATCCTTGAAGCGAAAACAATCCAAAACCAGTCTCCATACGCGCCCAGAAGCTTTGTAAGTGTCTCAAAAAATCACCTTTCAGTTGAATTCGTATATCATTGTTCTTGCACTTTTCTTGCAAAATCTTTGCATATTCATGCTTATCGTTCAATTTAGAAGCTTTCTGCATTATTTGATTGCATTTATATAGCCTGTAACCCCCTAGCCGAATCTAGGGTTCTTGGTTCGTGTTTTTTTGGGTGTTTCGTTTGCAGGTGAAATTGATGCCATTAATGGATATAGACGTGCTCATGAGGCCTAGACGAGCACAACCATGTGCTTGGAATCAATTTCCATGGCCTAGAATGGATTTTAGGGTTGACCTAGGGATTCAGCTGCGGATATGAATCTGCAAGTAAATAACCAGGGCTGAGCGAGGAAGATGAAGACGTGGCTCTCCCTGGTTGGCCCATTCAAATACTTGGCGCGTGTTTTTAATTTTCTGGATATTATTGTGTTTTCCATTATAATATTTATTGTCTATTATAATAACAAATGAAGCGTGTTTGTGCAGTGGTAGTGGCGTGTGTTTAGTGACTCACAGGACCTGGGTTCGAATCCCAGGTCCCCCATATTGCTTTGTATTTTTTCTCTTTAGATATTCCAACGTATTTCAGGAATTGTGGTCCATCATACTCCCTAAAATCTCCAAACGCCAGATGGCCCCAGGCCAAATCTGGTGGTCCAGAGGTGATGCCTACCATGAGCCAAAGTCAGCGCATATACACGGAATTCCAGAAAGTCAATACAGGCCAACGTTAATGGGCCACAAAATTGTCATTCTCACCTCCAATTTGGGCCCAGAACCCCCTTGAGTTTTGTTTTCTATTTTATTCTTCTTTTAATTATTTAATTGTTTTTTGTTTTATTATTTTTTATCACTAACCAATTAAAACTTTTCTTAATAAGATTAAAAACAAAACAAAAACATTTTCATTATTAAAATTAATTTCCAGCATTTTATTTTTGTTAAATTAATTAATTTAATTAATTTAGTTTAATTAGGAAATAACTTTAATATCTTTTGCAAATAATTAAAATTAACTTAGACAATTAGGGTTTTTATTAACTTTGATTAATTTATTTGTATTTCTTTAAATATCAAAAATATTATTTTTATTAATTAATTAATTTATTAATTTAATAACTTAGCTTAATTTAATTCCTTTTTAATTCAAAAATAAACCAAAAAATATTTTTTCTTTAATTAACAAAAGGGTCAAAACCCTAAAACTCGCATCCGATTTAATTTCCCGCACGTGATCCACATTTTATTCAATATTGTATCTGTTTCCCGGAATGTAATAGTTTAATAGGACCTTTATTATTTTACCGCTTTATTTATTTTCCGCATTTTAATTTCAAGGGTTGCTTTTGGCGATGTAAATACCCGACGCCTTGTAATAGTTAGTTTTAGTTTCCGCAATTTAATTTCCGCAACTTATAAACTGTTAGATGTTTGATAATAGGGAATGAATGACAAGATCAAATGTTAAACCTAAAATCAACATAAATAACCATTGACATATACAAAGATAAAATTAATCGAAATAACACACTCGCACATGTGCACTCTTAGGGTACACCTCACTTGGTTGCCGTCGAACGTGGTCATTGAGTATAGGAAGTTTTAGAGGTCGCCCTCTTGTCCAAAGATCATAGTTGGCTTGAAACAGTTGCCTCGAAAAAATGATCTAAGACATTAGGGTTACCGCTAAGGCATCCTAATATTGCTTTAGTGACCGTACATCCCTTAATCGAATTGACCCTTAAAACTCCAACGATGGTGCTACCTACTCCTAAATAGTGGGATAGCATTGTCTAAAGGACATTAGCACAAATTGATTCTTTTTTCGAGTAGGTAGATGGTTCTTAAGTACTTGCTCTTTCCAAAACAAAATAAAACTTTTCGCACTTACACCTTTCAAACAAAAACTCTTTTCAAACCCACAAACATAAAGAAAAGCAAATTTTGAAAACACTTTGAGCAAGTACCTAAGAGCCCGTGGATAACCACGGATAGAAAGGGTGCTAACACCTTCCCTTTCTATAATCTACCCCCCCGGACCCGAGAAACATCTCAAAAAAGGAATTTTTCTGTGCTTTTTTCCTTTCCTTGTTGGATAAAATAAAAGTCGGTGGCGACTCTTGCTTACCGCGACATTTTGCAAAAACAAACGCAAAACGCGAGCCAGCATTCCAAACAGTCAGTTCTCTATCCCACCGTATCACAGAACTGGCGACTCTGCTGGGGAAATATAATAAGTGGGGTGTACCTTAGGATTAGATCGTTGTGTTTTCAATTGTTTTCTTTGTATGCTTTATATTTGTGGGGTTGTATCGGAGTTACTATAGATCCTAACCCGGATCTGGGGATACCCTTTAGGTAAGTAGCAATAAACTGTGAGGGAACTGTACGGTATAGACCGATACAGTTGAAGCAGTAGCTACGTTAGTGTGGCACTTTAGTCTGTACTGATATCCCTTGTGTTAGAACGAGGAGAATATGGGTCTTCTAAGGGGTCATTAAGCACCAACTGACCTTAGAACCTTTAAATTGACCAACTTGGCCATCGAACAGTAGCAGTATGCTACACTCATTGAGACTAAACTCTCGCGATGATTCCGGCCGCAAGAAAAGGTTGCTAACCTGGAATTATGACCGATCGAGGGTAGTCAGTGATATTGAGATCCTCTAGAACCCGATCACTATTTTTAGGACAGGTTTAAAACAACTGAACTGAAAGAGGGTAGTACCTAGACTCCTTGGCAGCCTGAAATCTAAGGGCTCTCTGTGTGACTTGTGTGCCTTTACCATGTTTGCTATTTGTGGATACTTGTGGTGTGCTTACTATCATGACATCATAATATTGCATACATCTTGCATTGGACTAACCTAGTTCAAAGACAGGAGGGATTCATCTTTGTTCTGTTTTATAGGTCATCATGATGCCCATGCGTAGGAATACCATCCGGATCAACTTTGTCCAGGTTCCCACCTTGCTTAAAGATTTGGTTGCAAAGATGCCTGATACTACTTCCTTCCCAGGAGATATGGTTATCTTCTCAGTTTGGTCACCTCCAAATTGGACGAGCAGATGATGAGTGTCCTAGTCCAGTTCTATGAACCGTTGTACCATTGCTTTACTTTCTAGGACTACCAGTTGGTTCCCACCCTAGAAGAGTTCTCTGAACTGCTCGGTATCTCTATTCTGGAGCAGACCCCGTTTACTGGTTGGGAGAAGATTCTTAGGCCCGAAGAGATTGGTTCAGCCCTTCATTTGACAAAGGATAAGGTAATGGCTAATTGGGAGACTAGAAGTGGAGAAAAGGGCTTTTTGACTAAGTTTTTGGTTGGTAAGGCTAACTATTTCTGGGATAGTCTAGACTTCAAGGCATTCGAGGATATTCTGGCTCTTCTGATATACGGCTTGGTATCATTTCCGAACTCTGACTCCTTTGTTGATGTGAATGTGATAAAAATCTTCATCTCTTGTAATCTTGTACCCACTCTCTTGGGTGACATTCTTCATCAGCTTTATGCCCGTACTGCCCGAAAGCGGGGAACCTTGATGTGTTGTGCTCCTTTATTGGCAAGGTGGTTTATTTTGCACCTCCCCAAATCAGTGCTGAAGAACAAAGAAGGAATGAGCTGGACCTACAGGGTTATGTCTCTCTCTCATAATGACATCATCTGGACTCTCAAGGGTATGGACGAGGTGGCTATTATTGATCGATGTGGGGAATACCCCAACGTTCCACTGATAGGAACCAATGGAGGAATTTCTTACAACCCGTGCTTGGTTACGTTAATTTGGGCGTTCCAGAAGAGAAGGCCCTCATGAGCTGGTAATGCCTAGTATCATCTTTGATTTTCAAGGGGATAGCGACGAGCAACGCCGCAGATTCGTAAGGGCTTGGGATAGATTTCACAGATCTGATCCACACGAGCTGGGCCCAAAAACTTCTCTTCCGATGGAGCCATATCTCAGATGGGTCTGTATCCGTGCCCAAAAGCTGGGTATGCCGTATGAAGCCGTCCTGCCTATCATTGTTGAAGTTGCTAATGAAGAAGGGGTTCTTCCGACCATCCTCCATCCTCATATGCCCACTGACATTGGGGCACTAAAAAGATCTTGGATGCAACTGAGAGAAGAGCGGGATGCTTATCGGGAAAAGTTCAACGAGCAAGAGCAGAAGATCCAGAAGTTGACTAGGCAGCTAGAGAACGAGCGGATTCTCAATGACTATGTCCGCACTGACAAGAAGAGACCATGGGAGCACTGATTGTCCTTTGATGATTTCCTTTCCAGTTTTTTATTTACTTTTCGGTATTTCCTTTCTTGTAACGCCTTAAGGGCATCAGTTGAACAATTTGAATTTCAAAGTTTACCTAATAAAGTGTGTTTCCTTTCTGGTTTATGAATTTGAATCTCTCGATTGTCTTTAAAATCATATCATACGCATTTCATCCCATGCACTTCATAACAGGTACCCGTTACAGGTCTCTTATCTTCTTCACTGTTTATTTCAGCACTCATTATGTCTGCTGAACCTTCAACTGAGCAAGCAATCAAGGCCCTACAAGCCCAGAATGCCCAATTCCAAGAGCTGTTCACGAACCTAGCTAAGGGTCAGCAAGATCTGAAGACCCTGATTCTGAAAGAGAAGAAGAAGAAGAAGAAGAAGAAGAAGAAGAAGAGGACAATCATGTTTAACACAGGTCACAGGTTTGGAAACAGGCTACAGAATGAAGTTGATTTGACCACCTCATCCGGAGGGAAAGATAGTCAGGAAGAAAGGAGGGCTCCTAGCCCTGTGGTCTCGGACAATGAGACAGACTTCGATGAAGACCAGTATCCTCCTGCTGAGGATAGATACAAGCAACTGGAAGACCGATTGAGTGCGATGGAAGTTCATAAAGTGCCTGGTCTGGACTTTGGTGATCTGGGTCTATCATCTGGGGTGGTGATTCCCCACAAATTAAAGGCACTAGCCTTTGCTAAGTATGACCGAGTTTCTTGTCCGAAGCTGCACCTCCGGTCATATGTAAGGAAGATTCAGCCGTACACCGCTGATAAGAACTTATGAATCCACTTTTTTCAAGATAGTCTCTCAGGGACTCATCTTGAGTGGTTTTACCAGTTGGACAAAGCCAGTATCCGCAGTTGGGAAGATTTAGCTACCGCTTTCTACAGGTAGTATCAGTACAATTCCGACCTCGCTCCCACGCGTACCCAGCTCTAGGGTATGTCAATGGGAACGGGCGAAGGTTTCAAAGATTATGCTCAGAAGTGGAGGGACCTCGCTGAAAGAGTACAACCACCCTTGGCTGATCGGGAGCTTGTGGATATGTTTCTGGGGACCTTGTCTGGTCCATTTTTTAACCATCGGATTGGAAGCTCTTCGTCTGGGTTTACAGAGCTAATCATGACCGGTGAGAGGATTGAGGCTGGTATTAAGGCTGAAAAGATACAAAAGGGTGCTTCTTCAAGCACCGAGAAGAAGCCTTTTAAGAAAGAGTCCAGTGTTGTCTACAGTTCGAAAAGCCAGAGTAGACCTGACTGCCGCCAAGCTATTAATGCGGTTGTTATTTCAAGACCTGCTGGTGCTCCTCAGCATAATAATCAACAAAAGGACGAGAAACCGTGAAGGCAATCCACCCGTCTTAGCATGACTTTGTCTCAGATTCTGCCACAGTTACTGAAAACTAATCTGGTTATTCCAAGGGAGGCCCCGAAGAATCCAAATATAATGTCACCAAAGTACAACCCTAATGCCTGCTGTGCTTTTCACTCTGATAGCCCGGGGCATAATACAGATGATTGTTGGTCTTTGAAGAATAAGGTACAGGATTTGATTGATGCAAAAGAGATCGAGTTTGGAGCACCAGAAAAGCCTAAACAAGATTTAGGGGTGAATGCTATCGGGGACGGCGATGATGAAGAGTTTGACATTGACAGCTGGATATACCCGACTGCTGATGGTGGATTAAGCAACTGGACAACAAAGGATTTTATGCCCGTTTCTGTTATTACCCAGTAATGAAACTTTTTGTTTTGAATATGTAACAGACAATGTTTTAAACTTTACAGCCCGATGTCTTACCCAGGGCACCGTGGCTTCATTTGTGAGGGCTTTATGTGTGTCATTTTCATATATCATTAATAAAAGCATTGGACGTTCTTGCATTTCAAATTTTGCGCTCCTTGTTTTTCTTTATTATATATTGAAAAACTGTTATTTTACACACACTCACATATACAGGTCTACATCCACTATGGATCCCACTGGTAACAACTCTGCTACTGCCAATTATGACTTCGAAAATCCGATCAACTTAGCCGAAGACGAAGGTGAAGATGATTGCGAAGTGCCTGGTGAACTTGCAAGACTGCTACTCCAAGAAGAGAGGGATATTCAGCCGCACGAAGAGCGGGTGGAATCAGTAAATCTGGGTACAAAGACAGATAGGAAAGAGGTCAAGATCGATGCAAATTTGGAGCTTAGTGTGAAGCAACGGTTGATTCAGATGCTGCATGACTATGTTGAGATCTTTGCCTGGTCTTACGAAGATATGCCTGGGTTAGATACCGATATTGTGGTTCACCTCCTGCCCACCAAGGAAGACTGTCCTCCCGTGAAATAGAAGGTCCTCCGAATACGCCCAGAGATGTTTGAGAAAATCAAGGCTGAAGTTATGAAACAGTTTGATGCCGGCTTTCTAGCAGTCACTTCTTACCCTCAGTGGGTGGCCAATGTGGTTCCTGTGCTGAAGAAGGACGGTAAGGTCCGAATGTGTGTTGACTATAGGGGTCTGAACAGGGAAAGCCCCAAGGATGACTTCCCTCTACCTCATATCTACATTTTGGTTGACAACACCTCTCAGCATAAGGTATTCTCCTTTATGGATGGCTTCTCCGATTATAACCAGATTAAAATGGCTCCCGAAGACATGGAGAAGACAACCTTTGTTACTCAATGGGGTACCTTTTGCTACAAGGTCATGCCTTTTGGATTGAAAAATGTTGGGGCAACGTATCAACGTGCCATGGTTGCTTTGTTTCATGACATGATCCATCATGAGATTGAAGTATACGTCAACGATATGATTGCAAGGTCCCAGACTATGGAAGAGCACCTTGACCACCTTCAGAAGTTGTTTGACAGGTTGAAGTTGTACAAGCTGAGGTTAAACCCGAACAAGTGCACCTTCGGGGTGAGATCTGGTAAGCTACTGGGTTTCGTCGTAAGCGACAAAGGTATCCAAGTGGATCCTGCCAAAGTAAAAGCTATACAGGAAATGTCAGCTCCCAGAACAGAGAAAGAAGTCAGAGGCTTCCTGGGACGACTGAATTACATTGCCCGATTCATCTCACACCTGACTGCTACTTGTGAGCCAATCTTCAAGTTGCTGAAGAAAGATCAAGTAGTACGTTGGAACGATGAATGCCAAGCCTCTTTCGAAAGGATCAAAGAGTATCTCCAAGAGTCACTCATTCGGATGCCTCAAGTTGAAGGGAGACCTCTGATCTTATACTTGACAGTACTCGATAACTCAATAGGGTGTGTGCTGGGTCAGCATGACGAGTCTGGCCGAAAAGAGCATGTTATTTATTACCTTAGCAAAAAGTTTACCGACTGCGAGACCCGATACTCGTTGCTCGAGAAAACTTGTTGCGCTTTGGCATGGGCTGCTCGCCGGCAGAGACAATATATGCTCACTCACACTACTCTGTTGATATCAAAGATGGATCCAATCAAGTATATCTTCGAAAAGCCTGCCTTGTCCGGAAGAATAGCAAGATGGCAGATGATCTTGACTGAGTATGACATCTAATATATGACCCAAAAGGAAATCAAGGGAAGTGTGTTGGCAGACCATTTGGCACATCAGGCAGTGGATGATTACCAGTCTATGAACTTTGAATTTCCGGACGAGAATATCATGTTGGTAACTGATTGTGAGACACCTGGACCGGATGAAGGACCTGAGGAAGGATCCCGATAGTCTATGTACTTTGATGGAGCTTCAAACGCTTTGGGTAATGGCATTGGCGCTGTAATCATATCTCCTAAAGGCTCTCATACTCCATTCACCGCCCGACTACGTTTCAACCGCACCAATAACATGGCGGAGTACGAAGCATGCATCATGGGTCTTCGAGCAACAATTGACCTAAGGATTAAGTTCTTGAGTGTCTTCGGAGATTCCGCTCTCGTGATCAGTCAGATCAAAGGCGAGTGGGATACGAAACACCCAAATCTTATTCCTTACAAGTAGTATGTGTTGACGTTGCTTCCCCGTTTCGAAGATATAACCTTTGAACACTTCCCTAGAGAGGAGAATCAGTTGGCGGACGCGCTAGCTACGATGTCTTCTATGTTCAAAGTCAATTGGGACAACGAAGCTCCCCGGATTATCATTGAAAGATTGGACGAACCTGCACATTGTTGTGATATTGAGACTGAAGAGGTAACAAAAAAGCCCTGGTTTCATGAGGTGAAAAGGTATCTTGAAGCTCAAGAATACCCCGAGGGTGCATCTGTTAATGACAAGAAGTTTCTGAGGAGGTTTGCAGCAAAGTTCCTCATCAGTAATGGAATCCTTTACAAGCGCAACCATGATTCGACCTTACTGCGTTGTGTGGATAAGAACGAGGCAGAAAGGATCATGGTGGAGTTACATGAAGGTACTTTTGGAACTCATTCCAGTGGACACACCATGGCAAAGAAAATCCTTCGGGCAGGATATTATTGGTCCACAATGGAAGCCGACTGTTATCAACATTCTCGGACATGTCACAAGTGCCAAGTCTATGCTGATAAGGTGCACATACCTCCAGTTCCTCTAAACGTCTTGACAGCTCCTTGGCCTTTTGCAATGTGGGGCATTGATATGATCGGCGAGATCAGACCTACAGCGTCCAACGGGCATCGTTTCATCCTGGTAGCAATTGATTACTTTACGAAGTGGGTTGAAGCAGCTTCCTTTGCTACCGTAACCAAGAACGTCGTGGCACGGTTCATTCGGCACAATTTGATCTGTCGATATGGTGTACCAGAGAGGATCATTACAGACAATGGTACCAATCTTAACAACAAGATGATCACCGAGCTCTGCGAACAATTCAAGAGACAACATCACAACTCTTATCCTTACCGACCGAAGATGAATTAGGCTGTCGAAGCGGCTAATAAGAACATTAAGAAGATTGTGCAGAAGATGACGGTGACATACAAAGACTGGCACAAGATGTTAGCATTTGCTCTTCATGGGTACCGTACCTCAGCGCGGACGTCAACAGAGGCAACACCCTATTCCTTGGTATATGGCATGGAGGCAGTCTTTCCCATTGAAGTTCAGATACCCTCTCTTAGGATCATGAAGGATGCAGGTTTGAGTGAAGATGACTGGATTCATACCCGGCTTGATCAAATGAACCTAATCGACGAAAAGAGACTTACTGCTATTTGTCATGGTCAGACGTATCAAAAGCGAATGATCAAGGCATTTAACAAGAAAGTTAGACGACAAGAGTATCAAGTTGGGGATCTGGTAATCAAGCACAACATACTACCGCAAAACGATCCCAGGGGCAAATGGACCCCTACGTACGAAGGGCCATTTGTGGTTAAGAACATTTTCTCAGGAGGAGCTATGATTCTAACCACCATGAATGGTGACGACCTTCCTCACCCCGTCAATACAGACATAGTGAAAAGATACTACACATAATCAAAGACCCGCTAGGTTGACTGGCCTAGGCAAAAATAAGGGCTTCCCGGCGAACCAAAAGGGTTCGGGCAAAAATAAGGGATGAAAATGAAAAAAATCTGTACACCCGGCAAGTCGAAACCCTGAAAAGGCGGCTTGGGCAAAAAAGGGTATCCCGGTGGACTGAAAACCCGAAAGGGCGGTCCAGGCAAAAATTAGGGATCAAAGCGTAACACTATGTCTCATTGGATCACCTTGCATCCAGACTTCGGTATCGACTGTCAAGCTCGGACGACACTAATCAATCTGATCTACCTTCAACCAAGTAGCAAAGTGATGAGATGCTCGAGGACATAAAGGCAATAGCAGAGTTGGAACCCAGCGGGTTTATTTACATAGCTGTTTTGTTTAGTTTTCACAAATTGTGTAAATCTTGTTCGGTGGCGTTCTCTTACTAGGACGTCAACCTCTTGTACAAAAGCGCCTATTTACAGGCCAAACTTCAAAATCAATACAATTCATTTTCAAAGAAATTTCAAACTGTTTTTTCTTTATCTGTTTTGATTTGCAAAGAACGTCCAAGGTTCATTTTTGATATATGCATTTGACATTACTTGCTGCTCATAAATATTTACATGCGAAACAAAAATGATTACTGGTAATATCAGAAACAGGGGCAAATAAGAATTGTCTGAACTGTGCAGTTGCTCTGTCCACCAGGTACAAAGGTAGATTCAGCTGAAGAATATAGCTAAGGTACTTTCACTCCCCGCAGAGTAAGACAATAATGGTAGCTCCCCCCAGCTGAGACTTGCAACTATGAATGAATCAGCAATGCTCTCCCCAAGCAGAGTTTATCCACCATCAGCACTAAAAAGGCTCGATATCCCCGACAGTCTTAATATTCTCCAGCGGAGTATAAGATTATTCCCCAACAAAGTATAAGAATGTTCCCCGGCAGAATACAAGATACCCCCAGTGGAGTTAAAATTTTCCCAAGCATGGTCTGAAAAAGCTTCCCCAACGGAGTTGAAGCATCGTCCCCATTAGACTCTGGAAGTTTATCCCCAGCCAAGTTCAAAGGATCATTCCCAGCAGAACTCAGAGGGTTATCCCCATAAAAGTCTAACAGGTTATCCCCAGCAAGTCGCAACTGAAAGATCATCCCCAGCGAAGTTCTTTCCGTTCACAAACAGGAATTCAATCCTCAACAGATTCAATATCACCAGCAATGGTATTCCATCCCGACAGAATTTATCAGTGGAATCCTCAGCAGAGCATCTCTTCCCCACAGAGTAATCTCCTCATCAGTATTCCCCAACAGAGTTCTCTTCTCCTGTAGGTTTATTCTCGCAATCACCTCCGTTCACCATCCCCAGCGGAAACGAAGAATCCAACTCTATTCTCCAGCAGCTATCCGGGATTTATTTTCCCCAGCTAGAACATTACATTTCCATACATCATGATACATACATATATGCATCATACCATACAATCTCATTTATGTTGAGAACATCATTGCTTGATCCATATCATGCATTTCATATGACTGACCTTTATCTTTCAGGAAAGATGCAGTTAAATTCTCAACTATATCCAAGACCTCCTCTGGTTCAGTCAGATCACCGATAAGATCTCCCTGATTCGTATTCCAGTTGAAGTTATTCCAAGACTCTTGTCTGGTCCAGTTAAATCGATTCGAAGATTTTTCTAATGCCGATCCATTCAAAGTTAATCCAATACCTCCTCTTGTTCAGTCAGATCGCCGATAAGATCTCCCTGATTCGTATTCCAGTTAAAGTTATTCCAAGACCTTGTCTGGTCCAGTTAAATTGATTCCTAAAGATTTTTCTGACGTCAATCCAGTCAAAGTTAATCCAATACCCCCTCTGGTTCAGTCAGATCGCCGATAAGATCTCCCTGATTCGTATTCTAGTTGAAGTTATTCCAAGACCTTGTCTGGTCCAGTTAAATCGATTCCTAAAGATTTTTCTGATGTCGATCCAGTCAAATTTAATCCAAGACCTCCTATGGTTCAGTCAGATCACCGATAAAATCTCCCTGATTCGTATTCCAGTTGAAGTTATTCCAAGACCTTGTCTGGTCCAGTTAAATCGATTCCTAAAGATTTTTCTGATGCCAATCCAGTCAAAGTTAATCCAAGACCTCCTCTGGTTCAGTCAGATCGCTGATAAGATCTCCCTGATTCGTATTCCAGTTGAAGTTATTCCAAGACCTTGTCTGGTCCAGTTAAATTGATTCCTAAAGATTTTTCTGATGCCGATCCATTCAAAGTTAATCCAAGACCTCCTCTGGTTCAGTCAGATCGCTGATAAGATCTCTCTGATTCGTATTCCAGTTGAAGTTATTCCAAGACCTTGTCTGGTCCAGTTAAATCGATTCCTAAAGATTTTTCTGATGCCGATCCAGTCAAAGTTAATCCAAGACCTCCTCTGGTTCAGTCAGATCGCCGATAAGATCTCCCTGATTCATATTCCAGTTGAAGTTATTCCAAGACCTTGCCTGGTCCGGTTAAATCGATTCGAAGATTTTTCTGATGTCGATCTAGTCAAAGTTAATCCAAGACCTTCTCTAGTTCAGTTAGATCGACGATAAGATCTCCCTGATTCCTATTCCAGCCGAAGTTCAGACCAACTATCAACAGTCTCTAAATGGCATCTGTAACCCCATTCCCGACATCACCAGGCTGATACCACTTCATGCGAGTGCAAATTTCTGGGCACTATAGTGTTCAATCATCTTCCACCTTCGGATCACGAAAGGCCCGAAAGCCAATCTATATCCTCAGGTTTAAGAAAATTGAACAAGGGAAGCTGTTGTACCCCAAACTTTTCCCTCTCATATTTCCCAAGACATTGCAAGAAAAATCTCCAAGTTGCTCAATATTGCTCAAGAGTTGGACAGTCAAGTCATCTCCGAAGGCAGTCAATCTCAAATTAGGGTTTTGTGTTGCATCAAGGTCCTTGCATCCAAATGACCTCAAGTTCTCCCTGATGTCCTAATATGTTCTCAAGTTCATCCATGTCAAATTTCAAGCCTTGCAGAGGAAGTTTGCTCAGGCAATTGCTCAAAGGGTCCAAAAATCGGCTATGCTAGGGCAAAAGTCAACTGTGACCTACAAATAGTCAAACTTCAAGATTTTTTGTCAACATTCTAATTTTGAAGAATATTTCATCATTTGATCAAGGGTTTATCATGATTCATTAAGGATTGCTCAAAATTCATCAAGATTCAAAAGTTGCTAAATTATGGTTTTGTAGGAAAAGTCAACTCAATTTTGACCAAGCCTAACTTTCTCATACTTTATGAGAAATGACCCATCCAAAGCTCATTTTGAAGACGATTCCATTTACTACAATCCATCTTCATACCCCAAGATCAAGAAATGCACTCACAAAAAGTTACAAATTTGGACATTATAGGTCATTTTTGAAAGTCAACAAAAACACCTTTTTTTCCAAAGCCTATAACTTGAGCATGGAATATCAAAATGAGATGAGACCAAAAGGGTTGGTTATAGGACATCTCAAGCTTTCTAAAAAGTCAAATAACACCTCCAAAAGTTCAAAATTGAAGAAGTTATGCATTGTTGAAGTTGGGCATTTTTGCAAAATTGCCAAAAGTCAACTATCCCCAAAACTTCAAATTTTGTCAAATGGGCCCACTCTTTTTCACTTGATTTGGTCTTGTCACACTACACACGTGTCCTAGCTTCAGCCTTGTGTCCATTTATTAATTTTTCTATTTTATTTAATTTTTTATTGAATTAATTCATTTTTAATCAAATTAAATCAAATAAAATCCAAATATTGATCACTTAGGATCTTTTTGATTGTTATAGGTCTTAATTATCATCATGGTCAGCATCAAATTCGCATATCACCATATCATGAACAAAAAGATGGATTTTGGACAAAATTGGAAGGTTTTCAATGGAGGATCAAATCAAATCTCCAAGCCATAATGTACAAAGATTCAGTCCACAAAACTTGACCTAATGCATTGCTTATTACATATACAAGGCAAGAGGCACGAATTGGAGACCTAGAAGCTGCAGAATCACCAAGAGCAAACTTGAAAAAATTGGCAAAAAGCTTGAAACTGAAATCGTGCATAGAGGCCAATTCAGAACCAAATCTCAACACTAATCAATTGTTGGACCATCCTTGAAGCGAAACCAATCCAAACCCAGTCTCCATACGCGCCCAGAAGCTTTGTAAGTGTCTCAAAAAATCACCTTTCAGTTGAATTCGTATATCATTGTTCTTGCACTTTTCTTGCAAAATCTTTGCATATTCATGCTTATCATTCAATTTAGAAGCTTTCTACATTATTTGATTGCATTTATTAAGCCTGTAACCCCCTAGCCGAATCTAGGGTTCTTGGTTCGAGTTTTTTTGGGTGTTTCGTTTGCATGTGAAATTGATGCCATTAATGGACATATACGTGCTCATGAGGCCTAGACGAGCACAACCATGTGCTTGGAATCAATTTCCATGGCCTAGAATGGATTTTAGGGTTGACCTAGGGATTCAGCTGCGGATATGAATCCGCAGGTAAATAACCAGGGCTGAGCGAGGAAGATGAAGACGTGGCTCTCCCTGGTTGGCCCATTCAAATACTTGGCGCGTGTTTTTAATTTTCTGGCATATTATTGTGTTTTCCATTATAATATTTATTGTCCATTATAATAACAAATGAAGCATGTTGATGCAGTGGTAGTGGCATGTGTTTAGTGACTCATAGGACCTGGGTTTGAATCCCAGGTCCCCCATATTGCTTTGTATTTTTTCTCTTCAGATATTCCAGCGTGTTTCAGGAATTGTGATCCATCATACTCCCTCAAATGTCCAAACGCCAGATGGCCCCAGGCCAGATCTGGTGGTCCAGAGGTGATGCCTACCATGAGCCAAAGTCAGCGCGTATGCATGGAATTCCAGAAAGTCAATACAGGCCAACATTAATGGGCCACAAAATTGCCATTCTCACTTCCAATTTGGGCACATAACCCCCCTAAGTTTTGTTTTCTATTTTATTCTTCTTTTAATTATTTAATTGTTTTTTGTTTTATTATTTTTTATCACTAACCAATTAAAACTTTTCTTAATAAGATTAAAAACAAAAAAAAAACATTTTCATTATTAAAATTAATTTCCAGCATTTTATTTTTGTTAAATAAATTAATTTAATTAATTTAGTTTAATTAGGAAATAACTTTAATATCTTTTGCAAATAATTAAAATTAACTTAGACAATTAGGGTTTTTATTAACTTTGATTAATTTATTTGTATTTCTTTAAATATCAAAAATCCAAAAATATTATTTTTATTAATTAATTTATTTATTTATTAATTTAATAACTTAGCTTAATTTAATTCCTTTTTAATTCAAAAATAAACCAATAAATCTTTTTTCTTTAATAAACAAAAGGGTCAAAACCCTAAAACTCGCATCCGATTTAATTTCCCGCACGCGGTCCACATTTTATTCAATATTGTATCTTTTTCCCGGAATGTAATAGTTTAATAGGACCTTTATTATTTTACCGCTTTATTTATTTTCTGCATTTTAATTTCAAGGGTTGCTTTTGGCGATATAAATACCCGACGCCTTGTAATAGTTAGTTTTAGTTTCCGCAATTTAATTTCTGCAACTTATAAACTGTTAGATGTTTGATAATAGGGAATGCATGACAAGATCAAATGTTAAACCTAAAATCAACATAGATAACCATTGACATGTACAAAG
The DNA here is from genome assembly GCA_948472305.1 of Vicia faba. Classification (NCBI taxonomy): domain Eukaryota; kingdom Viridiplantae; phylum Streptophyta; class Magnoliopsida; order Fabales; family Fabaceae; genus Vicia; species Vicia faba. The sequence continues at coordinate 1,096,169,731 of OX451738.1, forward strand.
ATAAAATTAACCGAAATAACACACTCGCACATGCGCACTCTTAGGGTACACCTCACTTGGTTGCCTTCGAACGTGGTCATTGAGTATAGGGAGTTTTAGAGGTCGCCCTCTTGTCCAAAGATCATAGTTGCTTCGAAACGGTTGCCTCGGAAAAATGATCTAAGACATTAGGGTTACCGCTAAGGCATCCTAACATTGATTTAGTGACCGCACGTCCCTTAATCGAATTGACCCTTAAAACTCCAACGACGGTGCTAGCTACCCCTTAATAGTGGGATAACATTGTCTAAAGGACATTAGCACAGATTGATTCTTTTTTCGAGTAGGTAGATGGTTCTTAAGTACTTGCTCTTTCCAAAACAAAACAAAACTTTTCGCACTTACACCTTTCAAACAAAAACTCTTTTCAAACCCACAAACACAAAGAAAAGCAAATTTTGAAAACACTTTGAGCAAGTACCTAAGAGCCTGTGGATAACCACAGATAGAAAGGGTGCTAACACCTTCCCTTTCTATAATCTACCCCCCTGGACCCGAGAAACCTCTCAAAAAAGGAATTTTTCTGTGCTTTTTTCCTTTCCTTGTTGGATAAAATAAAAGACAATGGCGACTCTTGCTTACCGCGACATTTTGCGAAAACAAACGCAAAACGCGATCCAGCATTCTAAACAGTCAGTTCTCTATCCCACCGTATCACAGTATGTATAAACAAAATTGTTTGAGAGCTTTTGACAATCAGAAGGACAAGTTTCTAGCTTTTGGATAGGTTACTTGATTTTGATGAAAAGAAGGAAACAAGTTTCAAGAAGAGGTACAAGCATGGGATGTGTGATTGTAAGTGTTTGAAACATTTCTGATGAGTTATAGGACTTGTTTGATCAGAAAAGAACAAGTGCAAGGCTCAAGAACAAGTTTTGTACAAAAAGTCACTTTATCAAAATGGCAATGTAACCTTTCTTCCAAAAATGGATATAAAGCATGTCCATGCTTTGAATGCTTGAAGTGAGGCCTCTAACAGCTATGTAAACCATTAATTATGGAGTGCCTAACAAGTTTGAGGCCTGAAAAGTAGAGTTAATGCATCACAACTTTGAATTTGAATCTTGTTCATCACTAAAATGACTTGTAATTAAAGTGATAAAACCCTAACTTCATCTCTTTGATTCTCCCTACTGAAGAATGATCTCAAGGAGTTTTTGGATTTTTGGAAAGCTTTTAATGTTCTCTACAACCCATCTTTGAATTTCTTTTGAATATTCCCCTTGTAACTATATGAAAAAGTGTCATGAAGTTGTGTCAAAATCCTGACCAAATTAGGGCAAAATTTCATTAAGTTTTTAGTTTCATGACCACATGTTCATAAAATTATAACTTGAGATCTAAGCATTTTTAGAAGGGGTTGTGTAAAGAAAAGTTGTAGATTTCTTGGAGATCTATAACTTTCATGTTGGAAGTTTCTCTTGAATCATCTTGCATCATGGTGAAAATTTTGTTCAAAGTTATGAAAAAACATGAAATTTCCAACACTTAGAAAAATTTCTAAGTTTTAGAAATTTTGACTTTTCAAAATGAAATCTTGACTTTTTGATTTCTTGATGAATAAATTTCATATTTTGACGTGTTTTGATCATTTATGATATTTGGCACTTAAATTTGACCAAAAAGTCAAGGTTTGACTTTTCAGTATACATGTTGACTTTTGATCAGTTGACTGCAAAATTCATCTGTCAATCCAATGGACTTGCAATGTTTTGAGCCATGTCATTAGGTAAAAACGATGAAATTGGACTCTTGAGATCACGCCTTAAACCAATTGACCATTTTCTAGGTCAAAAATCAGAAATTGCCCTTTCCCAGTCAAAACCCTAATTTTAACCATTTTGCCCTTTTGGAGATTTGATCAAATTTCTTGAGGAGTTGTGGTCCAAACTTGATCAAATGATACATATGAGTCTAAAATGTTGATGTGGATCAAAAATTATAAAGTTTGGCTGTAAATTTGCCATGGTTGATTTTGCATAGAACACTATGGTGGGAGTTGATCCATGTGTCCTAGCCCACTTAGTGAGATAATGTTTGGTTGTTATTGTTATTATGTTGTTGTTGTAGTTGCATTTTTTTTAATTTTCTAAAAGAAAATGAATAGATGAAGGAGCATAAATATCACAACCAGAAGAAACCATGTCAAAAACTCTCTAACGACTATTGACTCAAACAAAGAATAAGGTTCTCAAGTTAGGTAGAAAAATTACAATCGATGACCAACCAAAATACAATTTTCAGGCAAGGGATATGCTCTTATCTTCCATGTCTTCCTCATTTATTAGTTTATGGAAAATGGAGTCATTGTGAATTTTTAAATAGTCCACATAATAGAAGGTTGAATCATAGTTAGACCACTTATAACCCTCTCCAAACCTCCTAAGAAAGTGGAAAACTAAAAAAACAAGGTAATATTCCTAAGCAAAAGAGTTTCCCTCCCAATATATTGAAAAATCTTACACCACATATTTGTCACTACATAATAGGTAACAAACAAATGAGAAACATACTCTATAGACCCAACATACAACCCACGAGAAACACCATCACTATCAATAATCATCTGACGCATAAATAAACTCTCTCTCTCTCTCTCTCTGTGTCTCTCTCTCGTTGCAATATTGACTTGGAGAAGTTTCGAAGAAAATACCAACACTCTATAGGAGGCCCTAGTACACTAAATATAAGCCATAATCTGTTATAAATTATTGATGAAAGTAATGGAACCATAATTCTCCTAAAAAGTACTTTATAAGAGGATGCAACATCATAAGCACCATCCTCCCCAAGAGACCAATATCAACGGTCTCTTTCCAAGGAAAATATAGTACACTAGATAGTCAAAATAATGTCATCGACCAAGTTCTATTTATTGAATATGAATGAGTATCAGGATGGCATCCGTGTCTGGAGCGTATCTAAACTGTATCTGAAAGTTGAATCTGAATGAGTATCAGGATGGCATCCGTGTCTGGAGCGTATCTGAAATGTATCTGAAAGCTAAATTTGAATGAGTATCAGGATGGCATCCGTGTCTGGAGCGTATCTGAACTGTATTTGAAAGTTGAATCTGAATGAGTATCAGAATGACATCCGCATCTAGAGTGTATCTGAACAATATCTGAAAGCTGAATCTGAATGAGTATCAGGATGGCATCCGTGTATGGAGCATATCTGAACTGTATCTAAAAGCTGAATCTGAATGAGTATCAGGATGGCATCCGTGTTTGCAGCGTATCTGAACTATATCTGAAAGAAACTCTGAATGAGTATCAGAATGGCGTCCGTGTCTAGAGCATATCTGAACTGTATCTGAAAGAAACTCTGAATGAGTATCAGAATGGCGTCCGTGTCTGGAGCTTATCTGAACTGTATCTGAAAACTTTGAACATTGTTAATGGTAACTGTTAACCTTATCCTGAAAAGGGTAAAATGTTAGCCAAAATGAAAAGTCATGTTGTATGAAATGCATGGTATGATGCATTCGTGTTATCAATATTTATGATATATGGATGCGATGTATGCGTATGTGAGATAGTCTGCTGCACTACTGTTGTATTGGGAAAAATAAATTCCTAACTATTGTTGAGGATATGGAGTGTAAATATTTGTGTTGTAAAGTTGAAGTGTTGATGAATTTCCACTTAGAGAAATAAACTCTTGTTGTAAGGGAAATACCATGTACTATTTGTAAAAATCCTGTTGAGGAATCCTGAGAAATTCGGCGACTTCTATTGGGGAATGATAAACTGGAAGTTTTGTTGCGCAGGGGATTAAACTGCATATTGTGGGGAATTTTATGGAGATAACCTTATAGAGATTTATCTATCTCTTAAAGCCATCAGTGATTGTCTTTTATTTTGTTATTTGTAAACAATAATTATGTTCAAATGCATATGTTCAAAAATGAATCATTGGATGTTTTTGTAAACAAAACACAAGAGTAAAGAAAAACAGATAGTTTTGCACTTTCACAGGGATATCTTTGCATTAACTTTGGGTAAGTATTTTTTTACAATGAGACAAACATTCTAGTAAGAGAATACCGTCGTAAAAAATTAAAATTTTGATACAAAGAAAAGATAGCTATGTGCAATAATCCCATGGGGTTCTCATTCTTCTATAGCCTTCGTGTTTCTGAGCATCTCGTCTGAAGATGATTGAATTGATCAAAATCTTTGAGTTTGTCAGTTGAAGCAAAAGGTTTTCCTTAAAGTGATCCAATGGGACATAGTCATACGCTTTAATTACCTAACTTTTGCCTGGACCGTCCTTTCGGGTTTTCAGTCCATCGGGATACCCTTTTTTTCCAAAGCCGCCCTTTCGGGTTTTCAGCTTGCCGGGTGTACATATTTTTCTATTTTATACCTAATTTTTGCCTGAACCTCTTTGGTTCTCCGGGATGCCCTTGTTTTTCCTGGGTGTGTCAACCTAGCGGGTCTCTTATGCATATTATCTTTTGACTATGTCTGCATTCGCAGGGTGCGGCAGGTCGTCGCCATCCATGGTGGTCAAGATCATTGCTCCACCAGAGAATATGTTTTTTTTATTACAAATGGTCCTTCGTATGTAAGAGTCCATTTGCCCCTGGGGTTACCTTGCGGTAATATGATACGTTTGATTACCAAATCCCCGACTTGATACGCTTGTCGTCTGACCTTTTTGTTGAAAGCCTTGATCATCAGTTTTTTATACATTTGACCATGACAAACAACAGTAAGCCTTTTCTCATCAATCAAGTTTAGTTGATCAAGTCGAGTCTGGATCCAATCGTCTTTATTCATCCATGAATCCTTCATAATTCTTATAGAGGGGATCTGGACCTCAATAGGCAAGACAACCTCCATGTCGTATACTAAAGAATAGGGTGTTGCCCCGGTTGATGTGTGTGATACGGTGGGAAGAGAACTGACTATTTTTTGGAATGTTGGTTCGCGTTTTGCGTTTGTTTTTGCAAAATGTCGCGGTAAGCAAGAGTCGCCGCCATATTTTACTTTATCCAACAAGGAAAGGAAAAAAGCACAGAAAAATTCCTTTTTCGAGATATTTCTCGGGTTCGGGGGGTAGATTATAGAAAGGGAAGGTGTTAGCACCCTTTCTATCTGTGGTTATCCACGGGCTCTTAGGTACTTGCACAAAGTGTTTTCAAAATTTGTTTTTCTTTGTGTTTGTGGGTTTGAAAGAAGTTCTTGTTTGAAAGGAGTGTAAGTGCGAAAATTTGTTTTGTTTTGAAGGAGCAAGTACTTAAGAACCATCTACCTACTTGAAAAAGGAATCAATCTGTGCTAATGTCCTTTAGACGATGCTATTCCACTATTGATGAGTAGGAAACATCGTCGTTGGAGTTTTAAGGGTCAATTCGATTAAGGGGCGTGCGGTCACTAAAGCAATGTTAGGACGCCTTAGCGGTAACCCTAATGTCTTAGATCATTTTTCCGAGGCAACCGTTTCGAGGCAACTATGATCTTTGGACAAGAGGGCGACCTCTAAAACTTCCTATACTCAATGACCACGTTCGAAGGCAACCAAGTGAGGTGTACCCTAAGAGTGCGCATGTGCGAGTGTGTTATTTCGGTTAATTTTATCTTTGTACATGTCATGGGTGATCTATGTTGATTTTAGGTTTAACATTTGATCTTGTCATGCATTCCCTGTTATCAAACATCTAACAGTTTATAAGTTGCGGAAATTAAATTGCGAAAATTAAAACTAACTATTACAAGGCGTCGGGTATTTACATCACCAAAAGCAACCCTTGAAATTAAAATGCGGAGAATAAATAAAGCGATAAAAATATTTAAAGTCCTATTAAACTATTACACTCCGGGAAACAAATACAATAATATGATAAAAATGGATCGCGTGCTAGAAATTAAATCGGACGCGTTTTTTTAGGGTTTTGACCCTTTTATATTCAAGAAAATATTTTTTTGGTTATTTTGAATTAAAAAGAAATTAGATCTAAATTAATTATTAAATTAATAAACATATTAATTAATTAATAAAAATGATATTTTTTGGATTTTTGATATTTAAAGAAATAAAAATAAAGATAAATTAATCAAAGTTAATAAAACCTAATTGTCTAAATTAATTTTAATTATTGCAAAAGATATTAAAGTTATTTCCTAATTAAAACTAAATTAATTAATTGATTTTATTAACAAAATAAAAATGCTGAAAATTAATTTAATTAAGAAAATATTTTTGGTTTTTAATTTTATGAGGAAAAAGTTTTAATTGGTTAGTTAAATAATAATAATAACAATAAATGATTTAAAGAAATAATAAAAAGAAAATAATAAAAATAGAGAGAGTGAGGGTTTGGGCCTGTATAGGGGGTGAGACTGGCAATTTCCAAAGCCCAAATTCACTGGCCTGGCTGACTTTTCATGATTCAACGTGGCACCTTGACTAGGGAGTATGGTAGGCTCCCCATTTGGACCACCAGATCTGGCCTGGGGCCATTTGGCAAGCATCTGAGTGAGAGACCATGGTATTCTACGCGCTTGAGTTCACACTGAATTGCCTGTTGTAAAATAATACAAAGGAATATGGTGGACCTGGGGTTCGAACCCAGGTCCTATTGGATTTTGAACAACGCCCTTGCCACTGCACCACTGCTTCTCAATTGTTAATAGAATACAAATTAAAGATAATATACAAAAACGTGTAATTATGCCAGAAATAAAAAATAAAGCGCGAAAATTTGAATGGAGCAACCGGATGGGGACACGTTGTCGTCCATGTCCTCAGATTTATACAGAGATTAGCTGCAGATTTAAATCCGCAGCAAAAGGCATAGGTCAATTCAAAAATCCATCTCAGACCATATAAATGAAAAGTGATACCATGGATGAACTCGTCTTGTTCCCCTGAACAAGATGGTACCCTTCTCACAAGCCAATTGTTCCTGTAATAGAAAACCCTAAAAAAAAACTAAAGAACCCTTCAATGGCGTTTTGCGTTATAGAGCAGATAAGTACAATCAAATAATATGGAAAGCTTGGAAATCGTCTAGTGATTGCAAATATGCCATTAGTTTCTTGTAATGCTGCATAAATTTTGAAACACGAAAGCAAATGCAGAGGGAGGCCGCGTATCACTTACAGCGCGTTTGAGAGGCTGAGAGAGCTTGCTAGGGGTTTTAGGAGATTCAGTGGACAGCCAACAATGGATTGGTGGTGAGATTTGGTGTTGAAACTGCCTCTAGGCACGATTTCAGTTTCTCACTTTTTTTTGCAATATTTTTCAAGTTTGCTTTTGATGGTTCTGCAGCTTCTAGGTATCCAATTCGTGCCTCCTGCCTTGTATATGTATAATGCATTGTATTAGGTCAAGTTTTATGGACTGAATCTTTGTGCATCAATGCTTGGAGATATGATTTGATCCTCCATTGAAAACCTTCCAATTTGGTCCAAAATCCAATATTTTTGCACATGAAAAGCTTGATACGGATTTGATCATGTCATTGATGATGATTAGGTCCTGAAAATAGAAAAAGATCCCATGTAATCAAGTTTTGGGATTTTATTTGATTTAAATTGATTTAAAATGAATTAATTCAATAAAAAATCAAATAAAATTGAAAAATTAATAAATGGACACAAGGCTGAAGCTAGGACACGTGTGTAGTGTGACAAGATCAAGTCAAGTGGAAAAGAATGGGCCCATTTGACAAAATTTGAAGTTTTGGGGATAGTTGACTTTTGGCAATTTTGCAAAAATGCCCAACTTAAACAATGTATAACTTCTTCAATTTTGAACTTTTGGAGGTGTTCTTGGACTTTTTAGAAATCTCGAGATGTCTTCTAACCAACCCGTTTTGTCTCATATCATTTTGATATTCCATGCTCAAGTTATAAGCTCTGGAAAAAAAGGAGTTTTTGTTGACTTTCAAAAATTACCTATAATGTCCAAATTTATAACTTTTTGTGAGTGCATTTATTGATCTTAGGGTATGAATATGGATTGTAGGAAATTGCATCCTATTCAAAATGAGCTTTGGATGGGTCATTTCTCATAAAGTATGAGAAAGTTATGCTTGGTCAAAGTTGAGTTAACTTTTCCTACAAAACCCTAATTTAGCAACTTTTGAGTCTTTATGAATTTTGAGAAATCCTTGATGAATCATGATAAACCCTTGATAAAATGATGAAATATCCTTCAAAATGAGAATGTTGACAAAAAATCTTGAAGTTTGACTATTTGTAGGTCACAGTTGACTTTTGCCCTAGCACAGTCGATTTTTGGACCCTTTGAGCAATTGATTGAGCAAACTTTCTCTGCAAGGCTTGAAACTTGACATGGATGACCTTGAGAACATATTAGGACATTGGGGAGCACTTTAGATAATTTGGATGCAAGGACCTTGATGCAACACAAAACCCTAATTTGAGGTTGACTGCCTTAGAAGATAGCTTGACTGTCCAACTCTTGAGCAATCTTGAGCCACTTGGAGATTTTTTTTGCAATGTCTTGGGAAATATGAGAGGGCAAATTTTGGGGTACAACAATGTGCGAGTTGTGGTACGATACCCTTGGAGAGCGAATGGTAGCATCTCATACCAGTCTTTATATGTGACTGTCATTTTCTGTATGATCTTTTTAATGCTCTTATTTGCAGCTTCGACAACACCATTCATCTTGGGCCAGTAAGGGGTGTTAGAACATAGTTTGATTCTACAACCCTCAGTTAGAGTTTTGATGATAACAAAATACAATATTAAATAAATTGTAAGATTTATATAAGACATATATGCTACTTAAAATTATGTTGTGTATTTAGAGAAACTCTGATGGAATCAGCATCAGCATCAGAAGATATGTCAACATCAGAAGATCAAGCATGTGCTATACGCTGAAGCCTGATGAACAGAATTTGTGCATAACATACTCTGACTCTGATCAAGATCCTAACCATGTCATCAGCACTCAGAAGCGTCAGAATAAGCTAAAGGAAAGAACACTCTGATGATCATTAGCAGAACACTCTGAAGTGTCAACGTTAATATGCATTCAAGACAGATTAATTACCAACGGCTTTATTCCAAGACAAATATCTTCTCAAAAAGGAAAGAACGTTATGAGCATTGAAATGGATTTATGGAAAACAACGTATCTCTTCCTAGGCTATTTAAACAAGTCAGTGAGAAAAGAAATGGTTAATACTCTACACGCATATACACGCCTAAGCTAATCATCTTCACGCACACTCTCATTCTTGCTAAAGCTTTCAACCACGCTTACTCTATAGCTCTAGCAATCTAGTTTCATCCTAAAGCTTAATATTGTGTATTATCACAGTTGTGATATATAGTTTTGCTAGAAAACATCAAACACACTTTTGTTAAATTATCTGTAATAGAATTACCTTGAGATAAACCGGTCAGTGGTTAGACTCAAGAAGGCTTTAACAGTTGTTAAAGCAGTTGTTGTATTCAGTTGAATATAGTGGATTAAGACCTCGTTGGAGAGAGGCGAAATCACCTTGACGGGTGGACTGGAGTAGTTTGAGATCAAACAAACCAGGATAAAAATACAGTGTTGTCTGCATTTGATTTCAAGTTTTACAATTCAACCCCCTTCTTGTGTTTTTCACATCTTCAATTGGCATCAGAACACCTGGTTCTGAGCTTATAACACTTAATCGTGTCAGTACAAGATCCAGCGTCAGAAAAACACAATGGCAGGACCACATCAAAACATCAGCAATAACAACAACGAAGAAAGAGACAGATTCAGTGGCAAACCTCCAGTCTTTGATGGAGAGAACTTTGACTACTGGAAAGACAGAATTGAAAGCTTCTTTCTGGCCCATGATGCTTATCTATGGGACATGGTGACAGATGGATACACGCACCCAGTGAATGGAAGTGGTCAAAAGATTGACAGGAAAGCAATGTCTGATCAGCAAAAGCGTGATTTCAGAAATCATCACAAGGCCAGAACAATTCTTCTCAGTGCCATCTCCTATTCAGAATATGAAAAAATATCAAACAGAGACACTGTAAAGAATATGTTTGACTCTCTGAGAATGACGCATGAAGGCAACATTCAAGTCAAAGAAACCAAAGCTCTTGCGCTCATTCAGAAGAACGAGGCATTCAAGATGGAAGAAAGTGAATCAATAGAAATGATGTTCTCAAGATTTCAAATTCTGGTTGCTGGTCTCAAAGTTCTTGACAAAGGGTATTCCACTGCTGATCATGTTAAGAAGATCATCAGAAGCTTGCCAAAACAGTGGAGGTCAATGGTCACAATGCTGAAGCTAGCTAAGGATCTCAACAAAATCTCTCTGGAGGACCTTGTCAGCTCCCTCAGAAGTCACGAGATAGAGCTAGAAGTTGATGAACCTCAAAATCAAGGTAAGCCATTAGCTTTAAAATCTAACAAAAAATCTGACTCCAAAGTTTTGCAGGCTGTTGAAGAAACCTCTGATGGGTCCTCATCAGAAGAAGATGAACTATCTCTCCTCTCCAGAAGGGTGAACCAACTATGGAAGCAGAGGCAAAGAAAGTTCAAGAATCCCAGAAGATCAGAAAATCAGAATAAATCTTCCTCCAGATACAGAAGGTCAGAATCCTCCTCTGGATACATAAGATCTGAAGGCTCTTCAGGAAGCAGAAAGCCAAACAACAAAGACATCATCTGCTATGAATGTAACGAGAAAGGACACTACAAGAGTGATTGCCCAAAGTTTCAGAGGGAAAATCCCAAAAAGAAGTTTGGCAAGGAAAAGAAGAAAAGTCTCATGGCTACATGGGATGACTCTAACACATCTGAAGCTGACTCTGAATCAGATGATGAGAGAGAAAACATAGCTCTCATGGCAAACATAACAGAAGACAGTGAAGCTTCTGAATCAGACACAGAAGAGGTATTCCCTGACTTTGCTATTAACTTTACTGAGGTTGAACTAGCTAAAAGCCTTAATGAAATTCTGGAAAGATATCAGCAGATCAGAGTCAAATTCAGAAACCTGAAAAGGAATCTTGCTTTTGACTCTGATAAGACTGAGAGTCTCAAATTGGAGAATTCTGAGTTGAAAAATATAATTTCAAAATTAGAAAATCTATTGCAAAACTCTCAGAAGGAAACAACCCCTGAAACTCCCAGCAGTGCTGATGAGATCATCAAGGAGTATGATCACAGCTTTCAGAAGTTTCTAGCTAAAAACATAGATAGAAGCAAAATGGCTTCAATGATCTATGGAGTTAGCAGAAATGGAAGAAAAGGAATAGGATACCAAGGTAAGGTACCTACACCAAAGAATGCCATGGATTTAGTTATAAAACGTACTCCACTTAATTCACACTTTGTATATGGGCACACACATGACATCAAATACACTAGTAGTAATTATTCTGTCAAACCAAAATTCAACCAGAGTTTTGGTAAAACTAACAAATCAGGACCCAAGAAAATATGGGTACCTAAGGATAAAATAATACATGTTGCAGATATCTTTAGCAGCAAAGCAGAAACACCGGTCATAGTACCTGGACTCTGGCTGCTCACGACACATGACGAGAAGAAGGCATATGTTCCAAAGCCTGGAACTTAAGTCTGGAGGCCACGTAGGCTTTGGAGGCAATCAGAGGGGAAAGATCATTGGCTCTGGAACAGTAGGTAATGGAAATCTTCCCTCTATAAGTAATGTTTTATTAGTAGATGGGTTAATGCATAACATGTTATCCATAAGTCAATTAAGTGATAACGGTTATGATATAATCTTTAATCAAATTTCATGCAAAGCTGTTAGTCAGAAATATGGGACTATCCTATTTAATGGAAATAGGAGAAACAACATTTATAAAATCAAACTTTCTGAACTGAAAAGTCAGAATGTAAAGTGTCTTCTGTCTGTTAACAATGAGCAATGGATCTGGCACAGAATATTGGGACATGTTAGTATGAGAAGAATATCTCAAATTAACAAACTCAATCTGGTCAGAGGACTTCCTAACCTGAAGTTCAATTCAGATGCTCTGTGTGAAGCATGTCAGAAAGGCAAGTTTGCAAAACCAGCTTTCAAATCTAAAAATGTTGTTTCCACCTCTAAGCCATTAGAACTTTTGCACATTGACTTATTTGGACCAGATAAAACTGCTTCAGTCAGTGGCAAGAAGTATGGGTTAGTAATCGTAGATGACTATAGCAGATGGACATGGGTAAAGTTCTTAAGACACAAGGACGAGTCACACTCTGTGTTTGTCACCTTCTGCAACCAAGTTCAGAATGAAAAGGATCTTAGAATCGTCAAAGTCAGAAGTGATCATGGTGGAGAGTTTGAAAACAAAGATTTTGAGTCATTCTTTAATGACAAAGGCATTCTGCATGATTTCTCTTGTCCTAGAACTCCCCAGCAAAATGGAGTTGTAGAACGAAAGAACAGAACATTGCAAGAAATGGCCAGAACCATGATCAATGAGACTAACGTTGCTAAGATCTTCTGGGCAGAGGCAATAAACACAGCGTGCTACATTCAAAATAGAATCTCCATAAGACCTATTCTGGAAAAGACTCCATATGAATTGTGGAAGAACAGAAAGCCCAACATTTCATATTTTCATCCATTTGGATGTACTTGTTTTATTTTAAATACAAAAAATTATTTGAACAAGTTTGACTCTAAAGCACATAAGTGTATTACGTTAGGATACTCTGAACACTCAAGAGGGTACAGAGTATACAATACAGAAACACAGATTGTGGAAGAATCAATCAGTGTTCGTTTTGATGATAAGCTTGACTCTCAAAAGTCAAAGCAGAATGAAGTATTTGCAGGTATAGAAGTTGAACTCACAGGTACTGAAGACAAGTCATCAGAAGCTCTCAACAGAGACATTCCCTCAACATCAGAAAGAGGCACTGCAAGCAATCCAGCATCTTCTGTTGATCAACCTCAGAAAAGACCATCCAGAAGCAGCATGGATCACCCAGAAGAAACAATCTTAGGAAGAAAGGAGGATCCAATCAGAACAAGATCCAGCTTCAGAAACTCTGAAGAATCCCTCATGGGACTTGTTTCTCTAATTGAACCATCAACAATTGATGAAGCACTTCTGGACAATGACTGGATTCTAGCAATGCAAGAAGAGCTGAATCAATTCACAAGAAATGACGTATGGGATCTATTTCCCAAACCAACAGGATTCAACGTCATTGGAACAAAATGGGTGTTCAGAAACAAACTGAATGAGCAAGGTGGAGTCATCAGAAACAAAGCACGATTGGTAGCACAAGGTTATAGTCAGCAAGAAGGGATAGACTATACAGAAACCTTTGCTCCAGTCGCCAGGTTAGAATCTATCATACTTTTAATTTAATTTGCTGTTAATAAAGGCATCACTCTGTATCAGATGTATGTTAAGAGTGCATTCTTAAATGGCTATATAGAAGAAGAGGTATATGTGCACCAACCCCCTGGTTTTGAAAGTTCAAAAAATCCAGAATATGTTTTCAAACTAAAGAAGTCACTGTATGGTCTGAAACAAGCTCCCAGAGCTTGGTATGAAAGACTAAGTAACTTCCTGTTAGAAAAGGAATTCACCAGAGGGAAAGTGGACACAACCTTATTCTGTAAGACACTTAAGAATGACATCTTAGTATGTCAGATTTATGTTGATGATATCATTTTTGGATCTACTAAACCTTCTCTGGGAAGAAAATTTGCTGAGTGTATGCAGGAAGAATTTGAGATGAGCCTAATGGGTGAACTGAAATTCTTTCTGGGCATTCAGATCAATCAAACCCCAGAAGGAACTTACATTCATCAGAGCAAATATGTCAGAGAACTTCTGAAGAAATTTGATCTCTCAGAATGTAAGCCATCAAAGATTCCAATGCATCCCACGTGCATTCTGGAAAGAGAAGAGGTAAGTAAAAAGGTAGAACAGAAGGTCTACAGAGGTATGATTGCTTCTCTTCTTTATCTGACGGCTTCAAGGCTTGACATTTTATTCAATGTATGCATTTGTGCTAGATTCCAATCAGATCCTAGAGAATCTCACTTAACAGCAGTTAAGCGAATTTTCAAGTATCTGAAAGGTACTACTAATCTGGGTTTGTTTTATAGAAAATCAAGTGACTACAGCTTAGTAGGATACTGTGATGCTGATTTTGCTGGAGACAGAGTAAAGCGTAAAAGTACTTCTGGAAGCTGCCAGTTTCTGGGAGAAAATCTGATCTCTTGGTCCAGCAAAAGGCAATCCACAATTGCTTTATCAACAGCAGAAGCTAAATACATAGCAGCAGCAGGATGCAACACACAAATGCTCTGGATGAAAAGTCAACTTGAGGACTTCCAGATATTTGAGAGTAACATTCCTATCCTCTGTGACAATACTTCTGCTATCTGTCTTAGTAAGAATCCAATTTTACATTCTAGGGCTAAGCATATAGAAATAAAACATCATTTTATTAGGGACTATATTCAGAAAGGGATTTTAAATTTAAAATTTATTGACACAGACCATCAATGGGCTGATATTTTTACAAAACCCCTTTCTGAAGATAGGTTCAACTTCATTCTGAAACATCTCAGCATGAAGCTCTGCCCAGAATAAAATTGTCTTGATTCCATATCTTAACCTTCAGAACTTTGTTTATTTTACTGTGAACTTCTGATCAATCTTCTTTCAGAACTTTAGAAGTGTAGATTGTATCAGATTCTATCCATGAAGATCTGAGCGCTTCATTTCAAGGATAGAAATGTGTTGTTCACTCAATCAAACAAGTGTCATCTAGTCATCAGCCATTTTCTGAGGCTGAACATGCGTTCACGTTTCTGAAAAGGCAAAGCGCTGATTGGATGCATTGAGACACATGTCATGGGTAACCGTTCCAAATATCTTTCTGAATCCCCTAAAATCAGCTATCATTAAATTCTAATAATCATTATTTATTTCTCTCTCTTAAACGTTTATGTTTTCAAAACCTTTTTAGAAATCTATTTAAACACTTCACACCATTCACACACTTTTACCGTCACTTTCGCTTTCTCTCAATATTTATGATTTCTGTGTTCTTATTTTTCTCAAGAAACCCTTTCAATCATTTTCAAAAACCTCGTGTGAACATGGCTTCTTCCAGCATTCCCTCTTCAGGTTCCCAGAAAACTGTTCCATCTGAACAATATGAAGTACCATTCAGAACGCTCCTAACTCCAGTCAAGAATCTTGAAGTTCTGTCAGAGTTAATAGTGGATTTCAACAGTCTCAAGGAGAATGGTTTTGATTTATCTGAAGAGATTAAAGCTCAAGGTTGGGAAAAGTATTTTGACAGGCTGGTGGGTCCAACATTTCCTATTCTGGTAAAGGAATTCTGGATTCACGCATCTTCTTCAACTTATCAAGTTACATCTTACATCATGGGGAAGAAGTTTGTTATCACTGAAGACCACATTGCACGTTTGATAGGGTACAATGGCGGTGGTGTTCGTTGCATTGATATGGCAAAAAGGTGTGCAGATGCTGCCCTAATTGCAAGGGAAATTTTCACACTGGGGCTTCCCTCCAGTAAGATAAGGGACTTGAAAGACAAGCACAAAATTTGGGCCAAGATCATTCTGGGCTGTTTCAACCACAGGAAGCCTACCAGCTCTCCTGATTACATAAACATAGATCAACAGTTTCTAATCTATTTTATCTCTCAGAAGGTCAAGATTAATCTAGCTCATCTTCTGTTCAACCATCTCAAGACAAGTGTCAAAGAAACAAGAGAAGAGGAGCGAACAAAAAGGGATTGGATACCCTTTGGAAGACTGATATCAGATATTCTGACAGAGAATATGTTGATTGATCATTTGACAGAGGCACAAGAAATCAGCACCCTGGAACCTTCTGTTGGCAAGCAGCTGAATACCAAAAATCTGAATAAAATGAAGTTGATAGAGAACATTAAGAAGGAGCCCAACGTCACTCCTTTTGCTGAAATCTCCAGCAGAAGAGTCCCTCTGGACGACTTCCCTCTGTTCTCAGAGATTGACTCTAAACCAGTTATCGTACTCAGATATCTGGATGCTTGCAAAGCTGATGGTATAACACCAAATCTGAATATTCAAGATCTTCAGCAGAAGGCACCAGAGGTAGTTCTGAAGAAGACAAAGAAGAGGAAAGTTGTGACAGAAGGATCATCTCAGCAGACTCCGAAGAAAAGAGGTAATCTTTCTTCTGTTACTGTTTTAAATTCGACTGATGTTTCAACATCTATCCCTATTCCAACTCCATCTGAAATCCCAACACCTCAAACCTTCGAAGATTTTGACGTTGACTTTGACCCTTCTGAGTCATTAACCCTCAGAAGATCCCGCTCCAAACCACAAAATCCAAATACTGCAACCATACCAGAACAAGAACTTGAAAAAGTTCTTTCTGATATAGACCAACACTCATCCGCTCCCGAAACAGAAAATCCAAATCCAAACACAAAATCACAACCAGAAATCCAAATCCCTCTCTCACCTCAACCATAAATTCCACTTACTCCAATACCAGAAACACCTCCATCTCCATAACCAGAAATTAATCCACCCTCTCCTCAACATGAACAATCTCCACAACCTGAGACTCAAACCTCTGAGGCTCAATCCTCTGAATCCCCTAAACCACAACCTTTGGCCATTCAATTGCCCTGTGGTACCACCGTGAATATTCCTCAACTTCCCTCTTCACCAGAAATTACTCCACCAAATTTCCCATCTAGTCCAATCGTAATTCCTGATTGTCCCACTCCCTCACCTAAGAAAAATTCAGATGACCACAGCAAGACTGTCATTGATCTAACAGTCTTTGAACGCCTTGCTGCAATAAATAACAAAACTGCTATCCCTAAACCAAAACAACCAGATGTTGGTTCCAGCATATTGAACTTTGAAACAGAACTACAGAAGTGGATCACTTCTTTGAAACAAGCAAGTCTGGAACTGATTGATCCTGATGTATCAGACCTCCTCTGGACGAAATTCAGAAGATGGGTATGCTCTGAAACATTTAAGTTGCAAGACCAGAGCTATGGACAGGCTCAACAGAACTTCAGCAATCTGCTGAAAGAGATTGAAGGTCCAGTTCTGAGCCAAGTGCTTAAGGAAGAAGTGCTCACTCTAGACTTAGCTCCCTGGTCTGAACATCGTCCAGCTTCAAAAGTTCAACCTGATACTGAAGAGCAGTTGATTCCTGTTGAAGACCTGAGTCAGAAAGAAGATGCTGCAGAAAGCTCTGAGAAGTATCCTGGTTCTGAAGATTCTCAAGCTTCATTGGACAGGCAGACTCTAGAAGAGCTGAAGAGAAATGATCTTCTAATGAAGGAAAGAATGGATGTACAGGACAGTAAAATTGATGCAATAGCCAGCATGGTATCTCAGCAGAAGGAAACCAACGATCAGATCAAGGGCATGCTAGAGGATCTGTTCACACGTCTTCCACCTCCTTCTTAGAATTTTCTTGTGTTTTCCTTGTTTTCTTTACATGTCTGTCTGTAATATTTTACGTGTTCTGAATTTTTCATTGTTCTTCTTAATATAATCGTTTTTCTGCTCTGATCATTTTAACTCTGATTATTTGCGCTTTTTGATAACTGACAAAAAGGGGGAGAAAGAATGATATTTTTCAATAACGGATTACTGAGACAAAAGTCTCAAACATTCTAACATTCTGATATATTTGAACTTCCTTCTTCTGAAAAGCTTACAGGTACAAGAATCAGATGATCTCTGATAAAGTAAAGTTCTGATGCTCAAGGTCTCATGGAATTAAAGGGAAGTAATAAACTCAGGGGGAGTTTTTCTCTTCGTTACTCTGATACCTTTTATTCCTTATCTTCTTATCTCTGATACCTTTTATTCGTTATTTGGTTATCTATGACACCTTTTATTCTTTAATTTTAATTGAAAAAATCTAGTTTTTGTCATCATCAAAAAGGGGGAGATTGTTAGAACATAGTTTGATTCTACAACCCTCAGTTAGAGTTTTGATGATAACAAAATACAAGATTAAATAAATTGTAAGATTTATATAAGACATATATGCTACTTAAAATTATGTTGTGTATTTACAGAAACTCTGATGGAATCAGCATCAGCATCAGAAGATATGTCATCATCAGAAGATCAAGCATGTGCTATACGCTGAAGCCTGATGAACAAAATCTGCACATAACATACTCTGACTCTGATCAAGATCCTAACCATGTCATCAGCACTCAGAAGCGTCAGAATAAGCTAAAGGCAAGAACACTCTGATGATCATTAGCAGAACACTCTGAAGTGTCAATGTTACTATGCATTCAAGACAGATTAATTACCAACGGCTTTATTCCAAGACAAAGATCTTCTCAAAAAGGAAAGAACGTTATGAGCATTGAAATGGATTTATGGACAGCAACGTATCTCTTCCTAGGCTATTTAAACAAGTCAGTGAGAAAAGAAATGGCTAATACTCTACACGCATATACACGCCTAAGCTAATCATCTTCACGCACACTCTCATTCTTGCTAAAGCTTTCAACCACGCTTACTCTATAGCTCTAGCAATCTAGTTTCATCCTAAAGCTTAATATTGTGTATTATCACAGTTGTGATATATAGTTTTGCTAGAAAACATCAAACACACTTTTGTTAAATTATCTGTAATAGAATTACCTTGAGATAAATCGGTCTGTGGTTAGACTCAAGAAAGCTTTAGCAGTTGTTAAAGCAGTTGTCGTATTCAGTTGAATATAGTGGATTAAGACCTCGTTGGAGAGAGGCGAAATCACCTTGACGGGTGGACTGGAGTAGTTTGAGATCAAATGAACCAGGATAAAAATACAGTGTTGTCTGCATTTGATTTCAAGTTTTACAATTCAACCCCCCTTCTTGTGTTTTTCACATCTTCAAGGGGAAGAATTGTGATGCTGGATCTTGAATTATTCGCACAGGGCGGTGATCATAGTGTTGTTAAGATTCGTACCATTGTCTGTAATAATCCTCTCCGGGATACCATAACGACAGATGAGATTCTGCTTGATGAACCGGGCGACAACATTCTTGGTAACGGAAGCGAAAGAAGTTGCCTCCACCCACTTGGTAAAATAGTCAATGGCCACTAAAATGAAGAAGTGTCCATTGGATGCTGTTGGCTTGATTTCCCCAATCATGTCGATGCCCCATATATCAAAGGGCCAAGGAGTCATCAAGATATTCAGAGGAACCGGGGGTACATGCACCTTGTCAGCATAAATCTGACACTTGTGGGAAGTTCGATAGTTTTGATAGCAATCTTATTCCATGGTAGACCAATAATAGCCCGCCTGTAGGATTTTCTTTGCCATCGTATGCCCACTAGAATGGGTGCCAAAAGTTCCCTCATGTAGATCAACCATGATCTTTTCAGCTTCAACCTTATCTACACAACGAAGTAACACCGAGTCATGGTTGCATTTGTAGAGAATGTCATTACTAAGGAAGAATTTAGCAGAGAATCTCCTTAAGAACTTCTTATCATTTACTGAAGCTCCTTATGGATATTCTTGAGCCTCGAGATACCTCTTGACTTTGTGAAACCAAGACTGGTCCACTGCTTCTTCAGTATTAATCTCGTGACAGTGTGTTGGTTCATCCATTCGTTCAATGGTGATTTGGGGAGCTTCATTATCCAATTTAAGTTTAAACATAGATGACATTGTGGCTAGTGCGTCTGCTAGCTGATTTTCTTCTCGCGGGAAGTGCTCGAAGGTAATGTTCTCAAAATGTGGGAGCAATATCAAAACATGTTCTTTGTAAGGGATAAGGTTATGGAGTTTGGTGTCTCATTCCCCTTTGATATGGCTGATAACCAAAGTTGAATCTCCGAATACATTCAAAGATTTGATCCCCAAGTCTATGGAAACATTGAGACCAAAGATGCACGCTTCGTATTCCGCCATGTTATTTGTACAATTGAAGCAGAGTCTTGCCGTAAAGGGAGTATTACATCCTTCAGGAGATACGAGTACAACACCAATACCATTGTCGAGTGCGTTAGATGCCCCATCAAAAACTAAGGTCCATCGGGATCCTTGTTCAGGTCCGTCATATGGTCTGAATTCTTCACCGTTTTTTACCATCATGATGTCTTCATCTGGGAATTCGAACTTCATGGACTGGTAGTCTTCCACAGCTTGGTGAGCAAGGTGATCAGCTAGTACATTGCCCTTTATTTCTTTATGGGTAGTGTACTGTATGTCATATTCTGTCAGGATCATCTGCCATCTCGCTATTCTCCCAGAGAGGGCAGGTTTCTCGAAGATGTATTTTATTGGATCCATTTTAGATATCAACAAGGTAGTATGGGTCAGCATATATTGTCTTAGCCGGCAAGCAGCCCATGCCAGAGCGCAACAAGTTTTCTCGAGCAGTGAATATCTTGTTTCACAGTCGTTAAACTTTTTGCTCAGGTAATAGATAGCATGCTCTTTTCGACCAAACTCGTCATGCTGCCCCAGCACACACCCCATTGAATTTTCTAAAGCAGTCAGATACATGATCAATGGTCTTCTCTCGACTGGTGGCATCAACATGGAAGGATCTTGCAGGTACTCTTTGATCTTGTAAAAATCATTTTGGCATTCATCATTCCATTTGACTACTTGATCTTTCTTCCGTAATTTGAAGATTGGTTCACAAGTAGCTGTCAGGTGAGAAATGAATCTGGCAATGTAGTTTAAACGTCCCAGGAATCCTCTGACTTCCTTTTCAGTACAAGGAGCAGGCATCTCTTGTATCGCTTTCACCTTGGCAGGATCTACTTCAATACCTTTATTGTTGACGAAAAAGCCTAGGAGTTTACCAGACCTTACCCCAAATGTGCACTTATTTGGTTTCAACCTCAACTTGTATTTCTTTAGTCTCTCAAACAGTTTCTATAAATGATCAAGATGATCTTCTTCTGTTTGAGATCTAGCTATCATGTCGTCCATTAAGACCTCTATTTCGTGATGTATCATGTTTTGAAATAGAGCTACCATGGCACGCAGATAGGTTTTCCCAGCATTCTTCAGTCTGAAATGCATAACCTTGTAGCAGAATGTCCCCCATTGTGTGACAAATGTTGTTTTCTCCATGTCCTCGGGAGCCATTTTGATTTTGTTGTAACCTGAGAAACCGTCCATGAAGGAAAACACTTTTTGATGTGTTGTATTGTCAACTAGAATATCAATGTGGGGAAGTGGGAAATCATCCTTAGGGCTAGCCCTATTCAAATCTCTGTAGTCCACGCACATTCGTACCTTGCCGTCCTTTTTTAGGCACGGGAACAACATTGGCAACCTATTATGGATAAGAGGTGACGACCAAGAATCTAGCATTGAATTGTTTCATGACTTCTACCTTAATCTTCTATGACATGTCTGGTCGCATGCAACAGACCTTTTGTTTCACCGGTGGACAATCTTCTTTTGTTGGTAGACGATGTACCACAATATTTGCATCAAGTCCCGACATGTCTTCATACGAACAGGCAAAGACCTCAACATACTCGTGTAACAACTGAACTAGGCGCTCCTTGACACTTGGTTCCAGATTGGAACCCACCTTGACTTCTCTTTTGTCTTCTTCAGTACCTAGATTGATGGTATCCATTGGTTCCTCGTGGGGCTGAATGGTTTTCTCTTCTTGTTATAGTAATCTGGAAAGTTCCCCTGGTACTTCACAATCTTCCTCACCTTCGTCTTCGGCTTGGTAGATTAGATTTTCAGAGTCACAAAAAGCCATAGCAGAACCGTTACCCATGGGATCCCGAATGGATGTAGACCTGTATTGTGAGTGTGAGTGTGTGTAAGAGTATAACTATCTTTGAAAGAAATGAAAATGTAAAAAAGAAAAACAATGAGCACAAAGTTTGTATGCAAAAACGTCCATGATTCTTTGATGTCATATGAAAATGAGATAATAACCCTTACAAACGGACCATTGTGCCTCGGGTAAGACACAAGGTTTTAAGAGTCTAAATTTTTTTAATATTACAGATCCAATAAAATGTAAAGGCAGATTACTGTGGGATAAAAGTGATCGGGACAAAATCTCTAGCCTCCCAGTTGCTGAACCCTCCACTGAAAGTTGGAAAAATCCAATCCTCCAGGTTGTAGTTGTCTTTATCATCCTCCACAGAGCTGACTTGGTGGTTGTTGATCTTCAAGGGTGGTCCTCCAGCACGAGAACGGCGTACATCCTTCTGGGCACCTGAAGTGAAACCCAGACCAAACTTGTCAGATTTGTATGGGATATCTGGGAGTTGTCCCCAAATAGTGCATCCACCTTCTTCTATCACTGTCTTGGCATCCTTCAAAGATGACATCCTGAGTGGAGGTCTTATGATCTTGGGAACTTGAGACACAACCTTGGTTACTGCCACATCTTGCGAGACTTCTTCAAAGTGCTGGAATGGAGTTTCAATAAATTCACCATCTAATTCCACATATCTGAAGGAATTAAGATGGATGATCATATACTCTTCTTCTCCATGAACAGTGATGATCTTCCCTTGAATCGGGTACTTTAGCATTTGGTGCAACGTAGAAGTAACAGCGCCAGCATTGTGGATCCACGGTCGACCTAGCAAGCATGAATATGAAGGGAGAATATCCATTACATAAAAAGTTGAATCAAATGTTTAGGTTCCAACCTTTATGAGGATATCCACTTCACCATGCACCATCCTTTTTGAGCCGTCAAAGGCCCTCACTATTATATTGCTTGGTTTCAATGTCAATCCCTCATAGTCAAGCCTATCAAGAGCCTTTTTAGGCAATACATTCAGAGACGAACCGGTGTCCACCAAAACATGAGCCAAGATTGTGCCCCTGCATTCCACTGAGACATGTAATGCCTCATTATGCTTCCTCCCTCTTGGCGTTAAATCAACATCTGAGAAACCTAAACCATTATCTGCAGTCAAGCTGGCTACACAGTCTTGGAACTGATCGGCAGATGTTTCTTGGGGTACATGGGCAGTTTTCAGGAATTTTACCAAGGCTTTTGCATGAGCCTCGGAACATAGTAATAAAGCCAACATGGAAATTTTAGATGGAGTTTGCCCCAGTTGCTCAACTACATTGTAGTAGCTTCTTTTTATGATCTTTAGAGTCTCCTCCATCTCTTTTCGGGAGGTCTCAGGGATAGCCACTGGTTGTGTCTTCATCCTGACAGACTCAACCAGAACACCTTTTCATCGAGTCTCGATTAACTCGATAGCAGGAATGTCAGTAGGAATGATAACAGGGGTTGTATCAGCTTTGTCAGTTGGAGTAGAGATGATTGTAGAACTGGGAACAACCTTTGGAGGAGCAACAACAACAGGAATAATTACGGGTCTAGAAACTGCTTTTGGGGGAGCAATTTCTGGAGAGAATATCCTTCCCTTCGGGTAATCTTGTTAGTCCCTGCAATATTACTGATATTAGAGTCAACCTTCTCAGAACTTGAATCTTCGGCAGCTGGCCAATCTTGCTTGATACCGTGGTAGTAGACATCCCCTTCATAATTCTATGGTACGGTTTTGTCTAACGAATACGGGATTGGTCCAGGAATTGTAATTATCAACGGAGCTACTTTAGGAACTGATGTAATTCTAACGGGTATTTTGGTGGAGACCCTAGAAGAATTGTCGGAAATGGTAACGATGGAAACATCATTATAAGAAACAGTTGGAACAGAAGTATTTTTGAACAAAATTTCCTTGTTATCTATTAGGCACTGAATGCTTGTTTTCAACAAAGGACAACTGGTTGGTGAGGACAAACAAAAATGGCAGCTTTCATCACAGCTTGGGAAAAACTTGCATTCAATAATTTCTTTTTTATAGTTAGGAGTGGGGTCACAAGTTCATCAACTGAAGTAGAAAACATATATTCTTCAATGGCGTTGGCATTATGGCCGTGTTTGGGTATAGGGGCATAAATGACATTGGGCTTTTCTGGCGCATCGAATTCAATCTCTTTGGATTCAAGGAGGTCTTATACTTTGTTCTTCAGAGCCCAACAGTTGTTAGTGACAAGGTCGGGACTCTCAGAGTGGTATGCACAGTAGGCATTAGGATGATAGTGAGGAGAGGTTGTGTTAAGATTCTTTGGAGCTTCTTTTAAGGTCACTAGATTGGATCTTAACAAATGTGGCAATACTTGAGATAGTGTCATATTAATTTGGGTGAATTGTCTGACTGGTCTTTCCATTCATGGTTGGTTGTTTCTTTGCTGATTAGGCGCAGGTTTAGGAATCATAACAGCCCCCACCATTGGACGGCGTTCGGCCCTATCTTGATTTCTCTGAGGATATACAACAACCACTTCTTTATTTCCGATGAATGGCTTCCTTACAGCAGAAGAGGATGCATCTTTTTGAATCTTTCTATTCTTTATCCCGACTTCTACCCTTTCTCCGGTCAATATCAATTCAGTAAAACCTGTCGATGAACTCCCAAATAAGTGATTTAAGAAGGGACCATACAAGGTGCCCAAAACATGTCTACCAAATCTCTTTCAGATAGGGGAGGTTGAACTTTTCTGGCCAAGTCCCTCCATTTTTGCGCATAGTCCTTGAAGCCTTCACTTGAAACCATGGCCATACTCTGGAGTTGAGTACAGGTAGGTGCAAGATCAGCATTGTATTTGTATTGTTTGTAAAAGGTTGCAGCAAGATCTTCCCAGTTATGAACATTTTCCCTTTCTAATTGATAAAACCAATCAAGTTGAGTTCCAGACAGATTGTCTTGGAAGAAATGTACCCATAAATCTTTATCAGCGATATGAGGCTGGATTTTCCTCACATAGAACCGGAGATGCCTTTTAGGGCATGAAACTCCGTCATATTTGGAGAACACGGATACTTTGAATTTTGGAGGAATGACAATCCCCGATACTAACCCCAACTCCTCAAAGTCCAAGCCATGAACTTTTTGGATTTCCATTGCACTCAACCGTTCTTCTAGATGCTTATACTTGTCGTCGGCTGGAGGGTATTATTCTTCATAATAGTCTTCTTCTTCCTCTTCCTCTTCTAAATCAGACTGAACAATTGTTTCCTTTCCCTTCCTATCTTGATTGTCTTTCTCACAGGATGTTGTTACAAAGTCTAAGGCCCTTCTTGTTTGCCCTTGGAATCTTCTTCCCATTTTTAGAACTTTGGTTATTTTCTTTTTATTCTTTTTCTCTTCCACCAGTAAAGTCTTCAACTCTTCTTGTCCTTTGGCTAGAGTTAAGAACATCTTTTGAAACTGTGCATTCTGAGCTTGGAGATCCTTCACCGTTTGCTCGAGATCCATCTTACTGAAATAAACAGTAGAGAGATGAGGATACTTGTTGCAGGAAACCTGCTTATGCTATGATGAATGGTAAATGTGTATGCAATGATTTCAAGGATCTTAAGATTCAAATTTGTTTTAGACAAAAAGGAAACACACGTTATATTAATAAATTAAAGCTTTGAGTACATCAATGCCTTCTTGGGCAAAATAATACAAAAACTCTAAGATAAAAAGGTAGTACACATCCTCTTTGGTGCGATGTAGGCATTCAGAGTCTGCTCCTCATGAAGTTGCTTAGTGAGTTTCAAAACCTTCTTCTCGCTTGCATAGAATTGGGCTTCAAAAGTATATTGCTCCCACTTGAGTTGTATCTAATCCCTTTGTAAGTCTTCAAGAGATGTGGGCATGTCAGGATGTAGGATAGTGTATGGAACATCTCCTTCTATAACAGACTCAATGATTACCGGGAGAATGGAAGGGTAGGGCTTCATCAGATTTTGAGCACGAGTTTGTATCCATTTGAGGTAAGGCTCAAGAGGGATGGAATTCTTGTTCCCCAGAGTCTTGCTATCTATCTTGTTCAACATCCTCCAAGCTCGGATAAATCTCTGGCGAAGACCTTGATCGTCGTTGTCATAGTCAAATACCAAACCTTGAATCAACATCTTGTATGGGCCATCCCTTCGGGCATAACCAAATTGTCTTAAGGCTAAGCAGGGGTTATAGGTAATACCTCCCTTAATGCCAAGTAAAGGGACATTAGGAAATTCTCCACAACGGTCGATAATAGTAACATTCTCTATGGATTGGGAGCACCAATGAATGTCTGAATGTTTGAGTGTCATCAACCTTTGTGACCACCTTGAACCTTGCTCGTTCTTTAATACAGATTGGGGAAGATGTGAAATAAACCATCTTGCCAAGAGAGGGGTACAACACATAAGGACACATCTTTTCTTTATAGTGCAAGTGTGAAAAGAATGTAGGATATCCCCTAATAATGTAGGCACCAGGTTGCAGGATATGAAGATTTTGACGGTGTTCACATCTATGAGTTGGTCAGGATTTGGAAACAAAACCATCCTATATATGAGGAGAGCCACAATTTCCGAAAAGGCTTGTAGGTCTAAAGAATTCCAACAGTTTTGGGCTTTCTCAAACAAGAACTTTGCTAGGAAACCTTTGACACAACTCCTTGTTTCCCAATGAGTTGTGACATCAGATGAGTGCAAGTGTAGAGCTTGAGCAATCTCTTCTAGATTTGGGTCTCTTTCCATACCG
The DNA here is from genome assembly GCA_948472305.1 of Vicia faba. Lineage (NCBI taxonomy): Eukaryota > Viridiplantae > Streptophyta > Magnoliopsida > Fabales > Fabaceae > Vicia > Vicia faba. The sequence goes on from OX451738.1 coordinate 1,096,196,310, forward strand.
TTGAAAGGTATTTTGTTGAGAATAAGAATCCCCAAGAGTCAGGAGAATTCTTCCAAAGTAGACACAAGTTGATAGTCGGGAAATGTGAAGCAATGGTGTAAAGGATCAAAGAACTGAAAGAGCACCTTCATCGTGTCCTCATCTGTGTTGGAGGTGACCAAGTTGAGTAGGCGACCATGTCTCTCGGTGAATGGAGAGTTTTCAGGAATCCTTGAAGCTAGTTCCTTAAGTTGTGGAGGGATCCTTACAAGGTTGACTTGAATAGTTTTCCTGCGAAGAGAATCTATATCCTACAAAACAGAACAAAGATAAATCCCAAGATCCTTGAAATGGTTAGTGAATGAATATGATGTTATGATGTTCATGATGTTATGTACAAGTATGTATACACAAACAAAGCAAGCCAGTCCTTAGGTTTAGGCTTGTATGGGGTTTCATAGGTAAGTACCCTCTTGAAGTTTAGTTGGCTCAAACCTGTCCTAGCAATAGTAACTGGGTTCTAAGGAGCTCAATATCACTGGATTGTTTCCTTGAGCATTGTCTCAGCATAAGCCTCTTTAATGGCGACCAAAATATCTCAAGAAACCAAACCTCAATGAGTGTAGTATCGAGTATCTACCAACTTCAGACTGCACCAAAGTCGGTCATCTCACTACGTCCTTAATGGCCAAGTTGGTCAAGTAAAGGTTCTTAAAGTTCATTAGTGCTTTATGACATCACGCAGCGGCCTCGTATTCTCTTTGATTAACTCAAAGGCTACCGGTACCCACAAATATGTCTCAATAACGTAGCTATTGCTTAGACCATATCGGTATACCCCGCACATTTTCCACAACGTATTGCTACTTACCTATAAGGTATCCCAAATCCGGGTAGAGGATTCAAACCCAAACAAAGACCCATAATGTAAAGCAAACAATTCAAACAATGAAAGCAAGTGAATGTGATCTAACCCTAAGGTAACCCCACTTTTAGAATTATCCCCAGCAGAGTCACCAGTTCTGTGATACGTGGGAGAACTGACTTGAAGGCTTTGTGTTTGATCGCAAATGTTGCGATTAGCAAGAGTCGCCACCAACTTTTCTTTTATCCAAAAGGAAAGGTGAAAAAGCACAGGAAAGACCTTTGAGATTATTTCTTGAGTTCGGGGGGTAGATTATGAAAGGGGAAGGTACTAGCACCCTTTTCATCCATGGTTTTCCATGGGATCTTAGTTACTTGCTAGATCACTTACTTTTTTTTTGTTTGAAATTGTGCTTGGTGTTGTTTTTGAAAGTATTTTGTAAAGAGGCCATTGTTTAGGCAATCTTTGTAATGATTCTTGTTTGTAAGAATGTATACAAAGATGTTTGATCTTTTTGAAAATATTTTCATGTTTTGTAAGATGTTTTGAAAGTGTAGGTGTTTGTTTTGAAAATAGCAAGGATGCTTTTTTTTGAAATTGAGCAAGTAATTAGGAGCATTCTACCTACTCAAAAGTCTTTCTTATTCATTTTCCTTTTCCTTTGACATTGTTATCTTACCATTGATTTGGTAAGTAACCCTACCTTTGGATGTAAACGGGATGGTGTGGGTCATCGTATAACCATGATTAGCAATGTTTTAAGGTATCTTAGCATTCTTTTTAGGGACTAAGATCATTTGAAAGGCAACTTAGATAGCGTCACTGAGGGACCATGATCTTGCATTTGCTTTATTTTTGCTAATATACCTTACATGCGTAATATGGCCATTTTGTATAAGGCAACCAAGTGGAATAACCCTAGGGGTGTTTGTATGCAAATGTATTGTTTTCATCCTTGTTTTTGTCTTGAATTAGGGTTTTCTAAGTATTAGTTTTAGTCTTTCCATACAAACCCTAATTACTAGCATGTTATATATAAAGCGATAAATTGCGGAATTTAAAGTTACTACACTATTACACTATTACACTATTACAAATTCATGAATGGGGATTGCAAGAATTTAAACCTAATTAGTCTATTACAACCATATTGAATTGGATATAAATGTACAAGGATTTAAATGAATATAATGTACAAAATGAATAATGTTCAAAAAAATGCAAAATGTGAAGTAAATGGATATTTGTTTGGTTCTCATGAGAAAAAGGGAATGTGTTTTAACCTAATTAATTAAAGAAAATAATTAATCAAACTTAAATTTATTAAGAATTTTTTTTTTAAATAAAACCCTAAATTTGTTAATTGATTAAAAGAAAATAAGTTTAGAAAACGTTTTTTTTGGTGTTTTTGTCTTAAAAAATATTTATAGCATTATAAAATATTTTTGGCCTTTTTTATATATGAATAAATATATTTTAATAGGTGTAAAAGAAAAATAAATATTAACCTAGTTTTAATTAAATTTACAAGATGATTTATAAAAAATAAATAAAGTATAGTTAATAAAAAACATTTTTTGTGAGAAAAAATAAAATAAACTAAGTTAAAATGAAAATCTAATTTTTTCGTATTTTTTATGATTTTTAATATTAGTAAAAAGATAATTAAGAAAAACAAATGAAATAAAAATAAGAAAATAAAAATTAACTAGGCCAGGGGTGCAATTAGCCTGCAGGGGAGTTAGCAAGCAAAAAAAAAATAGACAGGCGCAAGAAGGCCCAGCGCTCGCAAAAAGAAAAAAAATCAAAAAACAAGGAAATGTGAAAAATCCAAAAGGTTACCACTGGGGCTCGAACCCAGGTCCCAAAGGTTATAGGCGCGCGCTTCTACCACTAGGGTGGCTATACATCCGTTAATATAAGCAAAACAATAAATATACAAGGCAAAACGCGCCCTGATGACTTCATCTCTAACCTCCAGCTAGACCAACTGTAACTTGCTTATTTCTCATCAAAAATTAAAACTGTAAACATGAAACTTGTAGCAAATTTTCTCACGGTTTCAGAAATGTAAAGCATTAAAACTATAGATCAAAGATAAGCATGAATTTTAATGGCCCTAAATTGAACTTTAAAAATCTCAGAAATTTCAATTTCAAAATTCTCTAAGCTCAAGCAAAATTAATGGAAACTATGGACATGGTTAGTGTGATACGGTAGGAAGAGAACTGACTGTTTTTGGAATGCTGGTTTGTGTTTTGCGTTTGTTTTTGCAAAATGTCGCAGTAAGCAAGAGTCGCCACAATCTTTTATTTTATCCAACAAGGAAAGGAAAAAATCACAGAAAAATTCCTTTTTTCGAGATGTTTCTCGGGTCCGGGGGTAGATTATAGAAAGGGAAGGTGTTAGCACCCTTTCTATCTGTGGTTATCCACGGGCTCTTAGGTACTTGCTCAATGTGTTTTCAAAATTTTCTTTTCTTTATGTTTGTGGGTTTGAAAGAAGTTTTTGTTGGAAAGGTGTAAGTGCGAAAAGTTTTGTTTTGTTTTTAAAGGAGCAAGTACTTAAGAACCATCTACCTCCTCGAAAAAGGAATTAATCTGTGCAAATGTCCTTTAGACAATGCTATCCCACTATGAATGAGTAGGTAGCACCGTTGTTGGAGTTTAAGGGTCAATTCGATTAAGGTACGTATGGTCACTAAAGCAATGTTAGGACGCCTTAGCGGTAACCCTAATGTCTTAGATCATTTTTCTAAGGCAACCGTTTCAAGGCAACTATGATCTTTGGACAAGAGGACGACCTTTAAAACTTCCTATACTCAATGACCACGTTTGAAGGCAACCAAGCGAGGTGTACCCTAAGAGTGCGCATGTGCGAGTGTGTTGTTTTCAGTTATTTATCTTTGTACATGTCATGGGTGAGCTATGTTGATTTTAGGTTAAATATTCGATCTTGTCATGCATTCCCTATTATCAAACATCTAACAGTTAATAATTTGCGGAAATTAAATTGCGGAAATTAAATCTAACTATTACAAGGCGTCGGGTATTTACATCGCCAAAAACAACCCTTGAATTTAAAATGAGGAAAATAAATAAAGCGATAAATAAATTAAATGGTCCTAATTAAAGCTATTACATTCCGGGAAACAAATACATCAATATGGAAAAAATAGATCGCGCGCGGAAAGTTAAATCGAATGCGAGTTTTTTAGGGTTTTGACCCTTTTTGAAACGAAAGCATTTTTTTGGTTTATTTTTGAATTAAATGGAATTAAATCTAAGTTAATAATTAAATTAATTAATTAAAGAAAATATTTTTGGATTTTTGAGTATTTAAAGAAATAAAATAAATTGATTAAAAGTTAGTAAAACCTAATTATCTAAATTAATTTTAATTTATTGCAAAAAATATTAAAAGTTAAACCTATTTAAAACTAAACTAATTAAGTTAGTATTTATTTATAAAAATAAAATGATGAAATTAATAAATAAAATATTTTTTTGTGTTTTTGATTTTATGAGGAAAAATTATTAATTGGTTAGTGATAATAAAAATAATAATTTAACAAAACAATTAAATAAATATAATGAAAAGAAAAAAGAAATAAACCAAAGGGAGTGTTGGGCCCAAGAGGAGGTTTGTTCAGCATATTCCAAGCCCAATTACACTAGCCTGCGTTTGACCTTTGCAGATTCTCTACGGCCTGTTGACTAGGGAGCATGATGCACATCTCATCTGGGCCATCAGATTTGGCCTGAAGGCCATCTGGCGCGTTGAGATCTGAAGTCCATGGTGCATTGCAATATGTGAGGCACGATGAATCATCTGCAAGAAAATAATAAGAAATATGTTGGGGACCTGGGATTCGAACCCAGGTCCCATGGGACTTTGAACTAACACGCTTGCCACTGGACCACTGTACCCTTTTTGTTAGTGGAATAGGTAAGAATTAATATATGGAAAATAAACAATTATGCCTAAAATAAAAAAAATAAGCGCGTATATTTTGAATGGACGAATGGGATATGGCCACGTGATCGTCTTCTTCGCTGACCCCCTGGTTATTTACCTGCGGATTTCATCCGCAGCTAAATTCGTAGCCGCCTTATAAAATCTATCCTAGGCCATAGAAATCAATTCCAAGACCATGGTTCGATTCGTCTGGGTCTCGTGAACACATCTATATCCATCAATTGCCTCGATTTCACCTGTAGCAAAAACGCCTAAAAACAAGAAAACCTAACCCTAGTTTCGGGTAGAGCTTTACAGGCTACAAAAACACAATTCAATATTGCAGATAGCTTGGAAATCATGCAAGGACCAAGAATATGTCCATGGTTTGTCAAAAAATGCAAGAATCCAAGGTTGCGATTTCAAATGCAGGGTCGTGTTCAAGAAGACTTACAGCACGATTGGGGATGTCTCAGAGCTCGATTTTGATTGCTAAGGCTTTAGTGGATATCAAACAAGAAGTCTACGTTGAGTTCTTGTCTTGAATTGGCCTCTAACCAAGATTTCTGTTCCAAGCTTTTTTAAGCTTTTTCAAGTTTTTCTTTTGCAGATTGTGCAGCCTCTTGGTTCTTATTTTCGTGCCTTTGCATTGTACAAGTATAAGGGAATGAATTAGGTTTAGTTTTGGGCTTTGAATCCATGAGCATTGATGATTTAGGATTTGCTTTGATCCTCCATGAACAAATTTGTCAAAAAATCCAATATTTGTTCATGATATGGCTTTATTCGAGTTTGATCTTGTCCATGATGATAATAAAGACCTGTATCACTCAAAAAGATATCAAGCTATCAATTTTTAGATTTTATTTAGATTTAAATTGATTTAAAATGAATTAATTCAATAAAAATCAAATAAAATAGAAAAACTAATGAATTGACATAAAACTGAAGATAGGACACGTGTGTGGTGTGACAAGATCAAATCAAGTGGAAAAAAGTTGGGCCATTTGACAAAATTTGAAGTTTTGGGGATAGTTGATTTTTGGCAATTTTGGAAAAATACCCAACTTCAACAATGCATAACTTCTTCAATTTTAAACTTTTGGAGATGTTCTTGGACTTTTTAGAAACCTTGAGATGTCCTATAACCAACCCTTTTTGTCTAATCTCATTTCGATGTTCCATGCTCAAGTTATAAGCTTTGGAAAAAAAGGTGTTTTTTTTTTACTTTCAAAAATGACCTATAATGTCCAAATTTATAACTTTTTGTGAGTGAATTTATTTATCTTGGGGTGTGAATATGGATTGTAGGAAATTGCATCCTATTCAAAATTAGTTTTGGATGGGTCATTTCTCATAAAGTATGATAAAGTTACGCTTGGTCAAAGTTGAGTTGACTTTTCCTACAAAACCCTAATTTAGCAACTTTTGAATCTTGATGAATCTTGAGCAATCCTTGATGAATCATGATCAACCCTTGATCAAATGATGAATTATCCTTCAAAATGAGAATGTTGACAAAAATTCTTGAGGTTTGACCATTTGTAGGTCACAATTGACTTTTGCCCAAGCACGGTCGATTTTTGGGCCTCTTGAGCAATTGACTGACCAAACTTCCTCTGCAAGGCTTGAAATTTGACATGGATTACCTTGAGAACATATTAGGAAATTTGGGAGAACTTGAGGTCATTTGGATGTAAGTACCTTGATGCAACACAAAACCCTAATTTGAGATTGACTGCCTTAGGAGATGATTTGACTGTCCAACTCTTGAGCAATCTTGAACCACTTGGGGATTTTTCTTGACATGTCTTGAGAAATATGGGAGGGCAAGTTTTGGGGTACAACAGTTTCCCCTGTTCAATTTTCTTAAACCTGAGGATATAGATTGGCTCTCGGGCCTTTAGTGATCCGAAGGTGGAAGATGATTGAACACTAGAGTGCCCAGAAATTTGCCCTCGCATGAAGTGGTATCAGCATGGTGATATCGAGAATGGGCTTACTGATTCCATTTGGAGGTTTTGTCTCTTTTGACTATATGGGTATCAGAAAAATCTTTAGGAATCAATTTAACTGGTTTTGTCTCCTTTGACGGGATTGTCTCTTTTGACGGGTCAGCCTCAGAAAAATCTTTAGGAATCGATTTAACTGGTTTTGTCTCCTTTGACGGGTTGGCCTCAGAAAAATCTTTAGGAATCAATTTAACTGGTTTTGTCTCCTTTGACGGGTTGTCTCTTTTGACGGGTTGTCTCCTTTGACGGGTTGTCTCTTTTGACGGGTTGTCTCCTTTGACGGGTTGTCTCCTTTGACTGCGTTCGCATCAGGAAAATCTTTAGGAATCGGTTTAACTAGTTTTTGTCTCCTTTGACTGCATTTGCATCAGAAAAATCTTTAGGAATCGATTTAACTGGTTTTGTCTCTATTGACGGGGTGGCCTCAGAAAAATCTTTAGGAATCAATTTAACTGGTTTTGTCTCTATTTACGGGGTGGCCTCAGAAAAATCTTTAGGAATCGATTTAAATGGTCTTGTCTCCATTGACGGGGTGGCCTCAGAAAAATCTTTAGGAATCGATTTAACTGGTTTTGTCTCCATTGACATAGCTGAGAACTTAAGTGCATCTTTCTTGAAAGGTAAAGGTCAGTCATATGCAATGCATGATGGGGATCAAGCAATGATGTTCTCAACATAAATGAGATTGTATTTGTATGATTCGTATATGCATGTATCATGATGTATAGAAATGTGATGTTTGAGCTGGGGAAAATAAATCCCGGATAGCTGCTGGAGAATAGAGTTGAATTCTTCGTTTCCGTTGGGGATGACAATGAAGGTGATTGTGAGAATAAACCTGCAGGATAAGAGAAAACTCCGTTGGGGAATAAACTGATGAGGAGATTAATCTGAGGGGAATTATTCTGTGGGGAAGAGATATGCTCTGCTGAGGATTTTAACGATAAACTCCGCTGGGGATTTCGCTGATAAACTCCGTTGGGGATTTCAACAATAAACTCCGATGGGGATGGATTACCATTGCTGGTGATATTGAATCTGTTGAGGATTGAATTCTTGTTTGTGAAAGGAAAGAACTTCGCTGGGGATGATCTTTCAGTTGCAACTTGCTGGGGATAACCCTGTTAGACTTTTGTGGGGATAACCCTCTGAATTTGGCTGGGGAGATTTATTTTTGTACTCCGCTGGGGATAAACTTCTAGAGTCTACTGGGGATGATGCTTCAACTCTGTTGGGGAAGCCTTTTTCAGACCGTGCTGGGAAAATATTGGCTCCACTGGGGTATCTTGTTCTGCCGGGGAACATTCTTATACTCCGCTGAGGAATATTAAGACTGTCGGGGATACTCTTATACTTACTGGGGAATATTCTTACACTCTACTGGGGAATATTAAGACCCTTTTAGTGCTGATGGCAGACCAACTCTGCTTGGGGAGAGTATTGCTGATTCGTTCATGGTTGTAAGTCTTAGCTGGGAGAGCTAACATTGCTGCCTTATTCTGCGGGGAGTGAAGGTATCTTAGCCGTATTCTTCAGCTGAATATACCTTGGTACCTGGTGGACAGAGCAACTATACAGTTCAGACAATTCTTATTTGCCCCTGTTTATGCTATTACCAGTAATTCATCTTTCGTTTCGCATGTAAATATTTATGATCAACAATTAATGTCAAATGCATATATCAATAATGAATATTGGACGTTCTTTGCAAAACAAAACAGATAAAGGAAAAACAGTTTGAGATTTCTTTGAAAATGAACTGTATTGATTTTGAAGTTTAGCCTTTAAAATGGGCGTTTTTGTACAAGAGGTTGGCGTCCTAGTAAGAGAACGCCGTCGAATAATAGAATTTATACAATTTGTGAAAAACTAATCAAAACAGCTATGTGAATGATCCCACTGGGTTCCAACTCTGCTATTGCCTTTATGTCCTCAAGCATCTCATCACTTTGCTATCGGTTGAAGGTGAATCAGATTGATTAGTGCCGTCCGAGCTTGGTGGTCGATACCAAAGTCTGGATGCCAGGTGATCCAATGAGACATAGTGTTACGCTTATCCCTAATTTTTTTATGGACCGCCCTTTCGGGTTTTCAGTCCACCGGGATACCCATTTTTGCTCAAGTTGCCTTTTCAGGTTTCGACTTGCCGGGTGTACAATTTTTATTTTATTTTCATCCCTTATTTTTGCCCGAACCCTTTTGGTTCGCCGGGAAGCCCTTATTTTTGCCTAGGCCAGTCAACCTAGTGGGTCTTTGATTATGCGTAGTATCTTTTTACTATGTCTGCATTGACGGGGTGAGGAAGGTCGTCACCATCCATGTTGGTTAGAATCATGGCTCCTCCTGAGAAAATGTTCTTAACCACAAATGGCCCTTCATAAGTAGGGGTCCATTTTCCCCTGGGATCACCTTGAGGTAGAATAATGCGCTTGATTACCAGATCCCCAACTTGATACTCTTGTCGTCTGACTTTCTTGTTAAATGCCTTGATCATCCGCTTTTGGTACGTCTGACCATGACAAATAGCAGTAAGTCTCTTTTTGTTGATTAAGTTCAGCTGATCAAGCCGGGTCTGAATCCAGTCGTCTCTGCTCAAACCTGCATCCTTCATGATTCGAAGATAGGGTATTTGAACTTCAATGGGCAAGAGTTCCTCCATACCATATACCAAGGAATATGGTGTTGCCCCTGTTGACGTCCGTGCTGAGGTACAATACCCATGAAGAGCAAATGGTAACATCTCGTGCCAGTCTTTGTATGTCAATGTCATCTTCTGCACGCTCTTCTTAATGTTCTTATTAGCCGCTTCTACAGCCCCATTCATCTTCGGCCGGTAGGGAGAAGAGTTGTGATGCTGTATCTTGAATTGCTCACAGAGCTCAGTGATCATCTTGTTGTTGAGATTGGTACCATTGTCCATAATGATCCTCTCTGGTACACCGTATCAACAAATCAGATTATGCTGAATGAATTGTGCCACGACGTTCTTGGTTACAGTAGCAAAGGAAGCTGCTTCAACCCACTTCGTAAAGTAATCAATAGCTACCAGGATGAAACGATTCCCATTGGATGTCGTAGGTCTGATCTCGCCGATCATATCAATGCCCCACATTGCAAAAGGCCACGGAGCTGTCAAGACGTTCAGAGGTACTGGAGGTATGTGCACCTTATCAGCATGGACTTGACACTTGTGACATGTCCGAGAATGCTGATAACAGTCGGCTTCCATTGTGGACCAATAATATCCTGCCCGTAGGATTTTCTTTACCATGGTATGTCCACTGGAATGAGTTCCGAAAGTACCTTCATGTAACTATGCCATGATCCATTCTGCTTCATTCTTATCCACACAACACAGTAAGGTCGAATCATGGTTACGCTTGTAAAGAATGCCATTGCTGATGAAGAACTTCGTCACGAGCCTCCTCAGAAACTTCTTGTCATTAACAGATGCACCCTCGGGGTACTCCAGAGCTTCAAGATACCTTTTTACTTCGTGAAACCAGGTTTTATCTGCTACCTCTTTTGTTGTATGTCACAACAATATGCAGGTTCGTCCAATCTTTCAATGATGATCCGGGGAGCCTCGTTGTCCCAATTGACCTTGAACATAGAAGACATCGTAGCCAGCGCGTCCGCCAACTGATTCTCCTCTCTAGGGAAGTGTTCAAAGGTTATCTCCTCGAAATGGGGAAACAATGTCAACACATACTCCTTGTAAGGAATAATATTTGGGTGTTTCGTATCCCACTCGCCTTTGATCTGACTGATCACGAGAGCCGAATCTCCGAAGACACTTAGAAATTTAATCCTTAGGTCAATTGCTACTCGAAGACCCATAATGCATGCTTCATACTCCGCCATATTGTTGGTGCAGTTGAAACATAGTCGGGCGGTGAATGGGAGCAGTGTTGTCAACCAGAACATTGATATGAGGTAGAGGAAAATCATCCTTAGGACTCGCCCTGTTCAAATCCCTATAGTCAACACATATTCGAACCTTACCATCCTTCTTCGGCACAGGAACCACATTGGCCACCCACTGAGGGTAAGAAGTAACTGCTAGAAAACCGGCGTCAAACTGTTTCATAACTTCAGCCTTGATTTTCTCAGACATCTCTGGGCGCATTCGGCGGACCTTCTGTTTTACTGGAGGACAGTCTTCCTTGGTAGGCAAGCGATGAACCACAATATCGGTATCCAAACCAGGCATATCTTTATAAGACCAGGCAAAGATCTCAACGTAGTCACGCAACATCTGAATCAACCGTTGTTTCACACTAAGCTCCAGGTTTGCACCAACCTTAACTTCCTTCTTATCTGTCTCAGTACCCAGATTCACTGATTCTACCGACTCTTCATGTGGCTGTATAACCCTCTCTTCTTGAAGTAGCAGTCTAGCAAGTTCACCAGGAACTTCGCGATCATCTTCACCTTCGTCTTCGGCAAATTTGATCGGATTTTCGAAGTCATAACTGGCAGTAGCAGAGTCGTTACCAGTGAGATCCAGAGCGGATGTGGACCTGTGTACGTGAGTGTGTGTAAAATAGCTGTTTTGCAATATACAATAAAGAAAAACAAGGAGCGCAAAATTTGAAATGCAAGAAAACATCCAATGATTTTATTAATGATATATGAAAATGACACACATAAAGCCCTCACAAATGAAGCCACAGTGCCCCGGGTAAGACATCGGGCCATAAAGTTTAAAACATTGTCTGTTACATATTAAAAACAAAAAATTTCATTACTGGGTAATAATGGAAACGGGCATAGAATCCTTCGCTGTCAAGTTGCTTAATCCACCATTGGCAGTCGGGTAGATCCAACTGTCAATATCAAACTCTTCATCATCGTCATCTCTGATAGCATTCACCCCTGCATCTTGTTTAGGCTTCTCTGGTGTTCTGAACTCGATCCCCTCCGCATCAATAAAATCTTGTACCTTGTTCCTCAAGACCCAGCAATCATCTGTGTTATGCCCCGAGCTATCAGAGTGAAAAGCACAACGGGCATTAGGGTTGTACTTTGGTGAAGTTGTATTTGGATTCTTTGGGGCTTCCTTTGGAATCACCAGATTGGTCTTCAACAACTGTGGCAGAATCTGAGACAAAGTCATGTTGAGACGGGTGAATTGCCTTCGAGGTCTCTCATCCTTTTGTTAATTGTTGTACTGAGGAGCACTAGCAGGTTTTGAAATAACAACCGCATTAACAGCTTGGCGACGTTCAGGTCTATTCTGGTTTCTTGAACTGTAGACAACACTGGACTCTTTCTTAAATGACTTCTTCTCGGTGCTTGATGAAGCACCCTTCTGTATCTTACCAGCCTTAATACCAGCCCCAATCCTCTCACCGATAAAAATAAGCTCTGTAAACCCAGATGAAGAGCTTCCAATTAAATGGTTGAAAAATGGACCAAACAGGGTCCCCAGAAACATATCCACAAGCTCCCGATCAGCCAAGGGTGGTTGCACTCTACCGGCGAGGTCCCTCCACTTATGAGCATAATCTTTGAATCCTTCGCCCGTCCCCATTGACATACCCTGGAGTTGGGTACGCGTGGGAGAAAGGTCGGAGTTGTATTGATACTGCCTGTAGAAAGCAGTAGCCAAATCTTCCTAACTGCGGATGCTGGCTCCGTCCAACTGGTAGACCCACTCAAGCTGAGTCCCTGAGAGACTGTCTTGGAAGAAGTGGATCCATAGGTTTTTATCAGCAGTGTACGGCTGAATCTTCCTCACATATGACTGGAGGTGCAGCTTCGGACAAGAAACTCCGTCATACTTGGCAAAGGTTGGTGCTTTGAACTTGTGGGGAATCACTACCCCAGATGATAGACCTAGATCACCAAAGTTCAGACCAGGTACTTTCTGAACTTCCATAGCACTCAACCGGTCTTCCAGTTGTTTGTATCTGTCCTCGGCAGGTGGATATTATTCTTCATCGAAGTCCGTCTCGTTGTCGGAGACCACAGGGCTAGGAGCCCTCCTTTCTTCCTGACTATCTTTCCCTCCAGATGAGGTGGTCAAATCAACTTCATTCTGAAGCCTGTGTCCAAACCTAGGACCAGTGTTTAACAGGATGGTCCTCTTCTTCCTCTTCTTCTTCTCTTTCAGAATCAAGGTCTTCAGGTCTTGCTGACCCTTAGCTAGATTCATGAACAACTCTTGAAATTGGGCATTCTGGGCCTGGAGGGCCTTGATGGCTTGCTCAGTTGAAGGTTCAGCAGACATGATGAGTGCTGAAATAAACAACGAAGAAGATAAGAGACCTGTTATGGAGTGCATGGGATGAAATGCGTATGACATGATTTCAAAGACAAACGAGAGATTCAAATTTGTAAACCAGAAAGGAAACACACTTTATTAGAAAAACTTTGGAATTCAAATTGTTCAACTGATGCCATTAAAGAGTTACATGAAAATAAATACTGAAAAGTAAATAAAAACTAGAAAGGAAATCATCAAAGGCCCATCAATGCTCCCATGGTCTCTTATTCCTAGTGCGGACATAGTAATTGAGAATTCGTCCGTTCTCCATCTGTCTAGTCAACCTCTGGATCTTCTGTTCTTGCTCGTTGAACTTCTCTCGATAAGAATCCTGTTCTTCCCTCAGTTGCATCCAAGACCTTTTCAGTGCTCTAATGTTAGTGGGCATATAAGGATGGAGGATGGTTGGAAGAACCCCTTCTTCATTAGCAACTTCAAGAGTGACAGGTCGGACGACTTCATAAGGCATACCCAGCTTTTAGGCACGGATACGGACCCATATGAGATATGGCTCCATTAGAAGGGAAGTCTTTGGACCTAGCTCATGTGGATCAGATTGGTGAACTCTATCCCAAGCCCTTATGAATATGCGACGCTGCTCGTCGCTATCCCCTTGAAAGTCAAAGATGATACTAGGCATTAACAACTCATGAGGTCCTTCTCTTTGGGCTCTTCCAAACTGACGTAAGGCTAAGCATGGGTTGTAAGAAATTCCCCCATAGGTCCCTATCAATGGAACATTAGGGTACTCCCCACATCGATCAATAATAGTCACCTCATCCATACCCTTGAGAGTCCAGATAATGTCATTATGCGAGAGAGACATAACCCTATAGGCCCAACCCATGCCTTCTTTGTTCTTCAGCACTGACTTGGGAATGTGCGAAATAAACCACCTTGCCAATAACGGAGCACAGCACATCAAGGTCCCCCTCTTTCGGGCAGTACGAGCATAAAGCTGATGAAGGATGTCACCCAAGAGAGTGGGTACAAGATTGCGAGAGATGAAGATTTTCACCGCATTCACATCAACAAAGGTGTCAGAGTTCAGAAACAATTCCAAGCCATATATCAGAAGAGCCAGAATATCCTCGAATGCCTTGAAGTCTAGACTATCCCAGAAATAGTTAGCTTTACCAACCAAGAACTTAGCTAGAAAGCCCTTTGCTCCACTTCTAGTCTCCCAATTAGCCATTACCTCTTCTTTAGTCATATGAAGGGCTGCAATAATCTCTTCGGGCCTAAGGGTCTTTTCCCAACCAGTAAATGGGGTCTGTTCCAGAACAGAGATACTGAGTAGCTCAGAGAACTCTTCTAGGGTGGGAACCAACTGGTAGTCCTGAAAAGTGAAACAATGGTACAACAGATCATAGAATTGGACTAGGACACTCATTATCTGCTCGTCCAGTTTGGAGGTGACCAAACTGAGAAGATAACCATGTCTTCTGATGAAAGAGCTAGTATCAGACATCTTTGCAACCAAATCTTTAAGCAAGGTGGGAACCTGGACAAAGTTAATCCGGATGGTATTCCTACGCATGGGCATCATGATGACCTACAAAATAGAACAAAGATGAATCCCTCCTGTCTTTGAAATAGGTTAGTCCAATGCAAGATGTATGCAATGTTATGATGTCATGATGTCATGATAGTAAGCACACCACAGGTATCCACAAATAGCAAACATGGTAAAGGCACACAAGTCACAGAGAGCCCTTAGATTTCAGGCTGGCAAGGAGCTTAGGTACTACCCTCTTTCAGTTCAGTTGGTTTAAACCTGTCCTAAAAATAGTAACCGGGTTCTAGAGGATCTCAATATCACTAACTACCCTCAATTGGTCATAATTCCAGTTTAGCAACCTTTTCTTGTGGCCGGAATCATCGCGAGAGTTTAGTCTCAATGAGTGTAGCATACTGCTACTGTTCTATGGCCAAGTTGGTCAATATAAAGGTTCTAAGGTCAGTTGGTGCTTAATGACCCCTTAGAAGACCCATATTCTCCTCGTTCCAACATAAGGGATATCAGTACATACTAAAGTGCCACACCAACGTAGCTACTGCTTCAACCGTATCGGTCTACACCGTACAGTTCCCTCACAGTTTATTGCTACATACCTAAAGGGTATCCCCCAGATCCGGGTTAGGATCTATAGAAACTCTGATACAAGCCCACAAATATAAAGCATACAAAGCATACAATTGAAAACAACAGTGATCTAATCCTAAGGTACACCCCACTTATGAACTCCCCAACAGAGTCGCCAGTTCTATGATACGATGGGAAGAGAACTGAATGCTTTTGGAATGCTGGTTTGCGTTTTGCGTTTGTTTTCACAAAATGTAGCGGTAAGCAAGAGTCACCATCGTCTTTTATTTTATCCAACAAGGAAAGGAAAAAAGCACAGAAAAAATCCGTTTTCGAGATGTTTCTCGGGTCCGGGGGGTAGATTATAGAAAGGGAAGGTGTTAGCACCCTTTCTATTTGTGGTTATCCACGGGCTCTTAGGTACTTGCTCAATGTGTTTTCAAAATTTTCTTTTCTTTGTGTTTGTGGGTTTGAGAGAAGTTTTTGTTGGAAAGGTGTAAGTGCGAAAAGTTTTGTTTTGTTTTGAAAGGAGCAAGTACTTAAGAACCATCTACCTACTCGAAAAAGGAATTAATCTGTGCAAATGTCCTTTAGACAATGCTATCCCACTATGAATGAGTAGGTAGCACCGTCGTTGGAGTTTAAGGGTCAATTCGATTAAGGGACGTGTGGTCACTAAAGCAATGTTAGGACGCCTTAGCGGTAACCCTAATGTCTTAGATCATTTTTCCGAGGCAACCGTTTCGAGGCAACTATGATCTTTGGACAAGAGGACGACCTCTAAAACTTCCTATACTCAATGACCACGTTCGAAGGCAACCAAGCGAGGTGTACCCTAAGAGTGCGCATGTGCGAGTATGTTGTTTTCAGTTATTTATCTTTGTACATGTCATGGGTGAGCTATGTTGATTTTAGGTTAAAGATTCGATCTTGTCATGCATTCCCTATTATCAAACATCTAACAGTTAATAATTTGCGGAAATTAAATTGCAGAAATTAAATCTAACTATTACAAGGCGTCGGGTATTTACATCGCCAAAAACAACCCTTGAATTTAAAATGCGGAAAATAAATAAAGCGATAAATAAATTAAATGGTCCTAATTAAAGCTATTACATTCCGGGAAACAGATACATCAATATGGCAAAAATAGATCGCGCGCAGAAAGTTAAATCGAATGCGAGTTTTTTAGGGTTTTGACCCTTTTTGAAAAGAAAGCATTTTTTTGGTTTATTTTTGAATTAAATGGAATTAAATCTAAGTTAATAATTAAATTAATTAATTAAAGAAAATATTTTTGGATTTTTGAGTATTTAAAGAAATAAAATAAATTGATTAAAAGTTAGTAAAACCTAATTATCTAAATTAATTTTAATTTATTGCAAAAAATATTAAAAGTTAAACCTATTTAAAACTAAATTAATTAAGTTAGTATTTATTTATAAAAATAAAATGCTGAAATTAATTTTAATAAATAAAATATTTTTTTGTGTTTTTGATTTTATAAGGAAAAATTATTAATTGGTTAGTGATAATAAAAATAATAATTTAACAAAACAATTAAATAAATATAATGAAAAGAAAAAAGAAATAAACCAAAGGGGGTGTTGGGCCCAAGAGGAGGTTTGTTCAGCATTTTCCAAGCCTAATTACACTAGCCTGCGTTTGACCTTTGCAGATTCTCTATGGCCTGTGGACTAGGGAGCATGATGCACATCTCATCCGGGCCATCAGATTTGGCCTGAAGACCATCTGGCGCGTTGAGATCTGAAGTCCATGGTGCATTGCAATATGTGAGGCACGCTGAATCATCTGCAAGAAAATAACAAGAAATATGTTGGGGACCTGGGATTCGAACCCAGGTCTCATGGGACTTTGAACTAACGTGCTTGCCACTGGACCACTGTACCCTTTTTGTTAGTGGAATAAGTAAGAATTAATATATGGAATACAAACAATTATGCCTGAAATAAAAAAAATAAGCGCGTATATTTTGAATGGACAAATGGGATATGGCTACGTGATCGTCATCTTCGCTGACCCTCTGGTTAATTAGCTGCAGATTTCATCCGCAGCTAAATTCGTAACTGCCTTCTAAAATCTATCCTAGGCCATAGAAATCAATTCCAAGACCATGGTTCGATTCATCTGGGTCTCGTGAACACATCTATATCCATCAATTGCCTTGATTTCACCTGTAGCAAAAACGCCTAAAAACAAGAAAACCAAACCCTAGTTTCGGGTAGAGCTTTACAAGCTACAAAAGCACAATTCAATATTTCAGATAGCTTGGAAATCATGTAAGGACCAAGAATATGTCCATGGTTTGTCAAAAAAATGCAAGAATCCAAGGTTACGATTTCAAATGCAGGGTCGTGTTCAAGAAGACTTACAGTGCGATTGGGGATGTCTCAGAGCTCGATTTTGATTGCTAAGGCTTCAGTGGATATCAAACAAGAAGTCTACGTTGAGTTCTTGTCTTGAATTGGCCTCTAACCAAGATTTCAGTTCCAAGCTTTTTTAAGCTTTTTCAAGTTTTTCTTTTGCAGATTGTGCAGCCTCTTGGTTCTTATTTTCGTGTCTCTGCATTATACAAGTATAAGGGAATGAATTAGGTTTAGTTTTGGACTTTGAATCCATGAGCATTGATGATTTAGGATTTGCTTTGATCCTCCATGAACAAGCTTCCAAATTTGTCAAAAAAATCCAATATTTGTTCATGATATGGCTTGATTCGAGTTTGATCTTGTCCATGATGATAATAAAGACCTGAATGACTCAAAAAGATATCAAGCTATCAATTTTTAGATTTTATTTAGATTTAAATTGATTTAAAATGAATTAATTCAATAAAAATCAAATAAAATAGAAAAATCAATGAATGGACATAAAAATGAAGATAGGACATGTGTGTGGTGTGACAAGATCAAATCAAGTGGAAAAAGTGGGCCCATTTGACAAAATTTGAAGTTTTGGGGATAGTTGACTTTTGGCAATTTTGGAAAAATGCCCAATTTCAACAATGCATAACTTCTTCAATTTTGAACTTTTGGAGGTGTTCTTGGACTTTTTAGAAACCTTGAGATGTCCTCTAACCAAAACCTTTGGTCCCATCGCATTTTTATGATCCATGCTCAAGTTATAAGCTTTGGAAAAAAGGTGTTTTTGTTGACTTTCAAAAATGACCTATAATGTCCAAATTTGTAACTTTTTGTGAGTGCATTTATTGATCTTGGGGTGTGAAGATGGATTGTATGAAATTTCATCCTCTTAAAAATTAGCTTTAGATGGGTCATTTCTCATAAAGTATGAGAAAGTTATGCTTGGTCAAAGTTGAGTTGACTTTTCCTACAAAACCCTAATTTAGCAACTTTTGAATCTTGATGAATCTTGAGCAATCCTTGATGAATGATGATCAACCCTTGATCAAATGATGAATTATCATTCAAAATAAGAATGTTGACAAAAAATCTTGAGGTTTGACCATTTGTAGGTCACAATTGACTTTTGCCATAACACAGTCGATTTTTGGGCCTCTTGAGCAATTGACTGACCAAACTTCCTCTACAAGGCTTGAAATTTGACATGGATGACCTTGAGAACATATTAGGACATTGGGGAGAACTTGAGGTCATTTGGATGTAAGGACCTTGATGCAACACAAAACCCTAATTTGAGATTGACTGCCTTAGGAGATGATTTGACTGTCTAACTCTTGAGCAATCTTGAACCACTTGGGGATTTTTCTTGACATGTCTTGAGAAATATGGGAGGGAAAATTTTGGGGTACAACAGTTAGCTTCAGGGCAATGATATCTACATGTTTTGTTCACAAATAATTCATTGATGATGCCTGTATGAAGAGTTCCAAAGTTAGAAAACTTACCTCAAAACTGGAAATCGTGTTTTGAGTTTGAGCTTGTTTCAAGTGATGGTGATGATCAGGTTAGCCTCCTTGAGGTCCCAGGAAGCTAATGCAATGATTAGCTTGAGCAATGGATGGCTGAAATAGTTTGGAGAAGTCAATATGAAGAGCTCTGTTGTTAGAAATGGAGGATGGTGTGAATGGTGTTACAGTTCTATAACAGGGTGTGGGATCAACTCTATATGATGTTTATAAACTTTAGAAACTAAAAGGCCAAGAAACACACGAGTAGATTATGAGTTTCAAGTTTTTGGTCAGTTTGTGTGAAAATGGAAGTGTGAAGTGTGATTCTGAGTTCTAGGTTCTTTCAAGGATTGAGCATTCGTGTGTTTGTGGTCTAAGTTTTGTGTATGTATAAACAAAAGTGTTTGAGATCTTTTGACAATCAGAAGTACAAGTTTCTAGCTTTTGGCTAGGTTACTTGATTTTGAAGAAAAGAAGGAAACAAGTTTCAAGAAGAGGTACAAGCATGGGATGGGTGATTGTAAGTCTTTGAAACTTTTCTCATGATTTATAGGACTTGCTTAATCATAAGAGAACAAGTGCAAGGCTCAAGAACAAGTTTTGTACAAAAAGTCACTTTATCAAAATGGTAATGTAACCTTTCTTCCAAAAATGGATATAAAGCATGTCCATGCATTGAATGCTTGAAGTGAGGCCTCTAACAGCTGTGTAAACCATTAATTATGGAGTGCCTAACAAGTTTGAGGCCTGCAA
Source organism: Vicia faba (assembly GCA_948472305.1). Classification (NCBI taxonomy): domain Eukaryota; kingdom Viridiplantae; phylum Streptophyta; class Magnoliopsida; order Fabales; family Fabaceae; genus Vicia; species Vicia faba. The sequence continues at coordinate 1,096,216,122 of OX451738.1, forward strand.
AGTAGAGTTAATGCAGCACAACTTTGAATTTGAATCTTGTTCATCACTAACATGACTTGTAATTAAAGTGATAAAAACCCAACTTCATCTCTTCGATTCTCCCTACTCAAGAATGATCTCAAGGAGTTCTTGGACATTTTGGAAAGCTTGAAATGTTCTCTACAACCCATCTTTGAATTTATTTTGAATATTACCATTGGAACTATATGAAAAAGTGTCATGAAGTTATGTCAAAATCCTGACTAAATTAGGGCAAAATTTCATTAAGTGTTTAGTTTCATGACCACATGTTTATAAAATTATAACTTGAGATCTAAGCATTTTTGCAAGGAGTTGTGTAAAGAAAATTTGTAGATTTCATGGATATCTACAACTTTCATGTTGGAAGTTTCTCTTGAATCATCATGCATCATGGTGAAAATTTTGCTCAAATTTATGAAAAAACACGAAATTTCCAACACTTGGAAAAATTTCTAAGTTTTAGAAATTTTGACTATTCAAAATGAAATCTTGACTTTTTTATTTCTTGATGAATAAGTTTCATATTTTTACATTTTTTGATGATTTATGATCTTTGGCACTTGAATTTGACCAAAAAGTCAAGGTTTGACTTTTCAGTATACAGTTGACTTTTGATCAGTTGACTGTAAAATTCATCTGTCAATCCAATGGACTTGTAATGTTTTGAGCCATGTCATTAGGTCAAAATGATGCAATTGGACTCTTGAGATCATGCCTTAAACCAATTGACCATTTGCTAGGTCAAAAATCAGAAATTGCCCTTTCCTAGTCAAAACCCTAATTTTGACCATTTTGCCCTTTTGGAGATTTGATCAAATTTCTTGAGGAGTTGTGGTCCAAACTTGATCAAATGATACCTATGAGTCTAAAATGTTTATGTGGATAAAAAATTATGAAGTTTGGCTGTAAATTTGCCATGGTTGACTTTTTCCTCAATACAGCTGATTTTTAGGTCAATTGCTCAATTGACTGAGCAAAAGTGTGATCCAAGGCTTGAAACTTGACATGAGTAATCTTGGGGGTCCATAATGATCCATGAAAGTCACATGGGACATTGTAAGTTCAAAAATACTTGTGCAAACTCAAACCCTAATTTTGGTCATCAGTGCTTAAGGAGGTGTCTTGAGTTGATCAAACCCTAATGCAGTCTTGAGTCAAGGATATCTTGTGAGTAACTTCTTGATAAGTGAGAGGGAAATTTTTTTAGTACAACAAAGATATTGTTTTAACTTCATACACCTTATATTTTTTCTTCATACCTTCACAAACTAGATCAACATCATATGGTGATGAAGATGATGGTAGCAAGTGTATAGTATGAGTTTATAAATGGTTTTTCATGTGCAGCTAGCAAGTGTTTATGGTTCTTTACTTATCACTTAAAGCTTCAAGAAATGGTTAGTTGTTCAGTTCTTCTAATCTATGTAAAGTAATTCGATATTTTTGTTGATAAATATTGTTAGTGGGTTTGTTATATTATATGTGATTGCTTGTTTCATTAACCCCGCATTGAACTTGCATTCATTTAAAAAGATTTTTAAGATAATAATTTAAAAAATTAAAATATTCTTGAAAATAAACTTATATGATCCAATATTTTTTCGAATTACATGCATCTTGTAAATCATAATTCTCTCTTCAGTGTATAGAATTTCATTCAATGTCACAAATTATTCAAAACAATGTTCATAAATGGATGTCATTCTAGATCTTTCGCACAAAACTTAATACTTGAAAAAAAAGTAGAAAAGAAAAGGAAATCAAATTTTATGTGAAAGACTCAGAGTGGCATCCATTTATCAATATTACTTTGAAGAATTTGAGATTGAATCAAAACCTATAGGCTAAAAGAGGAAATCACGATTTATAAGATGCTTGCAATTCGAAAAAGTATTGGATCTTTTAAGTTGTTTTTCAATGATAACTTAATTTTTCTGATTATTGTCTCAAAAACGGTTGCACTTTAATTTTGGTTGTTGTTGGGTTCGAATCCAGTACCTTATATATCAGAATGGTTAATAAACCTAACTGTTGTGATATCATGCAAGCTTACTAGTATACTACAACGGTCTCAGAATCGTGATTGTAAGTTACACATTTACAATAACACTCTCCACAACAACGCCTAGACCTGTGTGATTATATGTGTTTTCTAACCGTTGTTAAATGGGTTTTCCGTAGTAGTGTTTGTAACATCCTTCTTTTTACATAAAAATGTTTTCATCTTCACATCACAATTAAAAAATGGAGAATATATCATCCTACAAATTTCATGGTTTAAATATTTTGGGTTCATAATATAACATGATTAAATAATTATAAGAGGATGTAAATCATTGAATTAATGCAGGAAGACTAAAATGGAGGAAGGCATTATGGGTTTTATGTGACACAAAAATACCGGTTAAGATGAAGTGGAAATTTTATCGGAATGCAGTAAGACTTACGATGTCGTACAAGAACTGAATGTTGGGCGGTTAAGAATCATCACAAGAATAAAATAAGTATAGTAGAGATAAGGATGTTGCATTGGATGTATGTCGAGACTATACATGATAAGATTAGAAATGACAATATTAAATAGAGTGTTGGGCTAACACCTATAGTAAAAAAGATAGTGGGAAATAGACTTTGATGGTTTGGACATGTAGAGAGAAGATCTGTAGATTATGTGATCAGGGGAGTAGATCAAATGGAGATGAGTCAAATGGTTAGAGGTAGAAGAAGACATAAAAAAACTATAAGATAAGTTACATGGAAAGATCTTGAGATTAACATTTTGGATAGAAGCTTGATTTTGCATAGAACATTATGGCGGGAGTTGATCCATGTATCCTACCCCACTTAGTGAGATAATGTTTGGTTGTTATTGTTATTATGTTGTTGTTGTAGTTGCATTTTTTTTTAATTTTCCAAAATAAAATGAATAGGTGAAGGAGCATAAATATCACAACCAGAAGAAACCATGTCAAAAACTCTCTAACGACTATTAACTCAAACAAAGAATAAGGTTCTCAAGGTAGGTAGAAAAATTACAATCGATGACCAACCAAAATACAATTTTCAGGCAAGGGAAATGCTCTTATCTTCCATGTCTTCCTCATTTATTAGTTTACGGAAAATGGAGTCATTGTGAATTTTTTAAATAGTCCATATAATAGAAGGTTGAATCATAGTTAGACCACTTATAACCCTCTCCAAACCTATTAAGAAAGTGAAAAACTAAAAAAACAAGGTAATATTCCTAAGCAAAAGAGTTTTCCTCCCAATCTATTGAAAAATCTTACACCACATATTTGTCACCATATAATAGGTAACAAACAAGTGAGAAACAAACTCTATAGACCCAACATACAACCCACGAGAAACACCATCACTATCAATAATCACCTGACGCATAAATAAACTCTCTCTCTCTCTCTCTCTCTCTCTCTCTCTCTCTCGTTGAAATATTGACTTGGAGAAGTTTCCTAGAAAATACCAACACGCTATAGGAGGCCCTAGTACACTAAATATGAGCCATAATTTGTTCTAAATTGTTGATGAAAGTAATGGAACCATAATTCTCCTAAAAAGTACTTTATAAGAGGATGCAACATCATAAGCACCATCCTCCCCAAGAGACCAATATCAACGGTCTCTTTCCAAGGAAAATATAGTACACTAGATAGTCAAAACAATGTCATCGACTAAGTTCTATTCATAGAAAAAGAAGGATCTCTTATGTGAGTGCACTTGCCCATTAGATATTTTACATGATATCAAAACTAAAATAAATTTAGCATTTATGTATATTGAACGGTATCTCTGAGTATTTATGTGCACCTTTGCATTATGGATATTATAATGCATTTAAAACATGTTTGGGAAAGGTATAATGCACTAAAAATGAGTTTTTACATGAAAAACAATTATATGTGTCGACACATACAATGTATGAGTCGACACATGCTGATCAATAATAAAGCTTGTAGTCTCTGTAACTATGTATCGACACATACAATGTTCAGGTCAACACGTGTACTCCATTTTAAAGCCTGAAAGTCTCTATTTCTTTGTGTCGATGCATGACTTTGAACAAGTCGATGCATGTCATTACACGTGTCGACAAATGACTTATATGTTCCTACACATACTGTAATTTTTCTAAAAAATTGCATTTCTTTCTAATTTCTAAGCCCCCCCCCCCCCCCCCCCCCCCCCTTTTGCCTCCAACTTGCACACATATAAATACTTCATACATGCATCATTTCCAACTTTCTAAAACTATAAACACATACAAAAATGACTTATCATCTTCAACCTCTCATTTATGCATACACACAAACAAATTGCATATAATCATTCTTTGTTTGGGTGTCATCTAGATTTGTGTTGATAGTGTTCAATTTAGGTTGGTGTAACCTAAATTTGGTTGAGAAATTTTTGGGGGTTTCATTCGGAAAAAACGTAGGGTTTGTCCACCAAGATCATAATGTTGATTTGGGTTTTTGCACAAGATTTACAAATATTGGATTTGATCGGGTGAAAGCTTTGAAGAATGAGAGTTCTTGCAAAGGAGTATTGTAATACGGTGAATGATTTGGAAATCTTGGGATACGATAATATGTAATTAGATTCGATCGAGTGAAAGCTTTGAAGAATGGTGGTTCTTACAAAGGAGTAGCATGAGACGATGAATCAATTGGTGTTAACAGGATACTTGGTCAAGCTCAATATCAAGGTAAGGGGTTAGAATCAACATCAAACATTGGGTTTGTAGGGTTGGATTGCTACATTTCTCTTATAGTCGATTTTTTACAAAGTAATAATTTGATATTTCAATTCCAAGCGAAATTAGGGGAAAACATAGCCATATCGAGGACGATTAGTGAATTGCTAAATAAATCCCCGTGTCTCTCTCTCTCTCTCTCTCATTTACTTCTATATACTTTCTATAGAAAATTGTTAAATTCATTTATTGTGTTATCGATATGTATAGACAAATCCTTTGATAACTATATTGGTAATTGCTTTTTTGATTATATTACAATAAATTAGACTGTAAGTAGTATTTCATATAAACAATATTCAAAGGATTTTTTTAAAAAATAGATTGCACACCAAGTGTTCGATAATTTGCTAGTGTATGTTTTATCATTAATTTTATTGGAAATAAGTTTACATTGTGTTCATAACAAAACAGTTAATTGAGAATCTATTTTATTAATATCTTATCATTGTTTCGTATTCCATTTGATTTCTAACACATATATGAGTTTCCAATAGCCGGTTCGGTTTAGACGTCTTGTTTGATCTAGGCTAAAACTCCCGCTTGTCATAGTTTTTCATTTGTTTTCAAAACATAATTTTAAAAAGGTATTTTTACTTTGGGGATCTATGCACCCCCCCCCCCCCCCCTCTATATAAGTTGTCATCATCTAACAAGTAGTATCATGAGCTCTAGTTCATTCCGTGCTTCAAAAATGCTTATTAGATAATGGCTACTGAACCTAAAGGGGCGTATAATAGACGACCGATATTCACCGATGAAAATTGTGGTTATTGGAAAGCTTGTATGCATATTCATATGAATTCATATGATAAGAGTGTGTGGGACGCCATTATTAACGGTCCAACTCAAATGACCGTGATCAATTCTAATGGTGTTGTCACACCTAAACCGGAAGCACAATGGAATAATGATGATAAGAAAAAGTGGGGTTACAATTGGAAAAAACAAAATATTATCATATCTGCTCTTGGTGTTGATGAATTTTATTGTATTTCCCATTGTGAAATCGCTAAAGCTATATGGACACATTACCAGTTGTCCATGAGGAAACTAATGAAGTCAATTAAGCTAGAATTAATACATTAAATCAAGAGTTTGAACTATTTTGCATGAAGCATGGTGAAACCATTGCCAAAATGAAAAAGAGGTTCTCTCATCTCATAAATTGTTTAAATGCACTTGGAAAACCAGTTTCTAATGAAATTGGTACTAATAAAGTTTTGAGGAGTCTTACTAAGGATTGACAACCAAATTTCATTGCGATCAAGGAAGCTAATGATCTTATAACACTAGACATTCCTACATTATCTGGTAAGCTTGAAGAAAATGAGTAAGAACCTGTTTGCTTAGAAAAACATGAGAAGAAGCTAAAGAAGGATAAAGGCGAGGATAAAGAGGTAGAAAAGAAGTCTATTTCTCTAAAGGTTTCTAGTTCGAGGTCCTCAAGAAATGAGCAAACGGATAGTGATATTAGTGATGACGAGAATTTGAATGATGAAGAAATGGGGTTGTTTGCGAAGAGGTGCAATATATACATTAGAAAGAATGGAGTAAATCACCCCGACAAAAACCTCAATAAGTTTAGGACACACTCCACTTCCTCAAGGAAATAATGGAGTAAAGCATTATGACAAAAACCTCATTTTGGGCTTTGCCTTATCTCAGAACTTCATCCTTCCGTCTTTGATTGTGTTCTGCACAAGATCCCTGAAAAGAAAACACTATGAAGTTTTGTGGCCTAAAAAATTGTGATATTTACAAAATCCTCTTTTCTTCAGTTGTTCTAACAATGATATTTTAGCACCAAGTGGCACTATCATTTGGCCATCTTTAACTAACAAGTCGAAAATCTTATCACACTTTGTAACATCGAAAGTGTATGTTCTCTTAGAGAATTTATCATTCTTTTCTAGTTAGACAGGGTTTTTCCATTCAAAGGTGCAAGAACTTTGCAAGAATAAGGTGGCCCTTGTTTCAATTCGGCCAGTTCAATTTCTCTTTCGTCAAAACCTATAGGATCATTATATATCATGATCATCCTCATCCATTTAGACATATGCTACTCTTTCTCTTCTATTATTCTTACTTGCCTTAGCTTTTTCAGCCTTGAAGCCCTCTACCTGTCGAACACTGTATGCCAATTGGGCCATTTCCCTTAAGTATTGGGTATCTAGTTTCTTCCTAATGGAATAATTTAAACCACCAGTAGCCATTTCAATTAACTCATGTCTGGGCACTTGTTTGAAACACCTTTCCTTTAGAAAACGAAACCTATTCAGATAATCATCTATTGGCTCAGTGAACTTGCGCTTGATATTAGTCAATTCCTTTATACGGATCTTTGACTTCCCCATGTAGAATTGTTCATGGAACAATCTCTTCAAACGAGTACAATTATGGATGGAGTTCATTTGGAGTATGGTGAACCATGTAAAAGCGTTCTTGGTGAGGGAACTGGGAAAATACCTTATCCTTGAATTTTCGTTATTAGCAATGTCCCTCGTCTCAGTTAGATACCTTGATATATGTTTGACAGTGGATTCACTGGTATCATTAGAGAATTTTGTGACCTTTCATCCCATATACAACTCAGTTTGCAAAACGTACTCAGATGATAGAGAAGTATAGTTTGGTCTGCGAAGGCCTGTGTTTACCCAATTTCGCACCATAATTATTTCAACCATAGAAGCCAAATTATTTTCTCCTGCCATATCGTCCTGTTGAACTCAATGCACAACCTCATTTGCGTCCTAGTTTCAATTAACCACCACAACCCTTAGGGTTTTTCTCTCTCTAGGTATTGGTTGTTCGGCCCTATATAGTTTGACATGATTTCTCTGATTGATTTCATTTGTATTTGATGCAAATTTTTGGGCCTGGTTAATGGTTGTATCTTCTTCTAGGATTTCTCCTTGGTTTTCCACCATACATTTCCGTCAAGGTTGTCGAACTAGGGCTTGTGGAGCGCCAAAGAAATCTACAATTTGCATCATATGGGCTACCAATTTCATATTTGTTTGATTATTTTACTGATTAGTTTGGGTAGTATTTTGGATCAAAGGGTTGAATATTGTGCCCATTTGTTGGGCAAGCATATGAACCATATCATGGTTACTTTCATCCATTTGTTGCCTTAACATAACCGCATAATTTGTAGTTAAAAAGGCATTGGTTGGGTAGAAAATCATGCCCCTAGGGGTTGAACATTTAGACCCATATTGTTAACAACCGATCCCAACCCTTGCAATGACGAATATGTAGTCACCATTGGATTCGCAAACATTGACGCACTATTATACAAACTTGCCATCACCGAATTTGGTATGCCATATGACTGTTCGCAACCATTCATATGCATTGTAAATCTGGGCATATAGGGCCTAAAACTACTAATCCTATTGGTCTTGGGGTCACCGGTTGACCATGTATTCTTATGAGGGATAATATTGTTCCACTCAGAGTGTTCGATGGTATGGTCTTCATACTCATCATAGAGGGTATTGTTTCAGTCACATTCGTTGTGGTCATATTCTTCCCCTGTCGAATGATGGGGTTGTTCTCCGTGGTTATTTGGTGGATTGACCATCTTCCTAATGTATTTCCTTTTTGGTAACGCCTCGTTATTTCTGACTATCCTACCACTCCTCAACCTCATGCAATGAAGTTTAAGAAATTTATGTATGAAGAACTAAATGCAATTTCAAAATAACTAAGCACAAGGGTCCCATCAGGTGTGCAAATTTGTTTACCTTGGATTTTGGTAAACAACCGCTAGTCTTCTAAAATTGATACTTTGGTTACTTGCAGGATCAACTAAATTGATCCTAGGGCATATGTGCATAGTTTTGTCAATTTTTCTTCATAATGGGTACTTTGACACTACTAGAAATCTTAAAATTAATGCAAATATGATTTATAAAAAGTGAAGGAATGTAAACTAATTTCGACTGAAACTTAAATGCAATAAAATGATATTAATGTAAATGGTTTGACGTTGAATGTAAATATGGTGATTTATACGTATATGATACTCAGAAAACTCTTTCTCAACACACTTAGATACTTTTAGTGATTTTGAGTTTGGTACAAATTGAACATATTGAATCCTAACGCTAAGACTCCTATTTATACTACTTCAAAAGTAACGGTAATAAACGGTCTTCTCTCTAGAGAATGACACGTTCTCGCCTGCATGAACTTTTCCCTTCACAGGCTTGCACGCTTCTTTTAAGAAAACAGATAAGACCAAAAAACAGTTATCATTCTTATTTTAAACTATCTTGTAGAACTCACCTTGGAACCAAGTTTTAAATATTCTAAGTCCCAGACAGTTGTCACCTTATTTGCGTGAGACTCATTCTTCAAAATCCTGGTTGAATTATGGTTGAAACCTTCCTAGTCGCGTCGACTAGCCTTCTTCAAAAATACTTCCTTCAGATTCATTTGACATCTCAAATTCTCTTGAGCGTCAAAATACCAGCTAACAGTTTACTATATTGGAACATTTCTTAATAGTACTAAGTTTTATTCTAGCAGAGATATGAGAACTCTTTTCAACTTCACACTTGGACAAGGTGAGTGAGTGCATTGGAACAATGACATTTTAATTATTTTTTATTTTGATATCTTATTATTTTAATTGGATATGGTAATTTATTCATTTTGAAGCAAATTTAGAATGTCGAGAAAGCATATCAAATGTTGAAGCAAAGCCTAAAATGGAGACGAGAGTACAAACCTGAAGAGATTTGTTGGGTGAGTTAATTCTTCCTTGTCATCAATCACTCTTTATTTTTGTTTTTATTCTTATGTAGTTATTTAACATGTGGTTTCTTTGTTGATTAAAGATGAGGTTTCTAATGAAGTAAAGATAGGGAAAATGTATAAAGCAAATTATAGTGAGAAACATGGAATACTAGTGATTGTAGTGAAAACAAATCACATGTTTCTTTTGAGAATCAATTTTAATACTATATAATCATTTTTATTGTAGAGCGGTGTTTGGAATGATTGAAAATGGAAGATTGGTTCCATTTCTAATATCAAACTAATAAAAATATTCAATTTGTGACACATACAATGCAATCATTTATTGTAATAGGTATTTTTCCTATTCTTGTTGATCCTCGACATCCTAAAAGTTTTTCTCAACAACTCAGTTTTATTTCTTTCTTCAGTTAATACTTGGTGTTTTATGGAGACTGTACTTTGGAGGTAGACATATTTGTAATCTCTATCACACGACTGAGTTGTTGTTTGAAAGAAACTTGGTGATGCATATGTAGTTAAGATTATCGAGCTCGAAGATTAAACTGCATTAATTCAACAACTTTAGTTCAAGAATTAAGTATGGGTTGGTGCCAACACAATAAACTATATCTTTATCTATTTGTTTTAGGGATAGCTATGGTGTTTTGAGATTTGTCATGGAGAGTGGTGCCAAGGGATTGCAAGGTTTGTAATAAATATACAATTTTTAGCTCATTTTTGTTATGTTACTTTTTGTAATGAATATTTATTGTTATTGTTGTTTCATTTGAGTAGGTCATTGTCAGTGGAAAATTAAGAGTTTAGAGAGCCAAATCCATGAAGTTCAAAGATGGTTACATGATTTCTTCTCGACAATCAATCAAGGACTACATTGACTCTGTAGTGAAACATGTATTCCAAAGACATATTTACTTATGATCTAGAACTTGTATAGTTTAAAATCTAAAATGCATTATGAAGCTTTAGAAAATTTAGTTATTATTTTGAATACTAAAGATAGCTAAGAGGATTGAACTCTAGTCCATTTGATTTTACTTTTCTACCGTAGTTTTGAAATTATAGTTTCAAAATGCCACACTTTAAGATTAATATTTCAGATTGCTCTATTTTGTGAATACATTCAACTATTTATTAGGCAAACACATAAATATATTTTTTTGCTTTAGATATCTGGCTATCTATTGGGCGAATACATAAAGAACTCAAAATGAAATTCACAGATTTTACCAATCACTCATTTTGAGTTCTTTATGTGTTTGTTCAATGAAAGACTGAACATCTAAAACAAAAAAAATTCTTCATGTGATGCCCAATAAATGATCGTGTGTCTTTATGAAATGGGCAATTTAGAAAATTAATTTTGAAGTGTACCATTTTTGAATTATGATTTCAATTAGCATGCATGATATATAATTCCAATATATATATATATATATATATATATATATATATATATATATATATATATATATATATATATATATATATATATATATATATATATATATATATATATATATATATATATATATATATATATATATATATATATATATATATATATATATATATATATATATATATATATATATATATATATATATATATATATATATATATATATATATATATATATATATATATATATATATATATATATATATATATTTGAATGAGTTAATTGGCTTTTCCAAATACCAAACTACTAACTCAAAATATAAGTTTTTTTTAACAAGTCAAAACATAAGATTTAATCACATCAAAAGCTAGCTATGCTAAATGAACCTCAACTAAAACAGATTTAGCAAATTCCAAAAGATGAATAAAAACAAGAAAAGAAGAAATTGGGACACTAATAGCAACAAAAGCCATAGCCCCAAAAGCAACACTTGGCCTATTATTCATCTAACTTGGTTTGTAAAACACTCATTGCTTCACATATGATTGAATCATAGTTTGTATAATAGCAACTTTTCTCCCATTCCATCCAATTAGAAGGCGCTTCATAATTCTTCTCAATCATGTTCATCGCATGGATCCTTTCCCCTTAGGATTATCATACTTTCATCCACTAATCTTCCACCAAAATTATTGTCTCTTTTAGAAGCCATAACTGAAACAAACAAAATGGGTTTCTTTGATCTGGTTGATGAAAATTGGTGGAATAATGAGATGGACTTTATCAAAGAAATGGATTGCATATTGATATTGATGTTGTTGTGATTTGGAATATGTTGTACCCCAAAATTTTCCCTCTCATTTTTCATTCAAGATACTATTCTAGGGTTTCTCGAATACTCAATTTGGCACAAAATTTGATCAGACAGATTCTCTTCCTAAGCAGTAAATCAACAATTAGGGTTTGGTATCCCTCAGAGAAAATTGAGTTTTCAAGGTTTCAAATGGTCTTCATGTCTCCTCAAGGATGTTCGTGCCAAGTTTCAAACCTCGCATTGCAAGTTTGCTCAGTCAAGGGTTCAGATAACTGAAAGCGACTACATTGACCCAAAAATTGACCCTTTTGCGAGAACAAGTTCAAAAGATCGTAACTTCTTCATTATTAAATATTTTTGAGTGGTTCTTATTGCGTATGATTCTCTTTGACGCCATATCTAATTTCTCTTCACAAACCAAGAGCTGATTAAATATAGAAGATCACCAAAATTTGAGTACGTTAGAAGTCGCGTCATGGACTTTGACCTAATTTTAAATAACTGTTGTTTGATTTCAAAGATTTGTGATTTCTTCAAATTAGAAGACCTTGAGACGATTATTTCTGTATGTGGTCATAAGTGATGTTGCTCACGGGTTTATCTTCAAAGAATAAAAAATAAAATTGTGTTTGGAAGACTTTAAAAAATTATCAAATCGTCGCAAGTCATTAGTTGATTTTTAAGTGTTCTTAACCATAATTTGTTGAAAGATTGATGAATTTTCTCAGAGCATGTTTGTTTGGCAATGAAGTTCCATCTTTAATCGAGCGTAGCGTGCGAGTCCATTTTGAATGCAAGTTTGAATTGGATACGATTTAAAGATTAAGACTTTCATTTAAAACAACCATGATGTTAGATTCAAGTTAGCCAAGTGGAATTGAATTCTTAAGCATTTATTTTGTTTGAGAATTTGATTGGAGTATAAGGCATATGGTTTATCTAATCATTTTGTGATTGCTTGAAGTACAAGTTACCAAACCAAGATGATTTATTCGAAGCATTCAATTAAGAGTTGCAAAGTTTAAAATAGAACTCAAAGTTTGGTACAACAAATTCATCATTCATACATTTCATTCAAATGTTATGTTATGATTACATTCTTGGACAATTTGTAAAAAAGGGTTTACAATGCAAAATATAAATTACAAATTGTTTGTCTTATTTACAAAGAATCTCAAGTTTTTTGTTTACAAAGGGAAGTTTTACTTCTTCTTCAAGTCTTCCTTGTTTCATCTTCAAGTAATAAATCTAATCTTAGTTTGCATCCAAGCCTTGCTTGCCGTTCATGATACAAGAAAAGGAAAAGTTAGCAAAAATTCAAGCAAAGTAATATGTGAAGAGGAGAAATTCATCATTAGGGTTTGCGTATTGGAATCAGAATTTTGTTTGTTTTAATCACCATCTATTTCTCCCTATTTTGCAAATCTCGAAACCTAAATTTTGGTTCACAAAAAAGGGAAAAAGAAAATATACAAACTGGACAGGCAAGGCGGCAAATGCAAACAGCAAAACAGCAAGCTACCCAAATGCAGCAAAACAGGCAGTAGTTAAACCTGCAATAAAACAGCAGGCAACAAGCGGACAACAACAGCCAGCAGTAGCATATAGCAGCAGAACAGCAGGCAAACCGCTGCTGTAAACCGAAGGCAGACTTGCTGCCAAGCTGCCAAGCGAACAACAGCAGGCAACAAGCAACAAATATATAGCAAAGATGCCAAACAGTAGCGCAGGCGAAACCAAAACAGCAGGAAAACCAAACAGAGTCAAAACAACACAGCAATATTCATTAAAAAAATAGTTAGCTACCACATGCTCAAACAACCTCAAGTACATCATCATTTTCCTTAAATGATACAAACCCTTCAGAATTTCAATAAGTAAACAAAACTGTTTATTTTCATTGAAAGAGGAAAGAGGAAAGAAATCACCTAGCAAGCAACAGTCCAAAGCCTTACATCAAACCAGCACATAAAACCTGTACCAAACAGCCTAAATATATGCTGCAAAATTGCCCAAAATACACCCTGCAAAAACTCTACTACAAAAACAGTTCAAAACTTATGCAAATATTACCAAAAACAGTCAGAACAACAACTACCCGTTTCCTTGTTTTCTGTTGTCCAAACATGTTAATAAGACAGTCTTGACTTGCAAAAACATAGCAAAAACAGAAGCTATACAAGAAAGGCCATAGAACATTTAACCAAATTATTCAAAACTTATCACAATTTTCTGCCCAAATGCCTTGCTTCTTTCACTATAAAAAGCAGTCCAAACATACAAAGAAAGGGAGAGTTTTTTGGACAACACAAAAAAAAGTCTCACCAGAAAAAACCAACAATCTCATAAAAATTCCATCATCTGTTAACATAACATGAGTTCTCAAAGCCTCTCTTCATAAAACAATCACTTCACTACCTCCCTTCAAACCATAACCACATCCTCGTTCTCATAATCCTTGCAAACTTACACAAAAAGCTAACATACTAAGAAACCAAGAACAGAAACCAAGCCATCTCACGAACCAACCATCTCCTTCCTCCAACATTCAAAATGCCTGCAAAAGTCAGAAGCATCAATAAAAATACCGAGTAACATTCCTCTCAATAATGGTTCAATTAAACCTTAGAAGAAGGGATTTCTTGAGTCTTACTTTGTTTCAAAACTCCGTCAAAGAGACTCCGGCTCGGTACATTCTTTTTCCCCTTTTTATTCGCCTTTGCTTCGCATGTCCGCTTGCTTATTAAGACTTTGCGTTGTTGTTGTCTTCAGTTGTTGTTCGTTTTCATTCATTTTCACTTTATTAGGCGATAGAGAAAGATGGATAGAGGAAGTTTTCGGTGAGTGGTGAAGCGATTTAGGTTAAAATTAGCGTAAAAATATAGAATATAGGTGAGGAATAACAGAGACTGTAAGGTTGATTTTGAAAGAGAGAAGGTCCGCGAGAGAGTTTGAAGAGATGAAGAGAGGATTAGAAAGAGAGGATATAGGATTTAGGTTTTAGTTTCAAAGTTAATCAATTTCTATTTGTTCTGAAAAAACCGATGATTGTTTGTGTTAAAATGGTAAAACACTCAATTTTCTCCTTATCCCAATAACAACATATGACGCCTCTATCATGCTTCTAGGGTTTCAAACCCTTTCCTTTCCTTATTCCCAATCGGTTCAGCCCATTGGGCTGCTTGCCCAATCCAATTATCATTTCCCCCTTTATATTTCAATTAAACCATAGAAATCACAGATAAATAGCATAGTTCAATTGGTAAGGCTTGTATATTATAATATAGAGGACCCGGGTTCAACACCTTGCCAGGACATTTTTTTTCTTCTAACTATTTACCCTTAGGAAAAAATTAGTTTAGGTTTAGTTTTTAATTTTAAAATTCAATTAAATCAAATACAACTTTTAAATTAGTTAAATTTTTCTTAGCTAGGAATTTTCATAATTAACCCTTTTTCTTTTAATTTATTTATTTAGTTTCTACATAGAAAAAATACTAAAAAAGAAAAAAAATACGCAAACGATTTATTTTCTTTAGTCAATTATTTTTTTAATATAATATAATTTTATTTTATTTTAAAACTCTTTCTTACAAACCAAAATACCAAAAATTTATATACTTTGTTAATTAATTTTATTTCATAGAGTGTTATGATTTTAATTAATCGTTCAATTCGATTTGGTTGTATTAATTGCCTATTTGGACTTTTAATTGCATTCGACTCATCCCCATTTGTAAAAATTGTACTCCCATTCCCGAAAACTTTATAATAGCGTAGAATTTCAATTTCCGCAATTTATTGTTTTCCTTATACTGTATAGTAATTAGGCGTGCATGGCAAGATTCAAAAAATCAATCGCTAGATAACCTAATTTCAAAGACAAAATAACTTGAATCAAACACACTTTCTCACACACGCACCTCTAGGGTAACCTCGCTTGTTGCCTCAGAAACACGGTCATGTCCCTCGAATATGGGACGCTTTAGCAAAGACCCTTCGATAAAAAAGATCGTAGTCCCTTGATGCCCCTCGATGTTGCCTTCGATAAAACGATCTAGTCCCTTATGAAAATTGCTAAAGCGTCTCACAAGTTGCCTTCTATAACTGTACAAACGTCCCGCGTCTGTCCCTCCACATCCCACGATGGGGCTTCTTATCAAATCAATGGTATGATAGAAACATATAAAGGAGGAAGAAAATAACATTTAAGAACTTTTGAGTAGGTAGATTCGCTCCTAATTGCTCGCTTGCTCACGACAAAAAACATTTTCACACCAATAAATTCATCTCAAAACATTTTCAAAAAGACAATATTTTGTATACGTTCTTATAGAGACGAGAACCATTACAAAAACACCTTTTTAAAATCATTTTCAAAAACACACCACACAAACACCTCTTTGAACTATTTTTCGAAATAATACTTTGTACGCGTTCTTATAGAAACGAGAACCATTACAAAGACATTTTCAAAATACTTTCAAACCCACAAAACAAAGCATATTTTCAAACAAAGCAAGTGATCTAGAAAGCAACTAAGAGCCCATGGTAAACCATGGATAAAAAGGGTGCTAATACCTTTCCTTTTCATAATCTACCCCCCGAACTCAAGAAAACATCTCTAAAGGTCTTTCCTTTTCTTTTCAGCCTTTCCTTATTGGATAAAAGAAAAGTCAACGACGACTCTTGCTATCCGCATATTTGCGATCAAACGCAAACCACCCGCGTCAGTTCTCCCTCAGTATCACAGAACTGGCGACTCTGTTGGGGATTATTTTAAAAGTGGGGTTACCTTAGGGTTTAGATAAAATTTAATTGCTTCCATTGTTTTGACTTGTATGCTTTACATTATGGTTCTTTGTTTGGGTTTGAATCCTCTACCCGGATTTGGGATACATTATAGGTAAGTAGCAATATATTGTGGAAACTGTGCGGGGTATACCAACATGGTCTAAGCAAAAGCTACATTAGTGCGACATATTTATGGGTACCGGTAGCCCTTGAGTAGTCAAGGAGAATACGGGGCCGCTGAGTGATGTCATGAAACACTAATGAACTTTTAGAACCTTTACTTGACCAACTTGGCCATTAGGACGTAGTGAGATAACCGGCTTTGGTGCAGTCCAAAGTTGGTAGATACTCGATACTACACTCATTGAGGTTTGGTTTCTTGGGATATTTCGGTCGCCATTAAAGAGGCTTGCGCTGAAACAATGACCAAGGAAACAAACTAGTGATATTGAACTCCTTAGAACCCAGTTACTATTACTAGGACAGGCTGGAGCCAACTAAACTTCAAGAGGGTACTTACCTATAAAACTCCATGCAAGCCTAAACCTAAGGACTTGTTTTCTTTGTTTGTATATACATACTTGTACATAACATCATGAACATCATATACATTCACTAACCATTTCAAGGATTTTGGGATTCATATTTGTTCTTGTTTTGTAGGATATGGATTCACTTCGCAGGAAAACTATTCAAGTAAACCTCGTAAGGATTCCTCCTCAACTCAAAGAGTTAGCTTCAAGGATTCCTGAGAATTCTCCATTCACCGAAAGACATGGTCGTCTCCTAAACTTGGTTACCTCCAACACTAATGAAGATATGTTGAAGGTGCTCTTCCAATTCTTTGATCCTCTACACCATTACTTCACATTCCCCGATTATCAACTTGTGCTAACTTTGGAAGAATTCTCCCAACTCTTGAGGATTCCCATTCTCAAACAACTACCTTTCAATGGTACAGAAAGAGACCTAAAGTTAGAAGAGATTTCTCAAGCTCTACACTTGCAACCATCTGATGTAACAACTCATTGGGAAACAAGGAGTGGTGTCAAAGGTTTCCTAGCAAAGTTCTTGTTCGAGAAAGCCTAAAACTATTGGAACTCTTTGTATTTGCAAGCCTTCGAGGAAATATTGGCTCTCCTCGTCTATGGGATGGTTTTGTTTCCAAATCCTGACCAACTCATAGATGTGAACACCATCAAAATCTTTATATCTCGTAACCCGGTGCCTACTTTGCTAGGGGATATCCTACATTCTTTTCACACTCGCACTATGAGGAAAAGAGGTATCCTTATGTGTTGTACTCCTCTCTTGGCAAGATGGTTTATTTCGCATCTTCCCCAATTTGTATTAAAGAACGAGCAAGGTTCATGGTGGTCACAAAGATTGATGACACTCAAACATTCAGACATCCATTGGTGTTCTAGATCATTAGAGAATGTTATTATCATCGACCGTTATGGAGAGTTCCCCAATGTCCCCTTACTTGGCATTAGGGGAGGTATCACCTACAACCCCTGTTTAGCTCTAAGACAATTTGGTTATGCCCGAAGGGATGTCCCGCACGAGATGCTGATTCAAGGTTTGGTATTTTACTATGACAATGACGATCAAGGTCTTCGCCAGAGATTTATCCGAGCTTGGAGGATGTTAAATAAGGTAGATAGCAAGACTTTGGGGCACAAGAATTCCATCCCTCTTAAGCCTTACCTCAAATGGGTACGAACTCGTGGTCAGAGTCTTATGATGCCTTATCCCTCCGTTCTCCTGGTAATCATCGAGCCTGTCATGGAGGGAGATGTTCCATACACCATCCTGCATCCTGATATGCCCACCTCTCTTGAAGATTTACAAAGAGATTGGATACAGCTCAAGGGAGAGCGAGACACTTTTGAGGCCCAATTCTACGCTAGTGAGGATAAGGTTTTGGAACTCACTAAGCAACTTCATGAGGAATGGACCCTGAATGCCTACATTGCACCAAAAAGGATGCAAACTACCTTTTTATCTTAGAGTTTTTTTGTATTATTTTTCCCTAGAAGGCATTGATGTACTCAAAAACTTTAATTTATTAATATAACGTGTGTTTCCTTTTTGTCTAAAACAAATTTGAATCTTAAAATCCTTGAAATCATTGCATACGCATTTTCCATTCATCATAACATAAGCAGGTTTCTTGCGACAAGTCTCCTCATCTTTCCACTGTTTATTTCAGTAAGATGGATCTCGAGCAAACGGTGAAGGACCTCCAAGCTCAGAATGCATAGTTTCAACAGATGCTTTTAACTCTAGCCAAAGGACAAGATAGTTGAAGACCTTGGTGGTTGAAAAGAAAAAGAAGAAAACAAAGAAGGTAACCGAAGTTCTAAACATGGGAAGAAGATTTCATGAGCAGACAAGAAGGACCCTAGACTTTGCAACGACATCCGATGAGAGAGACAATCAAGATAGGAAAGGCAAGGAGACAGTTGCCCCGTCAGAATCAGAAGAGGAAGAGGAAGAAGAAGACTATTCTGAAGAACAATACCCTCCAGTTGATGACAAGTATAAACATCTCGAAGAACGGTTGAGTGCGATGGAAATCCAAAAAGTGCCTGGATTGGACTTTGAGGAATTGGGGTTAGTATTTGGGATTGTCATCCCTCCAAAATTCAAAGCACCAGTATTCGCCAAATATGATGGGGTCTTATGTCCCAAAATGCATCTCTGGTCCTATGTAAGGAAAATCCATCCTCATACTGCTGACAAGGATTTATGGGTACACTTCTTCCAAGACAGTCTGTCTGGAACTCAACTTGACTAGTTTTACCAACTAGAAAGAGCCAGCGTTCACAATTGGGAAGATCTTGCTGCATCCTTTTACAAACAATACCAATATAACGCTGATCTTGCGCCTACCCGTACTCAACTCCAGAGTATGTCCATGGCTTCAAGTAAAGGCTTCAAGGACTATGCGCAAAAATAGAGAGATTTAGCCGGAAGAGTTCAACCTCCTCTATCGGAAAGAGAATTGGTAGACATGTTCTTGGGCACCTTGTCTGGTCCCTTCTTCAATCATCTAATTGGGAGTTCATTGGCCGGTTTTACTGAATTAATATTGACCGGAGAAAGAGTAGAAGTCGGGATAAAGAATGGAATGATCCAAAAAGATGCATCCTCCTCCGTAGTTGTAAGAAAGCCATTCATCAGAAAGAAAGAAGTGGTTGCTGTATATCCTCAAAGAAACCAAGATAGGGCCGAACGCCTACCAATGATGGGGGCTGTTATGATTCCTAAATCTGCGCCTGATCAACAAAGAAACAACCAACCAATGGATGGAAAGACCAGTCAGACAATTCACCAGAATTAACATGACCCTATCTCAAGTATTGCCACATCTGTTAAGATCCAACCTGGTGACTTTGAAAGAAGCTCCAAATAACCCTAACACAACATCTCCTTACTATCATCCTAATGCCCGTTGTGCATACCACTCTGAGAGTCCCAGCAATGACACTAATAACTGTTGGGCTCTAAAGAACAAAGTACAAGACCTCATTGAAGCCAAAGAGATTGAATTCGATGCACCCGAAAAGCCAAATGTCATTTCTGCCCCTATGCCCAAACACGACCATAATGCCAACGCCATTGAGGAGGATATGTTTGTTGCTTCAGTTGATGAACTTGTGACCCCATTCCCGACTATCAAAAAGAGCTTGTTAAAAGCCGGTGTTTTCCTAGGCTGTAATGGAAGCTTCCATTTCTGTTTGACCTCACCGACCAACAGTCTTTTGTTGAAAACAGGCGTTCAGTGCCTAATAGATAACAAAGAAATTTTATTCGAGAAGACTCCTATTCCAACTGTTCCTTATAATGATGTTTCCATCATTACCATATCCGCCAATTCTTCCAGGGTCTCCACCAAAAGCCCCGTTAGAATTACATCAGTTCCAAAAGTAGCTCCTTTAATAATCACAATGCCTGGACCAATCTCGTACACGTCAGACAAAACCGTGCCATGGAATTATGGAGGGGATGTCTACTACCACGGGATTAAGCAAGATTGGCCAGCGGCCGAAGATTCAAGTTCTGAGAAAAATGATTCTGATGTCAGTAATATTGTAGGGACTAGTAAGATTACCCGAAGTGGTAGGATTTTCTCTCCAGAAATTACTCCCCCAAAGGCTGTTTCCGGACCCGTAATCATTCCTGTTGTTGTTGCTCCTCCGAAGGTTACTCCCAGTCCCATAATCATCTCTACAAACGCTCCTGTTGACAAAGTTGTTACAATCCCTGTTATCACCCCTACTGATGTTCCTGCTGCCGAGTCAACCGAGACTCGAGGTAAAAGTATTTTGATTGAGCCTGTCCAGACGAAGGCCCAATCGGTAGCTATCCCTGAGACCTCCCGGAAAGAGATGGAGGAATCTCTAAAGATCATAAAAAGAAGCGATTATAATGTAGTCGAACAACTGGGGAAAACTCCATCAAAAATTTCCATGCTGGCTCTCCTATTATGTTCCGAGGCGCATGCAAAGGCCTTGGTAAAATTCTTGAAAACTGCCCATGTACCCCAAGAAACATCTGTCGATCAGTTCTAAGACTGCGTAGCCAGCTTGACTGCAGATAATGGTCTAGGTTTTTCGGATGCTGATTTAACGCCAAGAGGGAGGAAGCATAATGAGGCATTACATGTCTCAGTTCAATATAGGGGCACGACGTTGGCTCATGTGTTGGTTGATATCGGTTCATCCCTAAATATGTTGCCTAAAAAGGCTCTTGATAGGATTGACTATGAAGGATTGACATTGAAACCAAGCAATATAGTGGTGAGGGCCTTTGACGGCTCAAAAAGGATGGTGCATGGGGAAGTAGACATTCCCATAAAAGTTGGAACCCAAACATTTGATTCAACTTTTTATGTAATGGATATTCGCCCCTCATATTCCTGCTTGCTAGGCCGTCCGTGGATTCACAATGTTGGTGTCGTTACTTCTACGTTGCACCAAATGCTGAAATATCCAATTCAAGGGAAGATTATCACCGTTCATGGAGAGGAAGAGTACATGGTCAGCCATCTCAATTCCTTCATATATGTGGAATTAGATGGCGAATTTATTGAAACTCCATTTCAACACTTTGAAGAAGTTCCACAAGATGTGGCAGTAACCAAGGATGTGTCTCAAGTGCCCAAGATTACAAGGCCTCCGCTCAGGATGTCATCTTTGAAGGATGCCAAGGCAGTGGTAGAAGAAGGTGGGTGCACTATCTGGGGGCAACTCCCAGATGTCCCATATAAGTCTGACAAATTTGGCTTGGGTTTCACTTCAGGTGCCCAGAAGGTTGTACGCCGCGCTCGTGCCGGAGGACCACCATTGAAGATTAGCAACCGCAAAGTCAATACCGTGGAAGATGATGAAGATAGTTGTGACCTGGAGGATTGGATTTTCCCAATTTTCAGTGGAGGGCTCAGTAACTGGGAGGATAGAGATTTTGTCCCCATCACTTTTATCCCACAGTAATTTGTCTTTACATTTTGTTGGATCTGTAATATTAAAACAATTCAGACTCTTAAAACATTGTGTCTTACCCGAGGCACAATGGTCTGATGACACACAAATATGTGATATTTCTGGCTTGATATACACCGAATATTTCTCATACTTTAGTTTAAATTAAATTATTTTATAAGTATTATACAGGTATTTTTCTATTTTCGCAGATATGCACTGAGCCAGACACTTTTGAAGAAATGAAGAAAAAAGGGTGCAAAAGTAGTAAAAAGGCCTAAGGAGAAGAAAACAGCCCAAAAGCCCATTACACATGTGAGCACGTGGCCCACATGCAAGGAAGCCCTGACGAACGTCAAGGGGGGAGTGACGAACGTCACGCTCCATGAAGACCAAGTGACGACAGTCACTTGCGTGTGATGAACGTCACAGCTGTCACCCCACTTTCTCCTCATCCAACAGACAGAAACTCCTTCAAAGGTGAATCCAACGGGCTCCTACATTGTCTCACCCACTCAGTCAAAAGCAACGAACGTGACTATTATTTCTCCTATTATTTCTCAAGGAAGAAAAGTGAACAGTTCCTACATTTTCGAGACCAACAAACCAAGCAAGCATTATAAATAGAACCTGAGACCACAGTAGAAAGGGTTCTGCTTTTTGACGAGAAAAGTTCAGATATTATTTTCAGCATTATTTCTTTTCAGCATTATTTCTTTTCCCAGTTATTTCTATCTAGCACTATTCTTTCCAGTTTTATTTTCTTTCTGTACGGTTAAATATATCCTCCGATCGAAGCAAAGCCTACAACTTGTGCAGGACTGTTTCTATCTTCGGAGTAATTTCCAGGTTTATGTTTACAAATTCTTATTGCTTATTAATTAATATAATTATGTTTATTTGTATTTGTTCTTTAAATTATTCTGCAATTTGGTTTAATATTATGTCAGGCTAGAAATCCTATACCGGTATGTAAGGTCCGAGGGAACGAGTAGCTTAGTCGGGATTATTTTTACTACGAAACTTTCTTTTCTGGCCTAAGTTACTATTTTTCAAATCATTAAATTGTTTTATTACGGAAGTAAAAACATATAGAGGTTAGGGTCAACAAAGCGGAAGTTTGAGATCTTTTAACTGGACAGTAGTAATTAGGCATTGGCTTAAAATACAGCGGAAGCACTTTAAAGTTAATTAAGACTTTGTTTAGTTTCCAAAAAGTGTTTTTAACTCCTGCGGAATGGCGGAAGCGTACGTTAGGACTTAACTGCATAGCCTAGATCAACAAAACGACAGTGTGAGACGAGGGTTTTTAAACTAGATAGGTTTTACTGAAAACTGTTTTGAAAATATAAAGACGCCCGACAGGTCGCTAGTTCCCGAGGTAAGACCGTTGCATACTAGTAATTTAACTCATTGATTATTAAAGTACAACTTAATTTAGTGATTAGTTTCCCTACAACCCAAATCAAATATTCATTAGCTTTAGATTTACATAGTAACAATAGAAAACGGTAGATCGATTCATCAGTCTCTGGTTCGATATCTTTTAAAACTACTCGACAAGACTGTGCACTTGCAGTCCGAATCATTGGATACATAAGTACAAATCTCACGATCAAGTTTTTGGCGCCGTTGCCGGGGACTGATTTAAGTCGATATCGCTACTCTTTTGTTACGCAATAGAGACTAGAGCAAAAAAAAAACTTCTCTTTTTCTTTTTTATCTCTATTTCTTTTCTCATCCTCTCTAATTTTGTATGCCAAACACTCGTTCGCAAGACGAGCCGTTATACATACAAATCAACGATATCGAGCGTTATCTCAGACTTAGACGCCGCATTCAAGAGTATCATCTCTTGCATAACACTCAACCTCGTCAATCACTCGAACCTCCTATTTCTCCACCAACCGAAGAAATGGCTGCAAATCCTGCTCCGCACCCACTCAAATCCTATGACATACCCTCACAAGATGAACCACATAACAACATTGCTTCCCCTCCGATCGAGGCTAACAACTTTGAACTTAAACCCTCTTTGTTATCTGCTGTGCAACAAAACCAGTTCTCTGGCGGGTCGATGGAAGACCCTAATCTTCATCTATCAATATTTCTACAGTACGCAGATACAATCAAGAACAATGGGGTCAGTCAAGAAGCAATAAGACTTCGTCTCTTCCCTTTCTCTTTAAGAGACAGAGCAAGAGCTTGGCTCCAATCTCTACCCGCAAACTCAGTCACTACATGGGACGAGCTGAAGAAAGTTTTTCTTGCGAGATATTTTCCACCAAGCAAAACAACTATGCTAAGATCTCAGATAAGCGATTTTAGACAAAAGGAGAACGAATCCCTTTTCGATGCTTGGGAAAGATACAAAGATCTGATGAGACTATGCCCACATCATGGCCTGGAAGAATGGTTGATTATCCACACCTTCTATAATGGTCTCCTCTACAATACAAGATTAACAATAGACACTGCCGCAGGTGGTGCACTTATGGACAAATCCTACACCGCTGCTTATGCTCTAATTGAAAGTATGGCCCAAAACCACTATCAGTGGGGAAGTGAAAGAGGACACACAGACAAAGGTACTACAGAGAAAGCACCGACAAAAGGAGGAATGTATGAGATAAGCGACCTAGACAGTGTCCACGCTAAGGTAGATGCCCTCACCCTAAAAATTGATAATTTGACCGCAATACCTCCAGCCACCGTGGCTGCTATAACTCCCAATTGCGAAATATGCAGAGTGCCTGGACATCTAGTTACTGAATGTAAAATCTTGGCAGGAACTCCAGCTGACCAAGTGAATTATGCTCTAGGAAACCCTTACTCAAACACGTACAATCCTGGATGGAAAAATCACCCAAATTTCTCATATAAAAACCCCAATGCGTTGTATGCTCCAAACCAAGCACCTGCTGTACCACCCGGATATCAGAAAGCTCCTGCAAATGCTCCTAGTGCACCTAAAAAATCAAACTTAGAACTGATGATGGAGAACTTCATAGCCACTCAAGCGCAAACAAATAAAGACGTCCAAAATCAGAACATACACACTAATGAGCAGATAAAACAATTAGCAAACAAAATAGATGCTTTGGCCACCCACAATAAAATGTTAGAAACCCAAATATCTCAAGTGGCACAACAACAAGCACCTACAGCCGCACCAGCTGATACATTTCCCGGTCAACCACAACCTAACCCAAAGGGGCATGCTCATGCCATCATATTAAGAAGTGGAACCGAGTTAGATGGATCGCCTGATCCAAGACTATCAAATCAAAGTATGTATCAAAAGGCTAAAACGTCAACTGAAAAGGAGAATCAACCAGAGAAACCAGAGGTAGACGAAGAAGATAAAGGAAGAGAGGCCGAAGAAAAAGAAAAACCTTATGTTCCTCCACCGCCTTATAAACCCCAAATCCCTTTTCCTGGTAGATTAGCCAAACCCAAGAATGTAGGGCAATTTAAAAAATTCGTAGAACTTCTGAAACAACTCAATATGATAACTCCTTTCACAGAAGCTATAACTCAAATGCCCTCCTATGCTAAATTCCTCAAGGAAATCTTATCTAACAAGAAAAAGCTGGAAGATAACGAAACAGTAACGCTTACAGCAGAATGTAGCGCGATTATCCAGAACAAGATGCCTCCTAAGATGAAAGACCCTAGAAGTTTCTCTATACCATGCCATATAGGTAAGTTTGTCATAGACAAATCCCTATGTGATCTAGGCGCTAGTATTAGCGTTATGCCTTTGTCCATATGCAACAAACTAGAAATGGTGAACTAAGACCGACAAAGATGTCAGTTCAATTAGCGGATCGCTCCGTCAAATACCCAGTAGGAATCTTAGAAAATGTTCCTGTACGAATAGGTCAATTCTACATCCCTACAGATTTCATAATCATGGATATAAGGGAAGACGAAAGCACACCTATCATCTTAGGAAGACCATTCTTAGCCACAGCTGGAGCTATCATAGATGTAAAAAAGGGAAAACTAACCTTTGAAGTAGGTGAAGAGAAAGTTGAGTTTATTCTAACACAATTCTTACAAGTGCCCGCCATAGATGACACATGTTATCTGGTGGACATCGTTGACGAATGCGTAAGAGAAATTGAATGGGAACTGATACCTTGTTCCGAAAACATGAAGATTCCCACACCTCTTATATTCGAAGACAACGAATGGTGTCCTAAATACCGAGACGACAATCTGAGTGAATGCTTAGCTCTGACACCCGATCACATGCCTTGTCCAAGAAAACCGGCATTGGATCTTAAGCCATTACCTAAGACCTTCAGATATGAATTCCTTGACACCGAGTTAAAATGACCTGTAATTGTCAACACGGACTTAGGACAACAAGAAACAGACAAATTATTACAAGTCTTAAGAAAATATCCCTCCGCCTTAGGATACAACATTACAAATCTCAAGGGAATAAGCCCTTCCATATGCATGCATCGTATTATGCTGGAAAACGACTGCAAATATTCTAGAGAACACCAACGAAGAATAAACCCAATATGGAGCACCATAGTTAAAGATGAAGTTAAAAAACTTTTGAACCCAGGAATCATATACCCCATCTCCGATAGTCAATGGGTAAGCCCAGTTCACTGTGTACCAAAGAAAGGTGGTATAATGGTAACAACAAACAAAGCAGGCGAAGCTGTAGCGGAACGAACTATAAGTGGATCTAGAATGTGTATTGACTATAGGAAGCTAAACAAGGCCACTCGAAAGGACCATTTCCCTCTACCATTCATTGATCAAATGCTTGAACGATTAGCTAAGCACTCACATTACTGTTATCTAGACGGTTACTCCGGATTCTTTCAAATCCTTATTCACCCCAATGACCAAGAGAAAACAACATTCACATGTCCTTATGGAACTTTCGCCTACCGACGAGTGTCGTTTGGATTATGCAATGCTCCCGCCACGTTTCAGAGATGCATGATGGCAATCTTTGCTGATTTCATAGACAACATTATGGAGGTCTTTATGGACGACTTCTCTGTATATGGAGAGAGTTTTGAAGATTGTCTGGCGAATTTGGAGAAAGTTTTGGAAAGATGCGTAAAAGTTAACCTCGTTCTGAATTGGGAAAAGTGCCACTTTATGGTCAAACAAGGAATCGTACTAGGACACGTTGTGTCCGAAAAGGGGATTGAAGTCGATAAAGCTAAGATCGAAGTCATAGAAAACTTGCAACCCCCTAAAACAGTGAGAGAAATACGCAGTTTCTTAGGACACGCCAGTTTCTACCGATGATTCATCAAAGATTTCTCGGAAATATCAAAACCTCTAACCACCCTCCTTATGAAAGACGTTGAATTTGATTTTGATGACAAATGCCTAAAAGCATTTAACCAACTTAAAACAGCCCTTGTATCCGCACCAATCATGCAACCACCCGATTGGAGACTCCCATTTGAAATCATGTGTGATGCAAGTGATTACACTGTAGGTGCAGTCCTGGGACAACGAAGAGATAAGAAGCTTCATGCGATATATTATGCTAGTAGAACCTTGGACCCTGCACAGATGAATTATGCAACAACAGAAAAAGAACTTTTAGCCGTAGTCTTCGCACTAGACAAATTTCGCTCCTACCTCGTAGGCGCAAAAATAATCATCTATACAGACCACGCAGCTATTAGATATCTCTTAACCAAGCAAAACTCAAAGCCGAGACTTTTGAGATGGATTCTGCTTCTACAAGAGTTCGATCTAGAAATTAAAGACAAAAAAGGTACCGAAAACGTGGTAGCTGACCATTTATCTCGAATGGAACAGCTGACACCAGAAGAAGTACCCATTAACGATGACTTCCCGTATGAACATCTGATGGCTCAGATGGACTTAGGAGAAGCCAGAATAGAACCGCCTGAATCAAATCCAAATCAAATGCTCTTAGGACTTGATACACAAGATGCTAATAGCGATTCACGAGAAAGCCAAGACCAAATAAATAATGCTATACAAGAAGCCTTGGTCTCTATCCAAACCATACCATGGTATGCGAACATAGCAAATTACTTAGCTGCCAAAATCCTACCCCCTGACATGACTTATCAATAGAAGAAGAAATTCTTTCACGATTTGAAACATTACTTTTGGGATGAACCTTTATTATTCAAGAGGAGTGCAGACGGTATTTTCCGAAGATGCGTCTTGGAAAATGAAATAGAAAGCATTATTTCTCATTGTCATGATGCCCCTTACGGAGGTCATGCAAACACATCAAAAACATGTGCCAAAATTTTGCAGTCTGGCTTCTACTGGCCAAATTTGTGGAAAGATGTGCACATAGCCATCCTAAACTGCGACCGATGCCAACGCACCGGAAATATATCCAGACGCGATGAGATGCCTCAGACTGGCATCCTACAAGTGGAAGTATTTGATGTATGGGGAATCGACTTCATGGGACCATTTCCATCCTCCTTCGGAAAAAAATATATACTCGTGGCTGTAGATTACGTTTTAAAATGGATTGAAGCAATAGCTTCTCCAACAAACGATACTAGAGTCATGATTAAACTCTTCAAAACCATTATATTCCCAAGGTTTGGTGTACCCAAACAAGTTATTAGCGACGGTGGCTCCCACTTCATATCACGAATCTTTGATAAACTCCTAACCAAATACGAGGTGAGGCACTGCGTCGCAACACCATACCACCCCCAAACAAGCGGACAGGTGGAAGTCTCAAATCGAGAAATAAAACAAATTTTGGAAAAAACGGTTGCCACTTCAAGAAAGGATTGGTCGGCTAAGTTACCTGACGCATTATGGGCCTACAGGACGGCATTCAAGACACCGATAGGTACGACACCCTTTAAACTCATATATGGAAAATAATGCCACCTGCCAGTGGAAATTGAACACAAAGCTTACTGGGTAATTAAAACTTTAAACCTAAGCTACACTGCGGCAGAAGAGAAAAGAATCCTTGACATAAATGAATTAGAAGAACTAATATTAGATGCATATGAAAATGCAAGGATCTACAAGGAAAGGACAAAAAAATGGCATGACAAACGTATCTCAAGGAAAGAATTCAATGAAGGAGATGTCGTACTCCTATTCAACTCTCGTCTGAAACTGTTCCCTGGAAAACTACGCTCAAGATGGTCTGGACCATTTGAAGTAACCAAAGTTTTCCCCAGTGGTGCCATAGAAATCAAAGGAAAATCCATGAATACATTCTTAGTGAACGGCCAACGCCTAAAGCATTATTACAGCGTTGAAAATAAGGATTACACCGCGAGCTTAACGCTATTAGAGCTACCGCACCAACTTGAAAACTAATTCACGTCTAACAAAATTGTCAAGATAACGACATTAAACAAGCGCTGTGTGGGAGGCAACCCACAAATTTTTATTTTATTTATTATCTCTCAAATATCTTTATCTTTTATCTTTTATTTCTATTCTTATTTTTTTCATTTCTGCATTCTAATTTTTACTTTCCGATCTTTTTCCTTTTCTTTCTTTCTCCCACAACATATTTTACTTATTTGCATTTTTCTTTTCCAAATTTTAGTACCGATTCACAGGAACCTACAAGATGAAATTCATGGATACTATCATTTTTGCCTCGGAGACTCAGCAGAGAAGATATGAGATTCTGGCTCAGCGCCAGATGAGTATGACCACGTATGTGCATGATCCCACCTTGACAGCCTT
Organism: Vicia faba; assembly: GCA_948472305.1. NCBI lineage: Eukaryota > Viridiplantae > Streptophyta > Magnoliopsida > Fabales > Fabaceae > Vicia > Vicia faba. The sequence goes on from OX451738.1 coordinate 1,096,245,893, forward strand.
AGGAATCAGGGAAAGTGTCTATTTCATGTTTAACCAGATAGGATGGGAGGGGTTCCTAGCCCATAAACACCCTACACACCAACGCCTCACTTTGGAGTTCTTGAGCTCCCTCATCTATAAACCCACACAAGGCTTAGGGCGTAGTAGAGGTCAGATGTCCTTTAGATTGTTCGGTTTCACCCACCAATTTACAGTTCGCGGTCTAGCTCAGCTGCTAGGATTCCCTAGCTCTTTAGACGCCCACATGGAAACACAGGCGGATGAGTACATCAACTTTGAGCTTAATCACTTTTGGAGAGACATAGCGGGACAATATCCCGAGGACCCCGACCACCTTTATTCCACCGAGATTCATAACCCTGCTATTAGGTATTTCCATCACATTCTAGCTTTCACATTTTTCGGAAAACCTATTAATCAACTCTCAGTTTCTAGGGATGAGTTGTTCATCATTTACTGTGCTTTTCAGACCAGACCAGTCCTTGGCGCATCATTTATGATAGCCAACATGTCAGCTATAGCTCAGTGTACCCATGGCCACATCTGTGTCGGCGGGCTAGTCACTATGATAGCCGAGGCCCTATCCCTACAGTCATCTCTGTCGCGCCTTACACCGTATGCCAGATATTATACCATGGACATCCCTTTTTGCTTTAACATTTCTTTGATTGGTAACCTCAGCCCACCTCACTTTCAGCTGCTTGTCCAACGTAACCCTGTCTATTACTTCAAATTGCCTAGCCCCGAGCATACCAGTGTCTATACCAAGACAAATTGGCTATATCCCCTAGAGAAGACAGACGAACACGACCCTGAGAGGGAGGAGAGCGACCCATCTACACCCACAGGTTACCACGATTATACACCTTTGGACTATCCTACACTACCCCTTGTTTCTACAGCCGATGACATACCCATGCCTGATCATGCACATACGATCAAAACTCTGCAGACAAATGTTACCACACTACGAGGAGAGCTCGACACTGTTAAAGAAAATGTCAGCACGCTTAGGCTTGACTTCTTTCATTTCATGGACGTTGTGACGGAGCAGTTCGACCACATTTATCAACATCTGCACGCTTCTGCACCACCTCCCGGAGGCCCTCCTGCTTGATAGTTTTTCTATACCGCCCGTGAGGACACTGTTTGTTCTTAGTACGGGGGGTTTTTTCATTGTTTTTCATTATTATTATTATTCTCAAACTCATTATGGTTTTAATTATTTTCGAATAATATATTACTTTTCGGTCCTAAAATTTTATTCATATCCATTCTATTTATTTCTATTTACAAAGCATGCATTCATTTTTGCAATTTCGATTATTATTTTCATTTGTTTTCAATTTCTATTATTATTATCATGTTTTATTTTTGTTACCATCTTTATTTGCTTCTTATTTACCATATCATTTTTCCAAACTATACAATATGCTACTAATCCCTTGCAATACACTTCTCAAAATTGAAATTAATTAATTAAATCAAAAGTGAAATTAATTAATTACTTTAGTGGAGAACACGTTCAAAGCAGTCAAAGAGACCAATGTCTTTGACTCTGACAAACGTCAGAGTACATGTGACGAACGTCAGAGGGAGTATCTTTGACTCTGACGAACGTCAGAGAGAGTGTGACGGGCGGCAGGAAAATGTCCCCCATGCTTTTCAAGTCCGTGAGCATTGACAGCATTGATGCACGAAAAATTTGTCTTAAAATCCCACCACCCCATTTACTCCACTCACCCATAACCTCCCAAATTTCAAAATTCTTCCATAAACACCATTAAATTTCTTACTCCACAAACCATCTATATAAACCCTCCCCTTCCATCCTTAGTTTCATCACTACCACTCCCTTTCCATCTCTCTACCACAAATACATTTTTCTATCAAGTTCAATACTTATGGCCAACCAACCCGAACCCGACATACGACATCTCGTGCTCCGACAAGGAGAAGCCAGTGAGCTTCAAAAAGAGATGTACATAAAATTCCATCACCGAGGGCTAACACCAACACGGTTCGTCGACAACACTTACTTGCAAGAATTAGGCTTGCAACCTCATATGGAAGGCTTGCTGAATAAAGCTGGCCTAAGCTTTATTAGCACGATGAACACGCCAACTTACGAAGCTCTCACGTTGGAATTCTTGAGTTCCTACGCATATCACACCCGAGAAGATGCATACACACACCTAACGGGAGCCGCTCATTTTCGGATTTTCAACCGAGAGTACCAACTCAACCATGAAATTTTGAGCGACATATTTCATTTTCCCCGAGGGAATAATGTGCAATACCGCATACCCCCAGAATTGGATTGGAATGGAAGTGCATACGCACTATGGGAGAGAATCACCGGCGAACCAAATGTCACACCCGAAGCACGGTACACCTCTCACATCCACAACCCGAACATCCGCTTCTTACACCGTGTTATGGCAAACACAATATTCAGATGGGAAAACAACAACAAGGTAAACACTAAAGAATTATATGCTCTCCACTGTACCTTTTCGCAAAACATCCGTCTTAATCCTGTTACTTTAATGATGGCCCATATTCAAAACCTCATTGCAAGAGAAGGAACCACACCTTTTTGCATCGGAGGCATCATCACCGCCATCGCAGTTCACTTGAATTGGGGGGAAAGGATCCAACTCCTACCCCCGTTGCCAGCAGTTTTTATGGACATTGATAACTATAGAGCTGGCCGCCTAATTAAAGTACGAGAAGCTGGAGGATACTATCTCATGGTTAAGAATGCAAGAGTTCATAGTGTGATCATGCCAAATCATAATCATACTTACTTGGGTAATCCAGATAACTGGCTTTACAACCTGGACGTCCCTGAACCCATAGAAAATGTGAAAGGAAACCAAGGTCAGGCTAACAACGTTATCGCTGACGAAATAGAAGAATAATTACAGCCGCAAGAGCCCCAACAACAGCAAGCTAACAATCCCGCCACCATCGACGCAATATATGCCGCAATAATGCAACAAAACCAGATGGCCACTCAACGCCACCAGAGCCTCGAGACGCGCCAAATCGAGATGATGACTCTCATGCAACAAATGCAGAGAGACCAAAATGACTACGCTCTCAGGAACGATCAAAGTATGCTGGAATTCACCACAGGAATAACGGCAGATATGTGAGCCTTAACACTTCGTGTTGACGACTTGCATAATATCATATCCCAAAGAGATGGCGGCGAATCTTCCAGACATGGCGGGAAAGCACGTCGAAGAGCAAGGACACGTGGCCGATACCAAAGACAAGAGGAGGAAGAATGATTATGTTGTTATCTTTCCCTTTCCCGCTTCTATCAATACATTGAGGACAATGTATGATTCAAGTATGGGGGAGGAAGTATTTCCCTTTTTCTAGTAATTTTTATTTTCTTTGTAATTTCCCTTCTGTTATCTTTAATTCAATAAAAAAATTTTATCAAGTCATCTATTGCAGCAATTTGTGTTGTTCTTTTAGACTCCCCTTTCTTTTCGAGCCCATAAAAAAAATTTATCTCACTCGACAAAGTAATTAGACTGCAAAATCTTTAATCATCAGGAATTGGGGCGAGATTAAGCGAAATTTCTACCGTCTAGACACTCTACAACCCCAGAGTATGATAGATCAGTTCAAGTACCTGTTGTTCCCAACACCCTGAGTTTAGTCTTTATAGTAACCTTGAGTAGTTTATATTAGCAGTGAGCACCGTCTTAAACACAAACTACGCAGGAAGTCGATGAATATAAGTGGATGATAGAATATTTCAGCAAAATGTTGCAAGGAAACACACTGATTAAATTGGACGATCCTCACCCGATCGCCTAATCCAAAGGATGTAAACCTTACAAATTAACATGAAAATTCATTTGATGGATGGTTCAGGAGCATCTCGGTAGGGCAGATTACGGTCTGATCCCCCGCATCCAACATTTGAATTAAAGGTTGCCACATTAATGTGCCAGAAACCTCTAAAAGTTTAAAAGGATCATAACCACTAACCGACTGTTCTACTATGTGCGTGTGAAGATAAAGGGCTTAATGTGATTGCGCTAGAATGAAAAAGGCAAAACAAGACAAATACTCGAGGTAGGCTATGATAGGACCTATAACTAGTTTACGTAAAATGGGATTGTCTGGCGTCGCCGACGTAGTTATGGAGCATGAATCAAGCCATCGATTTTCTGACAAAAACGCAACGCAGCTATATATCAGTTGATCCGAGTCATAACCATGTTTAGAAAAACATCGTACTTAGCATTTGCTTGAGGACAAGCAAAGTTTAAGTATGGGGGAGTTTGATGACACACAAATATGTGATATTTCTGGCTTGATATACACCGAATATTTCTCATACTTTAGTTTAAATTAAATTATTTTATAAGTATTATGCAGGTATTTTTCTATTTTTGCAGATACGCACTGAGCCAGACACTTTTGAAGAAATGAAGAAAAAAGGGTGCAAAAAGTAGTAAAAAGGCCTAAGGAGAAGAAAACAGCCCAAAAGCCCATTACACATGTGAGCACGTGGCCCACATGCAAGGAAGCCTTGGCGACCGTCAAGGGGGACGTGACGAACGTCACGCTCCATGAAGACCAAGTGACGATAGTCACTTGCGTGTGACGAACGTCACAGCTGTCACCCCACTTTCTCCTCATCCAACGGACAGAAACTCCTTCAAAGGTGAATCCAACGAGCTCCTACATTGTCTCACCCACTCAGTCAAAAGCAACGAACGTGACTATTATTTCTCCTATTATTTCTCAAGGAAGAAAAGTGAATGGTTCCTACATTTTCGAGACCAACGAACCAAGAAAGCATTATAAATAGAACCTGAGACCACAGTAGAAAGGGTTCTGCTTTTTGACGAGAAAAGTTCAGATATTATTTTCAGCATTATTTCTTTTCAGCATTATTTCTTTTCCCAGTTATTTCTAGCCAGCACTATTCTTTCCAGTTTTATTTTCTTTCTGTACGGTTAAATATATCCTCCGATCGAAGCAAAGCCTACAACTTGTGCAGGACTGTTTCTATCTTCGGAGTAATTGCCAGGTTTATGTTTACAAATTCTTATTGCTTATTAATTAATATAATTATGTTTATTTGTATTTGTTCTTTAAATCATTCTGCAATTTGGTTTAATATTATGTCAGGCTAGAAATCCTACACCGGTATGTAAGGTCCGAGGGAACGAGTAGCTTAGTCGGGATTATTTTTACTACGAAACTTTCTTTTCTGGCCTAAGTTACTATTTTTCAAATCATTAAATTGTTTTATTACGGAAGTAAAAACAGATAGAGGTTAGGGTCAATAAAGCGGAAGTTTGAGATCTTTTAACTGGACAGTAGTAATTAGGCATTGGCTTAAAATACAGCGGAAGCACTTTAAAGTTAATTAAGATTTTGTTTAGTTTCCAAAAAGTGTTTTTAACTCCTGCGGGATGGCGGAAGCGTACGTTAGGACTTAACTGCATAGCCTAGATCAACAAAACGACAGTGTGAGACGAGGGTTTTTAAACTAGATAAGTTTTACTGAAAACTGTTTTGAAAATATAAAGACGCCCGACAGGTTGCTAGTTCCCGAGGTAAGACCGTTGCATACTGGTAATTTAGCTCATTGATTATTAAAGTACAACTTAATTTAGTGATTAGTTTCCCTACAACCCAAATCAAATATTCATTAGCTTTAGATTTACATAGTAACAATAGAAAACGGTAGATCGATTCATCAGTCTCTATGGTTCGATATCTTTTAAAACTACTCGACAAGACTGTGCACTTGCAGTCCGAATCATTGGATACATAAGTACAAATCCCACGATCATGGTCCATTTGTAAGGTTTATTATCTCATTTCCATATGACATCAATGAATCATGGACGTTTTGCATACAAACTTTCGCACCATTTTTTTTTCTTTTTTTACATTTTCATTTCTTTCAAAGATAGCTATACTCTTACACACACTCACACTCATAATGTAGGTCTACATCCATTCAGGATCCCATGGGTAATGGTACTGCTATAGCCTTTCGTGACTCTGAGAATCTAATCTACCAAGCCGAAGACGAAGGTGAGGAAGATTACGAAGTACTAGGGGAACTTTCCAGATTACTACAACAAGAAGAGAGGACCATTCAGCCCCACAAGGAACCCGTGGATACGATCAATCTAGGTACCGAAGAAGACAAAAGAGAAGTCAAGATGGGTGCCAATCTGGAACCCAGTGTCAAAGAGTGTCTGATTCAGTTGTTACACGAATAAGTCAAAGTCTTTGCCTGGTCGTATGAAGACATGTCGGGACTTGATGAAGACATTGTAGTACATCGTTTACCTACAAGAGAAGATTGTCTACCAGTAAAACAAAAGGTCTGTCGTATGCGACCAGACATGTCAGAGAAGATTAAGGCAGAAGTCATGAAACAATTCAACGCTGGATTCTTTGCCGTCACCTATTATCCGCAATGGGTTGCCAATGTTGTTCCCGTCCCCAAAAAGGACGGCAAAGTACGAATGTGCATGGACTACAGAGATTTGAATAGGGCAAGCCCTAAGGATGATTTTCCACTCCCCCACATTAATATTCTGGTTGACAATACAGCACAACACAAAGTGTTTTCCTTCATGGACGGTTTCTCAGGCTACAACCAAATCAAAATGGCGCCTGAGGATATGGAGAAAACAACCTTTTTTACACAGTGGGGCACATTTTGCTATAAGGTCATGCCATTCGGACTGAAGAATGTTGGGGTAACCTATCAGCGTGCCATTTCACGACATGATACATCACGAAATACCGGTCTACATGGACGATATGATAGCCAGATCTCAAACAAAAGAAGAGCATCTCGATCATTTACATAAACTGTTTGAGAGGCTAAAGAAATACAAGCTGAGGTTGAACCCAAATAAGTGCACGTTTGGGGTACGGTCTGGTAAACTCATAGGCTTTGTCGTCATCAACAAAGGTATCGAGGTTGATCCTGCCAAGGTTAAAGCGATACAAGAGATTCCTGCTCCTCGTACTGAGAAGGAAGTCAGAGGATTCTTGAGACGTTTGAACTGCATTTCCAGATTCATTTCTCACCTGACAGCTACTTGTGAACCAATCTTCAAATTGTTGAAGAAAGATCAAGTAGTCAAATGGAATGACGAGTGCCAAGTTGCTTTTGACAAAATCAAAGAATACTTACAAGATCCTCCTGTGTTGATGCCATCAGTCAAGGGAAGACCATTGATCATGTATCTGACTATTTTAGAAAACTCAATGGGGTGTGTGCTGGGGCAGCATGACGAGTCTGGCCGAAAAGAGCATGCTATTTATCACCTGAGAAAAAAGTTTACTGACTATGAAACAAGATATTCACTGCTCGAGAAAACTTGCTGCACTCTGGCATGGACTGCTCGCCGGCTAAGACAGTATATGCTGACCCATTGTTAGCTGGCTATTTCGAATAAGGGAGAGACCTCTATCAAAATAATATTTCAAATGAAGTACCCAAGGAGATTAATATCAATATTGAATATTGGTGGAAGATATGGAGTCTTTATGTTGAAGGATTATTCAAGTTCCAACAGATTTCGATTTGGACTAGTCTGATGTTCGAATTATAAAAGCGTTCCTTCATGTAAGGGTGCCTGAAGTTGGAAACGGTCCAAATAATTGGGTTATTATGAAAGCATAAATCCTTCGATTGGTACGTGCTTCGATTGGTACAAATTTCAAATTTTAAAATAAAGAGCGCCATTCTTGAGGACGCGTGGAAGTCAGCAAGCGTAGGAGGCATGCATGCTTCGAACGTGGTGTGTTGTCAGAGTAGGACCGTTAGGGTCGAAACACTATAAATAGGTGTTCTTATGTTAGATTTAAGATGTCATGTTCACATTTATGTACTAGAATATCTCAAAATACTCCATACTTCCGTGAATTAAGGAAAGCGAGTCAGAAGATACAACGTACGTGTTGAACATCATCACTTTTTTAGAGTTTCAATACAAATTTTTTCATATTTGATCTAACTTTACAGTTATTTTGTTGTCTTTAAGATCCTTCGATCATCTTTACATTTCCTTGCTCTTTACATTGCCTTGCTCTTTAAACACTTCGATTGCCTTGTTCTTTAAACATTTACAGCCTTTCCTTGCATTATAGTTATTTCGTTGTCCTTAAACACTTACATTTCCTTGCATTTCCTTTGTTTTACTTATCTTTAAACACTGTCATTTCGCTAGAAACTCTACAACATTTCTGTCTTTAAACACTTCGATTTACTTTGTACTTCAATTTACTCTATACTTCAATTTGCTTTATCATTTGAGTCAAACACTTATCTTTATATTCAAGCCATTTTAGAATTATCTTTACATTCAAGCCCAAGTTTAATTCGAAGTCCTGCTTGTTTACATTCATTTCGTTTATTTCCTAAGAATCTTGTCTTTAAATTCAACACACAGTATAAGCCTATCAATATAATAGATATGAACATAAAACTTAATTATGACACATGTGTTCTAGGATCAATCTAGTCGATCCTGCAAGTAACCAATAATAAAATAGTAAATTGGAAGACTAGCGGTTGTTTATTAGAAATCACTGTAAACAAATTGGCACACCCGGTGGGACAGTGTCATAATACAAAATTTTATCAAATATATTAGAAAAGTGAATTTTATGAGTGTGGAGCGTGTTTCAATACATGAACCTTCGAAGCGGCAAAATAAAAAATAACAATCCACATATACCCAGAAAACAGCATACTAAAATAATGGTTAATACAACCAACCAAGATGGGGTACAGAATCCTCAACAGGGGGCTGCAACGATCGTTTCAAGTTTGATTGATGCCTCCAATGCCATTCCTGTTGGCAGTTCGAATACAATCCCAATAAGTACATTAGACATGCCATCAAACGTGTCTTCAGTGCAAACTGCACCACACATAGGGAATCAACAGTATTTGACCCCCCCCCCCCCCCCTAGGCCTCCAGGTTTCGAACCTTTGAGACCCAGAAATCCTCAGTATGGGATGCCAACTTCGTTTATGGCAGGGTTACATAATGTATCAACTTCGTCCCCACTCCAAGGATCTGGTTTAGGAATGAACCATTTGGGTACAAATCTCCAGAATATAGGGAACTTCGCCCAAATGCCTACTCTTACAACTAATAGTCAGGCAGCCCTTAGACAACAGATGGATGATAGCAATCATGACATGGTGGGAATCTTAGCCCGCGAAATGAATGCTATTTTCAATCCCCTAATCCAGAATATAAATAGAACAACCCAAGAAAATGCAGCCCAAATGGCCAGAATAGCAGATTTCTTTGGTGCCCCTAATGCACCTGCAAGGCGTAGGCAAAACCCAGTGGTAATTCAAAATGAAGAACCCATAATTGAACAAGTTCGACCCCCTGTACAAGTGGTCGAAGAAAGAAATATAGGGATAAGATTAAGAGACCAGGAAATTTAGGAAGTTCAGAATGAACAACCTAGGCCTATACTGATGGTGAATAGGGACCAAAATGCAGACGGAATTGTCCATCGACTTAGGAATGACAATTTATTGGCAGAAAATAACCTCACCACCATGATTGAAAGAATAATGGCCCGGAATGGTTTAAATTCAGGATTTAGGAGTCCAAATTACACATCTCCTATTGTGGATTATATTCTGCAAACAGAATTACCCAGGGGCGTTAAAATTCCTAAATTTACGAAATTTGCTGGAGATACAAGTGAATCAACAGTGGAAAACATAGCAAGATATTTAACAGAAGCAAGAGGTATATCAAATGATGAAAGTCTTAGGATAAAATACTTCCCAAGTTATTTGACAAAGAACGCCTTTACGTGGTTCACCACCTTGCCCCCTGGATCTATAGACACATGGCCTTATTTAGAAAGGCTTTTCCATGAACAGTTTTACATGGGTCCGTCTAAAATCAGTCTCAAGGAACTAGCAAGCATTAAGAGAAAATTCACGGAACCAATAGATGAATATTTGAATAGATTCTGTTTATTAAAATCCAGATGCTTTACAGTGGTCCCTGAACATGAATTGGTCGAAATGGCTGTTGGGGGCCTAGATTATTCCATTCGAAAGAAGTTGGATACACAATATCTTAGAGATATGGCCCAACCGGAAGACAGAGTGCGTCAGGTCGAAAGACTAAAAGCTGAAAAAGCCAGGGCCAGTAAAAATTATAAGAAGGAGAGAATATCCTACATAGAGGCTGAAGAGGAGAACATAGATAATTCTCCAGACCCTTATGATTTCGATCAGTTCGAAATAGATCTTGCAGAACTAAAAGAAGCACCCCCTTATGCTTGCAAAGTTCTACTTCCTTCCAATGGAAAGGATTCTGTCGAAAGTGAAAGGAATGATAAATTCCCCAAGAAAATCTATACTTTCGATATAACTAAATGTGATGAGATATTTGATCTACTTGTTAAAGATGGCCAGTTAATAGTGCCTCATAACCTTAAGATTCCTCCGTTGGAACAAAGGAAAAAGAGGGGCTTTTGTAAATATCACAATTTTTAGGCCATAAAACCTCACAGTGTTTTCTTTTCAGGGATTTGATACAGAATGCAATCAAGGATGGCAGGCTGAAGTTCTCAGACAAGGGAAAGAACCCAATGAAAGTTGACACTGATCCGTTGCTGATGGCAGAGACTAACTATGCTGAACCACTAGACATCAATATGGTGGAAATTGCTAAGGGGAAAGTTGAGTCGAAGGAGGAATTCAAAGAGGATGGGGACTTCGTCCTAATCGAAAACAAAAAAGAGGCTACTGATGGCCTCCCATTGATCAAAAACAAAACAGAAGCCACTGATGGTCTCCCAAAGGTACTCAAGGCAAAGATATTAAGGGATAGGAAATTAGCTGAGGCCACTGAAGGTCTTAGGATGAAATTCGAAGAAGTTAAGATTTTTGATGACCAAATGCTGGGAGTGAACATGGTGGATTTCGAACAGCCTAATGCTGAAATGGAAGAAGTGGAACGCTTTCTAGAAAGGGAAACATAACAGAAAAGAGAGAACTTACCCAGGAAGGACGCAAGTTTGCGTGAATACCTCTTCCACTGTCATAAGAAAAATCAGGAGAAGTTGTTATGCCCAAGGTGCAGTATCATCTGCAACCCCAGAATTGCTGCTGAATTCGAAAGGGCCCAGCGTGAGCGAACAGGAGTCAATTGGAGGCAAGACAACCAATTGTACAAAGTTTATCCAAAGGCTGATGAAAGCATGCTCGAATTCCTGGTTCGTTGCCATAGGATTGGAACAGAATGCTTGATATGTCCCAGATGCGCAACAGTGTATGATAAGGAAATGGCTGAAGCATTCGAAAGAATTCCATTTTCGTCAGGAAGGGGGCACCAAGGCGGAATGCCTTCGAATCTTGTTAGTACAGCCAGAAGTATGCCAAGGAGGCCAGATAGCCCTTATCCCAGGGGAGCGAAGAGAGTTTCTTTTAAACTTCCTGCAGAGATCCCCACTGATAGATGGCTGCAAGTGAATGCTGATAAAGGAAAAGAGAAGTGGCGCAGCTTCGATCGAGGAGGCAGGACTGCAATGGCGTACAGGAGGCAATTCAATTCGAACAGGAGGGAAGAAATAAGATTGGAAAACTATAAAGGCAGAAACCCAATATCTCGCTCTCAATGGCGCAGACACCAGCGAAACCAAAAAGCTGCAAGGGATTCGAAACCTATGGGAGTAGGAGAATCCAGTACCAATAAACCAACATCACTAAACCAGACTGGAGGCAAACCCCCAGTATCCAGGAGACTTTTTTCTCCACAGAAGGACACTAAAGAAAGCAGGATTCAGAAGGAAGCTGCGAACGAAGAAGACTTAATGACTGATGCCTTCGAATCTGAGGGGGAGTCCTTCTTCAATGCAAACTGCAATGTAGTTTCAGTACTACCTTGTGAGTATAACCAGGAAACAGAGGTTTATGCTGATGAGGGGACAGATGAGGACGAAATGGCCAGACATAGGCCAGTATGCTATTATGTGATGAACAATGGAGCGGTCGAAGAGCAGAATACTTTCTTCGAAAAGCCAGACGAAGGAATGAAAAACCATCTCAAGCCCTTATTCATCAGGGCAAAGATAGAACAATATGGTGTGAACAAGGTCCTGGTAGATGGTGGAGCTGCTGTCAATCTGATGCCCCAATTCATGCTGAAGCGAATAGGAATGCAGGATTCAGATGTCAGACCTCACAACATGGTGCTGTCGAATTATGAAGGGAAGGTTGGCCAAACTTTGGGAGTAATACAAGTTAACCTGACAGTTGGTTCCCTCACAAGGCCAACCATGTTTATGGTCATTGCTGCAAAAGCAAATTATAATCTGTTGCTTGGCAGGGAATGGATCCATGGAGTTGGAGTTGTACCTTCTTCAATGCATCAAAGGCTGGTGTTGTGGAGAGATGATAGGATTGTTGAAAATATAGAAGCAGACCAAAGCTACTATATGGCAGAAATCAACAATATGGACAAAAGGAATTTCGACAGAAATATGGCCAACATAGGGCCATGTCACCCACCTGAGGAATATTTCGAGCCTAATGAAAATGCTTATTATTCCCTAACCTTGCGTCCCAATGGATTCCAATGGGATGGGGAAATCATGTGGGATGGACAGGTGACTGAGAAAGATGGAGAGACTTCGAAGATACGGCCAACTGGCTGGGCAAACGAAGGTTATTATGACTGAATCGAATTACTACCAAAAGATTTTGGCCTATTTGGATGAGAATAAACGAAGAACGACTCTCGAAGCCGAAATACAAAACATGGTTGTCAAAGCCATAGACAAAAAATAAATAGCAAATCCTGAAGGAAACCATTCATCCTCACCATGTGATGGACAAACTTCTGAACTGATGGATCAAAGACTAGATGCCATTTATGATCAAGAGCCCTTGGGGTTCGAAAAGTATCCAGAATCATCAAATGCTAAGATGCTGGCCCAAGATCCTTTGGAGGAGGTTGATATTGGGGATGGTGTTGAAAAAAGGATTACATATATCAGTGCAAAGCTCAGTCCCATCTTAAAAGACAAAGTGGTCGAAATGCTCAAACTAAATAGAGATTGCTTCGCCTGGGACTATGATGAAATGCCTGGTTTAAAGAGGGAATTGGTAGAACATAGGCTTCCAATCAAGGATGGCAAGAAGCCCATCAAGCAGATGCCTAGGCGTTTCGCCCCAGAGATTCTCTCAAAAAATAAAGGTAGAGGTGGAACGGCTCCTTCGATGCAAATTTATCATGACCACAAGGTATGTACAATGGCTTGCTAACATTGTACCTGTTATTAAGAAAAATGGTTCTTTACGAATTTGCATAGATTTTAGGGATTTAAACACTGCCACCCCAAAAGATGAATATTCCATGCCTATAGCAGAAATGCTAATTGATTCTGTTGCGGGTTTCGAATACCTGAGTATGTTAGATGGACACTATGGGTATAATCAGATTTTTATTGCTGAGGATAATGTTCCCAAAACTGCATTCAGATGTCCAGGTGCCTTAGGCACTTATGAATGGGTAGTTATGCCCTTTGGACTAAAAAATGCTGGGGCAACATATCAGAGGGCAATGAACACTATTTTTTATGATTTCATTGAATCATTTATGCAGATTTATATAGATGACATAGTTGTCAAATCTGTTTCTGATGAGGATCATTTGGCTCACCTTGGCCAGTCATTCGAAAGAATGAGAAAACATGGATTAAAAATGAATCCTCTTAAATGTGCTTTCTTTGTTCAGGCTGGGGATTTCCTAGGCTTTATGGTCCATAAGAAGGGGATCGAAATTAACTTGAACAAGACAAAGGCTATTATGGAGACGAAGCCTCCTTCAACCAAGAAAGAGTTGCAATCTCTATTGGGTAAAATTAACTTTTTAAGGAGATTCATATCTAATTTGAGTGGGCGAACTCAAGGTTTCTCTCCACCGCTCCGTCTCAGCCAAGGGAATTTTGGATGGACTGTGCAGCATCAGGAAGCATTCGAGAAAATCAAAGCTTATTTGATGCATCCTCCTATACTTTCACCTCCTTAGAAAGATAAACCAATGAGGCTGCACATCTCTGCCTCCAATGTAACTATAGGCAGTATGTTGGCCCAAGAAAATGATGATGGCATCGAAAGAGCCATTTATTATCTTAGTAGGGTCCTGAATAAAGCAGAGGCTAAATATAGTAGCATTGAAAAACTATGCCTTTGTTTGTATTTCTCTTGTACAAAACTTAAATATTATATTAAGCCTGTTGATGTTTATGTTTCATCTCACTTTGATGTTATTAAACATATGCTTTCGAAACCAATCATGCACAGCAGAATTGGCAAATGGGCCTTAGCACTCACTGAGTACAATTTGACCTTTAAGCCTTTAAAAGCTATGAAAGGACAAGTAGTTTCAGATTTCATAGTGGATCACTTTGTGAGTGAAGACTTCGCATTGGATTATGTTGAGATCCAGCCTTGGAAATTATCCTTCGATGGGTCAACACATAAACATGGAAGTGGCGTTGGAGTCCTTATAATTTCTCCTGAGGGAATTCCAACAAAATTCAAGTACAAGTTAGAAGGTCCTCCTTGTTCGAACAACGAAGTTGAGTATGAAGCATTAATTGCAGGACTTGAAGCTTTGCTAGAACTGGGGGCAACCAAAGTTGAAATTAAGGGAGACTCAGAGCTGGTCATCAAACAGATAACCAAAGAGTACAAATGTATCAAAGAAAATTTGATCATGTACTTCGTTATTGCTAACAGATTACTCAAGAAATTTGAATATGTGGATATAAAACATATTCCCATAATTGATAATCAGGAGGCAAATGACTTGGCTCAAATAGCTTTAGGATATAAGATATCTAGAGAAAAACTCCAATACCTCATAGAAACAAGAGGCAAAATATTGTCTACCAGATTATCACCATTAGACTTGGAGACTTCGAAACTAGGATATGCTGATCAGAAAGAATTCGAAGTTCTGAATATTGATGCTTTGGCAGATACAGATTGGAGAAGTCCCATAGTAAATTATCTGAAAGAACCTTCAGTAAGTACAGAGAAAAAGACCAAATATAGGGCATTGTCTTATGTCCTAATAGGAAATGAACTTTTCAAGAAAACCCCAGAAGGAATATTACTCAAGTGTTTAGGAGAAAATGAAGCGTATTTAGCAGTATCCAGTGTGCACAGTGGGGCATGTGGGGTACATCAAGCAGGTCACAAAATGAAATGGTTGTTGTTTCGATATGGAATGTATTGGCCCACTATGCTCAAAGATTGCATAGAATTTGCTAAAGGTTGTGAACAATGCCAAGTTCATGCAGGTATTCAACATGCTCCTGCAAGTGAGTTACATTTAATTGTTAAGCCTTGGCCTTTTAGAGGATGGGCATTAGATCTGATTGGTGAAATTCGACCAGCATCATCCAAAGGAAAGAAATATATCCTTGTGGGTATAGACTATTTTACAAAATGGGTCGAAGCAATTCCTCTGGTGAACGCTGATCAAGAGGTCATTATGGAATTTATCTAGAGGCAAATAATTTACAGATTTGGAATACCAGAAAGTATTACAACAGATCAAGGTTCAGTTTTTACAGGGCGAAAAATGCAAGAGTTTGCAAAAGAAATGGGATTTAAATTACTCACGTCAACTCCTTACTACGCTCAAGCTAATGGACAAGTGGAAGCAGCCAATAAAGTCATTATAGGTTTGATAAAGAAACATGTAGGACGAAAGCCAAGAAATTGGCACAAAACTTTGGACCAAGCTTTGTGGGCATGTCGAACATCTCCTAAAGAAGCAACAAATACTATACCATTTCGACTCACCTTTGGACATGATGCAGTGTTACTAGTCGAAATACACTTACAATCAGTAAGAATCCAAAGACAAAATGAAATACCCACTGATTAATATTGGGAAATTATGATGAATGAATTAGTGGACGTGGATGAAGATAGGCTACATGCTTTAGAAGTTATGAGAAGACAGAAAGAAAGAGTAGCCAGAGCCTACAACAAAAGAGTTAAAAGTAAGTTGTTCTCAACCAATGACTTGGTATGGAAGGTTATATTACCTATGGATAAAAAGAACAGATTATTAGGTAAATGGTCACCCCATTGGGAGGGTCCCTTTCGAGTATTGAAAACATTTTCGAATAATGCTTACGAAATAGAAGAATTAGCAGAAGATGGAAGAATCTTGAGGGTAAATGGGAAATACTTAAAAAGGTACAAACCATGCTTGCAAGAGGTTAGAATCACTGTAGGATAATGCATGAATTTTTGATACTCTCGAAATAGCCTGAATGAGTCAAAAAAACAAGTATTTCTTTATATCTGTCGAAATACATGTTCTTGGGGGGCAATTTGTTAGCTGGCTATTTCGAATAAGGGAGAGACCTCTATCAAAATAATATTTCAAATGAAGTACCCAAGGAGATTAATATCAATATTGAATATTGGTGGAAGATATGGAGTCTTTATGTTGAAGGATTATTCAAGTTCCAGCAGATTTCGATTTGGACTTGCAGATTTCGGTTTGGACTAGTCTTATGTTCGAATTATAAAAGCGTTCCTTCATGTAAGGGTTCCTGAAGTTGGAAACGGTCCAAATAATTGGGTTATTATGAAAGCATAAATCCTTCGATTGGTACGTGCTTCGATTGGTACAGATTTCAAATTTTAAAATAAAGAGCGCCATTCTTGAGGACGCGTGGAAGTCAGCATGCGTAGGAGGCCTGCATGCTTCGAACGTGGCGTGTTGTCAGAGTAGGACCGTTAGGGTCGAAACACTATAAATAGGTGTTCTTATGTTAGATTTAAGATGTCATGTTCACATTTATGTACTAGAATATCTCAAAATACTCCATACTTCTGTGAATTAAGGAAAGCGAGTCAGAAGATACAATGTACGTGTTGAACATCATCACTTTTTTACAGTTTCAATACAAATTCTGTCATATTTGATCCAACTTTACAGTTATTTTGTTGTCTTTAAGATCCTTCGATCATCTTTACATTTCCTTGCTCTTTACATTGCCTTGCTCTTTAAACACTTTGATTGCCTTGTTCTTTAAACATTTGCAGCCTTTCCTTGCATTATAGTTATTTCGTTGTCCTTAAACACTTACATTTCCTTGCATTTCCTTTGTTTTACTTATCTTTAAACACAGTCATTTCGCTAGAAACTCTACAGCATTTCTGTCTTTAAACACTTCGATTTACTTTGTACTTCAATTTACTCTATACTTCAATTTGCTTTATCATTTGAGTCAAACACTTATCTTTATATTCAAGCCATTTTAGAATTATCTTTACATTCAAGCCCAAGTTTAATTCGAAGTCCTGCTTGTTTACATTCATTTCGTTTATTTCCTAAGAATCTTGTCTTTAAATTCAACGCACAGTATAAGCCTATCAATATAATAGATATGAACATAAAACTTAATTATGACACATGTGTTCTAGGATCAATCTAGTCGATCCTGCAAGTAACCAATAATAAAATAGTAAATTGGAAGACTAGCGGTTGTTTACTAGAAATCACTGTAAACACCCATACTACCTTGTTGATATCTAAAATGGATCCAATAAAATACATCTTCGAGAAGCCTGCTCTCTCTGGGAGAATAGCAAGATGGCAGATGATCCTGACGGAATATGAAATACAGTATACTACCTGTTAGCTGGGAATTTCGACCAGGTTAATAAAGGAACTTTTACATTTTAAAATTTCCATAAGATGGCTGAAGAAAGAGTTTTAGTCGAAGTATCTTACTAGATACGCATCGAAGATAGTTTGAAAAGACAAGTTTGTTATTTGGTTAAGAGGGCGCATTTTTTACGGCCACGTAAGAAAATCATTGCTGAAGTCTTGAGCGGGATTATTTGAAATTCGAAAGTAGTTTTCTTTGGATAAAAAGGACGCGTGGAAGCTTTAGAGTGTCGAAAGACATGCAAGAAGCAACATGGCCTTTTCTTAGAATAGTACCGTTATAGTTAGGACATTATAAATATCTCCTTAGTGATTAGGGAAAGGAAGTCAGAATTCGTACAAAGTTACTCACAAAAATACTCAAGTACCAAGTTAAAGAGAAAGAGTTTCGTTGAGAATGTACGTATGACCTCACAATTTTATCTTTGAAATTGCACTTATCAACATAATTTTCTTTCAAACCATTCTTTTACATAGTCCTACAATTGTTCTTAAATTCTTTATGTTCTGTCGATTTGTTTTACTTTCCTGCAAAGCTTTATAAACCAAATTCTTTCTAAAAGGCTTTTTTCTTTACAATCAAGTCATTTAATTCCAGTATTAAGTCTTTTTATTGTCAAATATTTACATTCAACCCTTTTTTCTTCACTGCAAACACTACCCAGAAAGCAATAAAGGGCAGTGTACTAGATGATCACCTTGCTCACCAAGCTGTGGAAGACTACCAATCCATGAAGTTCGAATTCCCAGATGAGGACATCATGACGGTAAACAACTGTGAAGAATTCAGGCCATATGATGGACCCGAACAAGCATCCCGATGGACCCTGTTTTTCGATGGGGAATCCAACGCACTTGGCAATGGTATTGGTGTTGTACTTGTATCTCCTGAAGGGTGTCATACTCCCTTTATCATAAGACTATGCTTCAATTGTACAAACAACATGGCAGAATACAAAGTGTGCATCTTTGGTCTCAGAGCTGCCATAGATTTGGGGATCAAATCTTTGAGTGTGTTCAGAGATTCAACTTTGGTCACCAGTCAGGTCAAAGGGGAATGGGACACCAAACACCCTAACCTTATCCCTTACAAAGAACATGTTTTGACATTGCTGCCACATTTTGAGAAGATTACCTTCGAGCATTTCCCGCGAGAAGAAAATCAGCTAGCTGACGCACTAGCTACAATGTCATCTATGTTTAAACTTAATTGGTATAACGAGGCTCCCCAGATCACCATCGGACGAATGGATGAACTAGCACACTGTCACGAGATTAATACTGAAGAAGTAGTGGACCAACCCTGGTTTCACGAAGTCAAGAGGTATCTCGAGTCTCAAGAATATCCTGAAGGAGCTTCAGTTAATGACAAGAAATTCTTAAGAAGATTCTCGGCTAAGTTATTCCTTAGTAACGACATTTTATACAAACGCAATCATGACTCTGTATTACTTCGGTGCGTAGACAAAGTTGAAGTTGAAAGGATCATGGATGAATTGCACGAAGTCACTTTTGGTACCCATTCCAGTGGGCATACGATGGCAAAGAAAATCCTACGGGCAGGCTATTATTGGTCTACCATGGAAGCGAATTGCTATCAGCACTCTCGAACTTTCCATAAGTGTCATATTTATGCTGATAAAGTGCACGTACCTCCGGTTCCTCTGAATGTCTTGACAACTCCTTGGCCCTTCTCTATGTGGGGAATTGATATGATTAGGGAAATCAAGACAAAAGCCTCCAATTGACACCACTTCATCTTAGTGGCCATTGACTATTTTACAAAATAGGTGGAGGCAACCTCTTTCATTTCCGTTACCAAGAATGTTATTGCCCGGTTCATTAAATAGAATCTCATATGTCGGTATGGTATCCTAGAGAGAATCATCACTAGAAATGGTACAAATCTAAATAACACTATGATCATCGCCTTGTGCGAGAAATTCAAGATCCAACATCACAATTCTTCCCCTTACTGGCCGAAGATGAATGGTGTTGTCGAAGCTGCAAATAAGAACATTTAGAAGATCATACAGAAAATGACAGTCACATACAAAGACTGGCATGAGATGCTACCATTCGCTCTCCACGGGTATCGTACCATAGCTCGCATATCAACCAGGGAAACACCCTATTCTCTGGTATACAACATGGAGGTTGTCTTACCTATTGAGGTCCAGATCCCCTCTTTGAGAATTATGAAGGATGCATGGCTGAACGAAGAAGATTAGATCCAGACTCGACTTGATCAACTGAACTTAATTGATGAGAAAAGGCTTACTGCTGTTTTCCATGGTCAAATGTACCAGAAACGGATGATCAAGGCTTTCAACAAAAAGGTCAGACGCCAAGTGTATCAAGTCGAGGATCTGGTGATCAAGCGCATCATACTGCCACAAGGTGATCCCAGGGGCAAATGGACTCCTACATACGAAGGACCATTTTTAATCAAAAACATCTTCTCTGCTGGAGAAATGATCTTGACCACCATGGATGGCAACGACCTGCCGCACCCTGTGAACGCAGACATAGTCAAAATATACTACGCATAAGAGACCCGCTAGGTTGACACACCTAGGAAAAACAAGGGCATCCCGGAGAACCAAAGAGGTTTGGGCAAAAATTAGGGATAAAAAAAATCTGTACACCCGGCAAGTCGAAAACCCTAAAGGGCGACTTGGGCAAAAAAGGGTTTCCCGGTGGACTGAAAACCCGAAAGGGCAGTCCAGGCAAAAGTTAGGGAATTAAAGCGTATGACTATGTCCCGTTGGATCACGTTATGGACAACCTTTGGCTTCCATTGAAAAACTAAGAAGTTTGAATCAATTCAATCATCTTTGGATGAGGCAACAAATAGACAGGACGCTCGGAGATATGAAGGCTATAGCAGAATGGGAACCCCGTGGGATTATTTCACATAGCTATCTTTTCTTTGTATCAAATTTTCATTTTTTTTACGACGACATTCTCTTACTAGAGTGTTTGTCTCATTGTACAAGAATACTTACTCAAGGTCAATACAAAGATTTCCATTTGAAAGTGCAAAAACTATCTGTTTTCTTTACTCTTGTGTTTTGTTTGCAAAAACGTCCAATGATTTATTGTTGAACATATGCATTTGAACATGATTACTGTTTACAAATAAACAAAATAGAAAGACAATTACTAATGGCTTTAAGGGATAGGGAAATCTCTCTAGGATATTTCAAAAATCCCCACAGTATACAATATAATCCCCAGTGGAACAACGCTTTCAGTTAACAATCCCCGATCGAAGTCACCAGATTTCTCAGGATCTCCCAACAGGATTTCACAAGCAGTACACGGAATTTCCCTTACAATAGAGTTTATTTCTCTAAAAGGAAATTCATCAACACTTCAACTTCACATCAGGAAGACTTACACTCTATATCCTCAGCAGAAGTTAGGGATTTATTTCCTTAATCTAACAGCGGTGCAGCGGATCAGCTCACATACGCATACACCACATTCATATATCATAAACATTGATAACACGAATGCACACAACATAATCCCATTATGCATACATTTCATGCAACATGACATTGCATATTGGCTAACATTTTACCCTTTTCAGCATAAAATTAATCAATAGCTACCACTAACAATATTCAAAGCATCATCGATACAGTTCAGATACGCTCCAGATATGGATGCCGTTCTGATACCCATTCAGATTCAGCTTTCAGATACAGTTCAGATACGCTCCAAATACGAGTGCCATCCTGATACTCATTCAGATCTAGCTTTCAGATATGCTCCAGATACGGATGCCATCCTGATACTCATTCAGATCCAGCTTTCAGATCAGTTCAGATACACTCCAGATACAGATGTTATCCTGATACTCATTCAGATCCATCTTTCAGATACAATTTAGATATGCTTCAGATATGGATGCCATTCTGATACTCATTCAGATCCAGCTTTCAGATAAAGTTCAGATACGCTCCAGATACGGATGCCATCCTGATACTCATTCAGATCCAGCTTTCAGATACAGTTCAGATACACTCCAGATACGGATGCCATCCTGATACTCATTCAGATCCAGCTTTCAGATACAGTTCAGATACGCTCTAGATACAGATGCCATCCTGATACTCATTCAGATCCAGCTTTCAGATACAGTTCAAATACGCTTCAGATACAGATGCCATCTTGATACTCATTCAGATCCATCTTTCAGATACAGTTTAGATACGCTCTAAATACGGATGCCATCCTGATACTCATTCAGATTCAGCTTTCAGATACAGTTCAGATACGCTTCAGATTCGGATGTCATTCTGTCACTCATTCAAAATACGGTCCAGATACGAGTCAGATACAATTCATTTATGAATATTATTATGTTTCTCATCCAAGACCTCTATTGGTTCAGTTTAAGTCGCTCCAAGATTTATGCTGATTCTTTCCAATCAAACAACATTCAAGACTTCTGTTAGTTCCAGTTTAAATCGACCAAAGGTTTATTCTGATTTTCTTTTTCGGTTGAAGTCAAGTTCAGGCTTAGTCCATTTTTGTCAACAATCACCTTTGGATGGCATCTTGAAGCCCATCTCCGTTAATTCTCCATCATTTCTCCAAATGGCATCTTTAAGCCCATTCCCTACACAATTAACCAACTCATCATTGAGTGCAAATTTCTGGGCACTCTAGTGTTCAATCATCTTCCACTTTCAAGCTACGAACGACAAACATGTCGATCTTACTTTTCAAGTTTAAGAAGTTTGAACAGGGGCAGCTGTTGTACCCCTAAAATTTTCCCACCCATTTTTCATTCAAGATACTATCTTAGGGTTTCTCGAATACTCAATTTGGCTCAGAATTTGATCAGACAGATTCTCTTCCTAAGCAGTAAATCAACAATTAGGGTTTGGTATCCCTCATAGAAAATTGAGTTTTCAAGGTTTCAAATGGTATTCATAGGTCTTCATGTCTCCTCAAGGATGTTTGTACCAGGTTTCAAACCCCGCATTGCAAGTTTACTCAATCAAGGGTTCAGATAACTGAAAACGACTACATTGACCCAAAAATTGACCCTTTTGCGAGAACAAGTTCAAAAGATCATAACTTCTTCATTATTCAATATTTTTGAGTGGTTCTTATTGTGTATGATTCTCTTTGATGCCATCTCTAATTCCTCTTCACAAACCAAGAGCTGATTACGTATAGAAGATCACCAAAATTCGAGTACGTTAGAAGTCGCATCATGGACTTTGACCTAATTTTAAATAACAGTCGTTTGATTTCTAAGATTTGTGATTTCTTCAAATTTCAAGACCTTGAGATGATTATTTCTGTATGTGGTCATAAGTGATGTTGCTCACGGGTTTATCTTCAAAGAATCGAAAGAAAATTGTGTTTGGAAGACTTTAAAAAATTATCGAATCGTCGCAAGTCATTAGTTGATTTTTAAGTGTTCTTAACCATAATTTGTTGAAAGATTGATGAATTTTATCAGAGCATGTTTGTTTGGCAATGAAGTTCCATCTTTAATCGAGTGTGGCGTGCGAGTCCATTTTGAATGCAAGTTTGAATTGGATTCGATTTAAAGATTAAGACTTTCATTTAAAAAAACCATGATGTTGGATTCAAGTTAGCCAAGTGGAATTGAATTCTTAAGCATTTATTTTGTTTGAGAATTTGATTGGAGTACAAGGCATATGGTTTATCTAATCATTTTGTGATTGCTTGAAGTACAAGTTACCAAACCAAGATGATTTATTCGAAGCATTCAATCAAGAATTGAAAAGTTTAAAATAGAACTCAAAGTTTGGTACAACAAATTCATCATTCATACATTTCATTCAAATTTTATGTTATGATTACATTCTTGGACAATTTGTAAAAAAGGGTTTACAATGCAAAATAAAAATTACAAATTGTTTGTCTTGTTTACAAAGAATCTCAAGTTTTTGGTTTACAAAGGGAATTTTTACTTCTTCTTCAAGTCTTCCTTGCTTCATCTTCAAGTAATCAATCTAATCTTCGTTTGCATCCAAGCCTCGCTTGCCGTTCATGAAACAAGAAAAGGAAAAGTTAGCAAAAATTCAAGCAAAGTAATATGTGAAGAGGAGAAATTCATCATTAGGGTTTGCATCTTGGAATCGGAATTTTGTTTGTTTTAATCACCATCCATTTCTCCCTATTTTAAAAATCTCAAAACCTAAATTTTGGTTCACAAAAAATGGAAAAAGAAAATATACAAACTGGACAGGCAAGGCAGCAAATGCAAACAGCAAAACAACAAGCTACCCAAATGCAGCAAAATAAGCAGCAGTTAAACCTGCAATAAAACAGCAGGCAACAAGTGGACAACAGCAGCCAATGGTAGCATATAGCAGAATAACAGTAGGCAAACCGCTGCTGTAAACCAAAGACAGACTTGCAGCCAAGCTGCCAAGTGGACAATAATAGGCAACTAGCAACAAATATATAGCAAAGATGCCAAACAGTAGCGCATGCAAAACCAAAACAGCAGGGAAAACCAAACAGAGTCAAAACAACATAACAATATTCATTAAAAAAACAGTTAGCTACCACATGCTCAAACAACCTTAAGTACATCATCATTTTCCTTAAATGATACAAACCCTTCAGAATTTCAATAAGTAAACAAAACTGTTTATTTTCATTGAAAGAGGAAAGAGGAAAGAAATCACTTAGCAAGCAACAATCCCAAAGCCTTACATCAAACCAGCACATAAAAGTTGTACCAAACAGCCTAAATATATGCTGCAAAATTGCCCAAAATACATCCTGCAAAAACTCTGCTACAAAAACAGTCCAAAACTTATGCAAATATTACCAAAAACAGTCAGAACAACAACAACCCATTTCCTTGTTTTCTGCTGTCCAAACCTGTTAACAAAACAGTCCTGACTTACACAAACATAGCAAAAACAAAAGCTATACAAGAAAGGCCACAGAACAGTTAACCAAATTATTCAAAACTTATCACAATTTTCCCTCCAAATGCCTTGCTTCTTTCACTATAAAAAGCAGTCCAAACATACAAAGAAAGGGAGAGTTTTTTGGACAACACAAAAAAAAACCTCACCAGAAAAAACCAACAATCTCATAAAAATTCCATCATCTGTTAACATAACCTGAGTTCTCAAAGCCTCTCTGCATAAAACAATCACTTCACTACCTCCCTTCAAACCATAACCACATCCTCGTTCTCATAATCCCTACAAACTTACACAAAAATCTAGCATACTAAGAAACCAAGAACAAAAACCAAGCCATCTCACGAACCAACCATCGCCTTCCTCCAACATTCAAAAGACCTGCAAAAGTCAGAAGCATCAATAAAAATACCGAGTAACATTCCTCTCAACAACGGTTCAATTAAACCTTAGAAGAAGGGATTTCTTGAGACTTACTTTGTTTCAAAACTCCGCCAAAGAGACTTCGGCTCGGTACATTCTTTTCCCCCTTTTTATTCGCCTTTGCTTCGCATGTCTGCTTGCTTATTAAGACTTTTCGTTGTTGTTGTCTTCAGTTGTTGTTCGTTTTCATTCATTTTCACTTTATTAGGCGATAGAGAAAGATGGATAGAGGAAGTTTTTGGTGAGTGGTGAAGCGATTTAGGTTAAAATTAGCGTAAAAATACAGAATAGAGGTGAGGAATAACAGAGACCGTAAGGTTGATTTTGAAAGAGAGAAGGTCCGCGAGAGAGTTTGAAGAGATGAAGAGAGGATTAGAAAGAGAGGAGATAGGATTTAGGTTTTTGTTTCAAAGTTAATCAATTTCTGTTTGTTCTGAAAAAACCGATGATTGATTGTGTTGGTATAGTAAAACACTCAATTTTCTCCCTTTCCCAATAACATCATACGGCGCCTCTATCATGCTTCTAGGGTTTCAAACCCTTTCCTTTCCTTATTCTCATCCGGGTCAGCCCATTGGGCTGCTGGCCCAATCCAATTATCATTTTCCCCTTTATATTTCAATTAAACCATAGAAATCACAGATAAATAGCATATTTCAATTGGTAAGGCTTGTATATATAATATAGAGGACCCGGGTTCAACACCTTGCCAGGACTTTTTTTTTATTTTTCTAACTATTTACCCTTAGGACAAAATTAGTTTAGGTTTAGTTTTTAATTTTAAAATTCAATTAAATCAAATACAACTTTTAAATTAGTTAAATTTTTCTTAGCTAGGAATTTTCGTAATTCACCCTTTTTCTTTTAATTTATTTATTTAGTTTCTACATAGCAAAAATACTAAAAAAACAAAAAAATTCGCAAACGATTTATTTTCTTTAGTCAATTATTTTTCTAATATAATAGAATTTTATTTTCTTTTAAAACTCTTTCTTACAAACTAAAATACCAAAAATTTCTATACTTTGTTAATTAATTTTATTTCAAAGACTGTTATGATTTTAATTAATCATTCAATTCGATTTGGTTGTATTGATTTCTTAGTTGGACTTTTAATCGCATTCGACTCATCCCCATTTGTAAATATTGTACCCCCATTCCCAAAAACATTGTAATAGCGTAGAATTTTAATTTCCGCAATTTACTGTTTTCCTTATACTGTATAGTAATTAGGTGTGCATGGCAAGATTCAAAAAATCAATCGCTAGATAACCTAATTTCAAAGACAAAATAACTTAAATCAAACACACTTTCTCACACACGCACCTCTAGGGTAACCTCGCTTGTTGCCTCAGAAACACAGTCATGTCCCTCGAATATGGGACGCTTTAGCAAAGACCCTTCGATAAAAAAGATTGTAGTCCATCGATGCCCCTCGATGTTGCCTTCGATAAAACGATCTAGTCCCTTATGAAAATTGCTAAAGCGTCTCACAAGTTGCCTTCTATGACTGTACAAACGTCCCGCGCTTGTCCCTCCACATCCCACGATGGGGCTTCTTATCAAATCAATGGTATGATAGCAACATCTAAAGGAGGAAGAAAAGAACATTTAAGAACTTTCGAGTAGGTAGATTCGCTCATAATTGCTCGCTTGCTCACAACAAAAAACATTTTCACACCAACACTTTCATCTCAAAACATTTTCAAAAATACAAAATATTTTGTATACTTTCTTATCGAGACGAGAACCATTACAAAAACACCTTTTCAAAAAGACACCACACAAACACCTCTTTGAACTATTTTTCGAAACAACACTCTGTACGCGTTCTTATAGAAACGAGAACCATTACAAAGACATTTTTAAAATAATTTCAAACCCACAACACAAAGCATATTTTCAAACAAAGCAAGTGATCTAGCAAGCAACTAAGAGCCCATGGAAAACTATGGATGAAAAGAGTGCTAATACATTCCCTTTTCATAATCTACCGCCCGAACTCAAGAAAATATCTTTAAAGGTCTTTCCTGTTCTTTTCAGCCTTTCCTTATTGGATAAAAGAAAAGTCGGTGACGATTCTTGCTATCCGCACATTTGCGATCAAACGCAAACCACCCGAATCAGTTCTCCCGCCGTATACAAGAATAATATGTATTTTTTTTCTTGTTAGGAAAATATTAATTTGGTTGATATTTGAAGGGAAGAACAATAATATATCATAATTATAAGTGTTTGTGGAAAGCTCTATTTGATGTGATTAATTAATTAATAGGAAATAAAGAGTACCTTAACATACTTTCTCTCGTGCCTCCCTTTATTCAACATTACTTTTCTCTTGTTTTTCATCATAAGAGGATAGTTTTAAGGTCAATTTTTTATTTAAAATTATTATTTTGATTTTTTTTTCTTCTTTTTCATTTAAATAAGTGATTTTT
The DNA here is from genome assembly GCA_948472305.1 of Vicia faba. Lineage (NCBI taxonomy): Eukaryota > Viridiplantae > Streptophyta > Magnoliopsida > Fabales > Fabaceae > Vicia > Vicia faba. Next base: position 1,096,273,460 of record OX451738.1, read on the forward strand.
TATATGTTTTTAATTTTTTTCTTGTGATTTCGTTGTTTTAGTGTGACGTTGCGTTCATCTTCGTTTTATTATGGTATTATTTGATTTTTTTTGTCTTTGGTGTGGTATTTGTTAGATTCAAATTGACAGAAAAGTTTCGATTCAATACATATTCAACTAATGAATTTGACATCTTCAACGCTGCAGATTCGAAGACATGTGTATTTTAAACATTTTAATTGCATCATATTTATAAGTTTTGCCATATTTATAGATATTTTATGGTTATATATTATTAATATAGTGTTGATAGTTTGTTCACAAATTTATTTATTTTAATTTATAATAATTTTAAATTTATAGATATATTCTATCGATTTAAATGAATTAATGTCGTATCATTTATAATATAAAAAAAAATAGAAAATAAGCTTAGATAATAAGGAAGGTAGTTTTTCTCAAAAGATGAAATAAAAGATACGGAAGAACCATGTCTTCTATTTCTTTCAATAATCTCAATCAAAACGTGTTTAAAATATCCACGTGTCAAATTGTAAAAGTGACTCATGTTTAGTGATTGAGTTATTTTAGTGAATAAATAAAATGTCACGTATTGAAATAATTGGAATTCACAATTCTATATATAATATTTCTGCACAACTAACTAAACTTAACAAGGAACACTTCTTCAATTTTACAGAAAAATAAGCAAAACTCCGTCAATCTCACAATGAGTATTATGTATACATACTCAAAATAATTAGACTAGGAACTTTCGATTGACTTTAAAAGCATGCATAATTTTCTTATAAATAATTTCTACTTAATAAGATTCAAACTAAAAGTATGCGTAATTGATTTTAAAAATATAAAATTAATTTTATTATATTTAATTGTTTGTAGATAAAATTGATTTGCTTTTAAAATTATTTTTTATTTTAAAAAATTTAAAGTTTAAATATGGTTGATATTTATTGTTTAATTTAATTTATATAAAATATTGTACAAAATTGTAAAACTGAACCAGCTTAATATAAAATTATAAAATTAAATTAAACTAAATCAAAATTTTAAAAAATTATATTTGATTCAAATGTGTTTCAGTTATTTTTTTTAATAAAACTGCACGATTTGATTTAGTTTGTAGTTTGTATTTTATAAATCGAATCAAACTGAACCAAACTGCATTATGTTATAACTCAAATTTTATTTAATCCACGTCCAACCAAAACCCAAACCTATTACGATTTAGTCTCACGATTACAAATGATTCTCCTTTTCTCACACTTAAGGTTTCAGTTTAAATCTTTTCAAATCTCGCATAGCAGTATTGTGTCTTCTTTTCATCTTCTTTGCTAAGTACATCTCGCATCTTATTCTCTTATCTCTAATCTCTTACTTTCTTTCTTTTTCATCTTTTTATTTTTATTCTATTGTCCTCTCTTACAATTACGTTTTAAACGCGTCTCTTCTTCTCTAATCTCTCTCCTCTTCTACTCTTTGTTTTTTATCTTCTATAATCTTTCATCTCATCTGTTTTTCCTATTTCATTATAATGTTTTTGATATTGTTTTATGCTACTATTTTACGTTTTTATTCCACTTTCTTTAATCTTATTTTTCATATTAAATGAAAAATTGTTGTTCAAATATAATGAATTTTGTTGTCATTTGATAACGCATAAATGACTAAATACAAAACTATGTTGTCAACTTGTCATTTATATATGTATGATGACTCAATAATTTTTTTTTTGTAAAAAATCGAACCATCCAAACTGCATTTGTTTGATTTGATTTGATTTTATTTCTAAATGTCAACTGAACCAAACTAAACCACACACTTTTTTCTCTTATAGTTCGAATAACTTTTTACATCAAGACCGCCAAAACTGCATCACAAACACCCTTATTCCTAACACTCCATTGCATGAAGGGTCTAGCATTGACATGTAAGATACTCAACACGTGCCACTAGTCATTAGACTATATACAATGGTTTACATATTCGACACTCTTTTTTTTCACTTTTTACACGAATTTTTTTTTGGAATAACCATGTATTAAAAAAATCACAAATAACCATATTTCAGAAAAAAATTACGCAAATAACCATGTTTCAGATGACTCCCCAACGGAGGAGCCATCTCACTTGGCGCCTACACCTATTTTTTTAAGGGGAGGCGCCATCTCACTTGGCGTCTAGGTGCTTAGGGCTTGCCCTAAGCCAAGTGAGATGGCGCCTTAGTGCATTTTCTAGGGCAATTTTCACGTTTTTTTTAATGCGGTGCGTTACGTATTCAATATAGGATCAACAAAATTGACTTTTTATTTACAAAATATGATTACACACATAAGTATTACGTAAAAAAAACAGATTAATCAGTGGTCCCCCGGAACCCGGTAATGACCCCCGGTTCCGCATCTTCGTCCTCGCCTTTCCTGTGCTGGGTTTGGTCGCGTTTCCTACTGTGGTAGGGTTGATGGCCCAGCGAAGTCAATGTGTTCCGGATCCATGAAATCATTCAGATCTCCATATCTAGAAGATCCGCTTTGGTACAGTCGGTTACCCATACCCTCTAAGTTTGATCGTGTTGTCGGTGGGTGGAGTTCCATGGTTGGTCTGTAGCATTGATCGTCTGAGTACGGGGGGTAGAAAGGAAATGGATATTGGGGTGTTTGGTATTGAGGATGTTGGGTGGTTTGGTGATATTGTGGTTGATGATAAGTTTGGTCGGTTGGTTCATAATCTTCCGACATTCCCAGATCAGGGCTAAGGTTGGATGTTGAGGGGCCCATATTGGGATATGCAGAAGACTGAAATTGTGTGTGGAGTATGCGGGTGTGTTGGTATTGTGATTGAAATTGCGGGTGGGTGTGAGGAATTTGGGGTTATTGGTACTGAGGTGGTGACTGTGGTTGGGTGTTTGTGGTTCTGTTTCGTCTGGGGGGTTGGTGGGAGGTTGATGTGTGTTGGGTTTGTTGTTGGGGAAATGAGGGTTGTGCCCATTGTGTTCGTGGGTCAACCAAATACCTTGGATGAGACACGTGCATCTCAGGGGTACTAACTGATCTGTACCAAGATAAATACTGATCCGTGTATCGCATATTACCATGGTTGAGGAAAACTGGGAATTGCAAGACATGTCGGTGACGCCTCTGCCACATGTTACACCATTCTGGAGCAAAGTCTTTCCAGTTGGTAAGACCCTATTGAGCGTCGACCCTTTTGAGATGCCACGGGGACAAACAAGTCGGATCACTGGGTATCTCTTGATTCATTCCAAACTGCATCTTCACACGGTCATTGTGGTGCATATCCACAACATTGAACCGTATGATTGCAGTCTTTGTGCTCCAAATCGTTGCATCCTCGGGGTTTGGTTCATGGCCCATACCCAAATATGGTCTCCAAACAAACTGCAGATAAAATTAAATCAGGTTAATGAAAACGTAATATATAAATAATTTAAAAGTAGAAAAGTTGAAAGGTACGACGTACATCATCCGGGCTAAGGTGATCTAATAGATTGCGGTATAGTGCGACATTGAATCTTGGATTCTTGCCATAATCCATACCCCTCACTCAATACCTAAAGGAAATGAAAAATATTTTATTTTTATCATATATTTGGTGAAGAGATGAATAGTAATAAATGATATAACTTGATGACTTACTTTGTTGCGTATGGGAAAATAAATGTGTTGTTGTTGACAGGGTTTAGGGACTCCATCCTCCACCAACCCCAGGCTTGAAGTAAAAAAGCGCAGCCATAAAATGTACATTTTCCTTGATTGCATTTTTACACAAGGAACTGTATAGGTGGGCTAAAACAGCAGAACCTCAACTATACTTTCTAGTTTTTTCGAAGTCTCTAAGTAAATTTAAATACATAAAATTTACACTATTTCCCGTACTTTTGAGAAATAAAAAGGTTCCAAATAGTATCATTATATAAGTTCTAGCTTTTATTACCTTGGCTAGCTCGGAGGAATTTTCGTTTAATTCCAAAGTCGCATAATGATTTTTTAGCTCAGTTAGTAGTATACCCTGACCTCTCGCACCACCACCGTCAACCATATCCCTGTCCAACAATTCTTCACACAGAGAATTGGGTTGTTGAACTGACCCGTTAACGGCCTTACCGTCGATAGGGAGACCCAATAATATGTACACGTCCTCTAGCGTGACGGTACATTCACCTATTGGTAGGTGAAATGTATGGGTCTCTGGTCTCCACCTTTCCAACATTGCAAGTATGAACTTTGAATTAATTGTGCAGTTGGAGATCTTTATAACGTTTCCAAAACCTGCGTATTTCAGATATGGTATGATCAATGGGTCTGGAGCAAGATAGTTGTGTGACCGGATTCTGAATCTTTTAGTATCCTAAGTTAATAATGTAAAAGGTGTAAGAGTAAGTAAGATGAATAAAGCATTACTAGAAGTATGAAAAATGTATAACTATAAAAGAAACTTACAAATGCTGCAATATTGTCTCTTGTGCCTCTGTGAGAATCGCCCATTGTGAGAAGAGTCATTGTTGAAAATGCCTGAGATTATGAAAGAGTTTGAAATTGTAAGAGATTATGAAAGAGTTTGTAGCAGAGAGTGAGAAGATTGTGGATGCGAGAGAAGTATGTAATGCTCTGTATTTATAGGCAAAAAAAAATTCATAGAGTAAGTGAGGTGGTAGGTGGGTGCATGCATGCATGATAAGTTTCACTCTTGCGCAGGCTAGGTGGCAGCCTTGGAGAAGGCATCTCTGAATGCATGTAACATGATTGGACATGAAGGGAGGCGCCATTGGACTTGGCGAAAGAGTACAAAATGGAAAGGTGTCGCCATCCCCATTGGCGAATAAGAGGTGGCATGGGTTGCAGAGTAAGCGCAGGCTAGGTGACAGCCTTGGAGAAGGCATCTCTGAATGCATGTAACACTATTGGACGTGATGGGAGGAGCCTTAGAGGTTACAGTGTAGGTGCAGAGTAGGCGCAGGCTAGGTGGTAGCCTTGGAGAAGGCATCTCTGAATGCATGTAACATGATTGGACATGAAGGGAGGCGCCATTGGATTTGGTGAAAGAGTACAAAATTGAAAGGTGTCGCCATCCCCATTGGCGAATAAGAGGTGGCATGGGTTGTAGAGTAGGCGCAGGCTAGGTGACAGCCTTGGAGAAGGCATCTCTGAATGCATGTAACACTATTAGACGTGATGGGAGGAGCCTTAGAGGTTACAGTGTAAGTGCAGACCTATTTAGTCTTACATTTATCAAAACACTGATTCACTTAATCTCTCAAACACTAGAACATTCAAAAATTCCTGCAAATAACTCATAAACTTCAAACCTTCCAACCTTCAAACCTTCAAACAGTCATACACAATGGCCTCTGCACCCCAATATGTCATCAGTGCACATTTCAACGGTGAGACATACATTTATCCCACCTCTGGGTTTCTATTTAGAGACACATACAACATCTGATTTTGTTTAAAAAGGAAAGCCAATTTCTTGTACTTCAAAAAACGATTGGAGGTCAAACTTGGACGAGGACCCGTGACACAAATATTTTATCAGAATCCGTTTTTTTTTGGTAACAACCAAATAATATTTTATAAGGTTGAGGTTCAAGATGACGAAGATCTTCAGAATATGTTTTCTAGTCATGAGTATTCTGGGTACGACTCTATTGAGTTGTACATTATGCTGCAAGAGCCTCAACTGTCACAAGTGGTTGATCCTTTGGAGACCGAACAAGCAGAAGTAGATGCAGTTGATGATGAAGAAGAAGATGACGAGTTGGAGTTTGACAAAATGGTCAATGATGATTCCGAAGATGATGGGATACCTGGTATTCCTGCAAACGAGATCTACACCCCACCTCCGCACATGACAAACTTCAACATGGACGGAGATGAACCGTCTTCTGATTTATTTTTCAATCCGTATATGCAGTCGGATGAAAACTTAAAAGAGAAAGACAAATTTCGTAACAGAGAAGAATGTATCAGAGCCATCAAAAAATTCCACATGCTCAACTCGGTCGATTTTAAGGTGGACCGTGTAAATCCAGAAAGGTACAAGATCAAGTGTGTCCACCCTGATTGTATGTTCAAGCTCACTGCTTCATATAGATTAAGAGGTGATTATTGGGGCATAGGTTCCATGTCTACCCACACTTGTGTCAGTTCTACTCAATCACATGATCATCGAAAACTTAATTATGATCTCATTTGTCAAGAAATCCTACCACTCATCAGCAACGATCCATCTTTGAAGGTGAAAACCATAATCTCCCACATCACTACGGTATTTAACTATACTTCGTCTTACTGAAAGGCATGGTTAGCAAAGACCAAGGCGATTGAAAAGGTATATGGGAACTGGGAGGAGTCATACCAAGAACTTCCTCGCTACCTGAATGCACTCTAGACTTATTCTTTGGGTACTATTTACATACTGGAAACAGTGCCAGCATACGCCTCGGATGGTAGTCAACTCAACGGAAATGGAATATTCAGTCGAGTGTTTTGGGCTTTTCAACCTTGCATCACAGGGTTTGCGTCATGCAAACTAATTATACAAATTGATGGGACTTGGTTGTATGGGAATAGAAAGGCACGCTACTGATGGTAGTTGCACAAGATGGCAACAACAACATTTTCCCAATTGCCTTTGCCTTAGTCGAGGGGGAGACTGGTGGTGCTTGAAACTTTTTACTGAAAAATCTGCGAACACACGTTACTCCTCAACTAGATCTCTGTTTGATCTCGGATAGACATGCATCCATTAAAAGTGCATACAATAATCCTACAAACGGTTGGCATGACCCTCCTTCTACGCATGTCTATTGCGTTAGACATATCGTCCAAAATTTCACGAGGGAGATCAAAGACAAAACACTAAGGAAAGCGGTTATGAATGCGGGATATGCATTGACATAACCTACGTTCAAATATTACCGCAATGAGATCCGTTTCTCAAATCCGGAAGCCGGTAGGTGGATCGACAATATTCCGGTAGAAAAATGGACTAGGTCATACGACAATGGCCAAAGATGGGGGAACATGACAACAAATCTAATTGAATCGATGAATGGGGTATTCAAAGGCATACGAAACCTCTCGGTCACTGCTTTGGTAAAATCAACATATTTTAGGATGGCTTCGTTGTTTTCCAAAAGAGGTGAAATGTGGAACGCGGTGTTGCAATCTAGACAACTATGGAGTGAAAGCTGCATGAAGTACATTAAGGCAGAAAGTGCCAAAGCCAACACCCATATGGTTATACAGTTTGACCGACACAACCACAAATTCATTGTGAAAGAGACAATCGACCACAACGAGGGCCTGCCAAGACAAGAATATAGGGTTGTACTACCTTCTCGTTGGTGAGATTGTGGCAAGTTTCAAGCCTTTCGTATGCCTTGCTCTCATGTAATTTCCGCGTGTGCCTATACTCATCAAGACGCGCTACAACTTCTGTCACACATTTACAAATCTGAAACGTTGCTCAACGTTTACAATAACAACTTCCCTTTGGTAGCAAAACCAGATTATTGGCCTGCATACGACGGTGAAATAGTATGGCACAATGACCAAATGCGAAGGAATAAAAAGGTTCGTCCCAAAAGTAAGCGCATCACAACAGAAATGGATTCCCTTGACAAGCTGGAAAGAAAGTGTGGTTAATGTCGTCAGGTCGGACACAATCGCAAAAATTGTCCGAATCGGGCTACTGCCTCAACCACATAAAAATTGTATTACATAAAATCTTTCCTTTATTATGTTGTAAACATTAGGGTTTTTCGTTAACAGTATTTGTTACAATAAACATTGTGCGAACAAGAAAAAACACAATATTCTGTCTACGAAATTACAACTGTTAAAACAATATCATCTGACCCATACATCATCAACATTACGTCGCTGTCTGTTTTGACTTCCTCCAACCAAACATTAGGTCTTCTTGTCGCATGTGAGGTTGCTGTTCGTCTTTGTTGAATCCTTCTAATTTTCCCCCCTCCACGATGTCTCCATCTAGCCATCGCATCAACTCCCGCTTCAGACGCTCCATGGAGTGAATGTGCCAGAATTTCATTTTTATCGGAGGTTTTATGGCGGAGAAGATAACGTAACCATCTTTGGTAAAAATCATGGGCGATGTCATGACGCAAATCACATAGTAAAAAATAATAAAACAGTGCGAGAAAGTGTGAGAAATAACGGAGAAACAGACGAATTATTTTTAAAAACAACATTTTACCCTAGGAGCCAAGTGAGATGGAGCCTCCTCTCATTTTTAAAGTGTAGGCGCCATCTCACTTGGCTAAAAGATAGAGGAGGCGCCAAGTGGGATGGCGCCTAGGGCTAAATGCATAGTGGAGGCGCCAAGTGAGATGGCTCCTCCTTTGGGGAGTCATCTGAAACATGGTTATTTGCGTAATTTTTTCCGAAACATGGTTATTTGCGAATATTTTTAATACTTGGTTATTCCAAAAAAAAATTCTTTTTACACTCCACATCATCTTCTCTCTCTTTAACCTAATAATTCAACACTTATTCAAGTTTTACTCACTATAATGGTTTTGTTTAATAAAATTCAACACTCTACCTCACCACTTTTATTTCAAATTCTTATTTTCTTTTATGTTTTTGTTTTTATGATTATATATTAATATAAATTATCGATTAAAATTAAATTAAAATGATTAAGAGTTAAGTAATTAATTTTTTTTCTAATTTAATAACTTATTTAAATTTTTTCTAATTTTATATTCTCAATTAATTTTTTTCCTTGCAAGTAATAAAGACGAGATATAGGGATAGTCATTATTACAACAAATAAAATTAAAAAAAATTAAAATACAATACAATATATTAAGCACCCAACACACCTAAAATGAAACACACGTGATTTAATTAGTACAATAGACACAACTCACAAATAATCTATTTAATCATGAAACATTCTGAACTTTGCCCATATGTGTTTGACTAGACCTGCTTGCAATTTGTGATGTACATTTGAATCATGCATCATAGATCTAGCACACACATGATTCGCAAATGCAGGTAGCACCTCGATCGAGAATGGCTCCAGTGTACTAGACTCACTTGCCTCAGATTGATCATAATTTGTCCAATGTCGAGCATATGTATCTCGTTCATCCTTAACAATCATATGTTTCCCTCTTGATATTTTGTAAATAACTTATCTGGTTCACTTTGAGGAAATCTAATTGATTTGACAAAAGTCGGATAAGAAGGGTAGACACAGTCGACAAGATAGTATTCCATATTATACGAGCGTTGATTCACAAAGAAGTACACTCTTGGAGTATTTCCCTGTTCAACATCATTGAACACATGTGAACGATCTAGAACATTTATATCGTTCAATGTGTCCGAACATCCAAAAAAGGCATGCAAAATCCATAGATCATAAGTTGCAACTGCTTCGAGAATAAAAGTGGTGGTTCCCTTATATCCTCGAGTAATATGACCTTTCTATGTTGTAGGATAATTTTTCCATTCCCAATACATGCAATCAATACTCCCAATCATCCCCGAGAAACCCCTGTATTTCACTAACATGTAGTATTGTTTGCAGGTCATCTTGAGTTAGAGCTCTGAGATACAATGACTCATACAATTGTATGATTTCTTTACAGAATCTATGCAAGCACTCCAATGTTGTAGTACCTCCTATTTTGATGTATTCATCGACCGCCACACCATATGCTAACATTCGCATGGTCGTGGTACATTTTACTAATGGAGATATACCTTCTTTTTTCTCTGCATCAAATGTTTGGGTGAAGTAGTTGTCACTGTTATATAGGTCCCTAACTATTCGAAGGAACACATGTTTTCGCATCCGGAATCACCAACAAAACATTGCATCATCATATGTAGGTTCTGCAAAGTAGTCGTCAATTAGTCTTTAGTTTGCCGCTGCATCATCTCTATTGAGATATTTTCTCTTGACACGAGGTGTATATCCTTCCTCTATTTGGTTTCGCCGCTCCCTGAACCGGTTGATAGTATACTTCTCTTTAATTTCAGGCTGCCTTTTATAAGCTTCGATATCAAAAGGAAATTCTGAAGGATCCATTGATATTTTTTTAGTAATGTGAGATTGTTAGTATTGGTACATCAATGGAAGAATGGTCCCCCATTTATAAGAAATTGAGTGGTTGAAATGGACAAACTCAAAACAAATAATGCAATTTAGTTAAATAATAGATAATGACTTGACGACACTTAATTCCCAAACAAATAATCCAAGGCATAAAGTGACAAAATACAAACAACACTTGAGAACACTTAATTTCCAAACAAATAATGCAAGGCACAAAGTGACAAAATAAAAATAACGACTTGACAACACTTAATTTCCAAAAAAATAGTGTAGTAAAGTTAAATAATCAATAAGGCACAAATTGACAAAATACAAACAATGACTTGATAACATTTAATTTTCAAACAGATTGCGGCCCAACTTTTCCAACAACTCTTGGCTCCAGTAATCGAGATGCTCCTTTGAACTTAGCTTCATAAACATCTTCATCTTCTTAACCTCAGTACTTTCAACAATTGGTTAGCCTCCTCCTGGCAAATGGATATTTTGTTCAATCGTTCCAACTCTTTCTCCTTAAATTGTTTGAATTCCTTCCACTCTTCATTGACTGATTCCAAGGTTGCACCCTTGCTTTTTCTTACCCTTTTTTTAGCTACATCCCTCCCCATTGGGTAACCAAATGATCAATGAGATAAATATAGATGTGATACTATATGGGCTAGACATTATGAGTGACACTGACATATTGGTGGTTGGTACCACATATCAAAGGAAGAAAGTGTGTATTGCCTCAATTAGTTATGAAGAACATAGAGAATTTGAACTAGAGACATATGCTAAAGCAAATGTCTTGGACATTGAATCCATCGGTCAGAAAAGGATAATGGCCAATATAATGATTCTTTCAATTATGAGGAAAGTATTTTAAAGAGGAAATGCTTATGTCAAGAGAGCAATGGTTGAAAATTACTATGGATAAAGCAAATGTTGAAGGAGTATAATATAAAACAAGATGTCCGGACATTAGTCTGGGACATTTTCTCTAAAGTGTTGGATGCAAATCATTTTGAAAAAATAAGGAGGTTCATTGGTATTTACATCTGTGAGGGTCTATAGAAATCAACGCTAGGGAGGTGTACAAGGGAGTTTTCTCCTTTTGGGTTTGTGTTACTGTAGCGGTAGAAATGTTCAAGACTAAGCCATTGGATTGACTAGACTTATACAAATCAAAACAAAAATCGCCATCATGTTTTATTGTTTCCAAAGAAATGGGAAAAGAGAGAATAACCCAAAAAGAGGGGGAAAGATTCAAGGTAAGGGGGTTGGTTATGCAAAGGGAAGGTATTAGCACCCTAAACATCTACGGTACTCCACAGGAACCTCTTTGAAAATTCTGTATATTTTGGCTATAAAATATGTTGTATAAAATAGATGGTGGAGGTGAGAAAAGAAATATATTTATTATTTTTGCACCCGCCGCGGTTGCGAACCTTTAGTGCCTACGTACCACCTTTTCGTGCAATAGGGGATCAGGGTACACGTAGTTCCTCTTTTAAAAGTTTTAAAACACAAATGTGTTGGTCAATTTTATGAGATAAAACATCATTGTCATTGTCCATATGGAAAACATACCTACTACCCACAATCATGAAGAAGGAGAATTTGCATCATCTCAAAGTGGAGGATATGGCTTGGATTTTAAAATCAACAATGCCTCACTCAACACCCAAGTGGAAAATATATCTCTTTACTACATATTGTAGAAGTATAGTTGTTTGCATCACTACAAGGATTGACAAGAGTTCAATCTTTTGAGAAAAGTTTAATGATAAAAGCCAAAGTGGCAAAATGGTTTGAAATGAGATTGATTGACTTTTAGTCTTCTAACAAAAAAGTCAAATTATTGTTAAGTTTATTGGAGTTTATTTATGAAAATGTTTGAAAATGCATGGACCTAAGTCCGAGTTTATTATAAAAGTAATTCAAGTTTAAAACAAGAAGAATTTTCAAAAGAGGGAGAAGATTTTTGAAATTAAAGAAGATGGGAGGAGAAGAAGAGGCTATCCTAAAGCATAAGGTAAAATCTAGGGATAAGAACCATCTAACCAACAAGAAGCCAATACTTGACATTATGAGCCAAAATAGAATTCACATTCTTTTGATTGAAACCAAACAAGCAAATGTACTAGACCTCTTGAGAGAACTAAACTTCAAGTGTATTAAGTCTTCACAAAAATTGGGCAGAGTAACGACTGTATACGGGTGAATTCCAGATTACAAACAAAGGGTGTAATCACAATAACCTGCATACAAAACAAACAAACAACCCAATGTCTTGAGGTAAACCTCAAGAGCTCCAGACAAAATAATCAGATAAGATCACAAGGTCTCCAATCATAGGCCAAGGTTTCTAATCCTAAGTCCAAAAAGTCCAATGCTCCATAATGCCAAGGGTAGTAACCAAATAGTCCAAGTATCATTAAAGATTTTTAGGGTTTATGTTGATTATTAGGTGTCTTTAAAAGAAAAGAAAAGCTCAAGTGAGCAAAATAAAAAATGACAAGAATATAAAGGGGCTCAAGTGAGCAAAGATGAAAAATAGCATGAAATGTAAATGCTAAAAGTAAATGGTGCATAAAGTAAAGAACATAAAATAAAAACACAAAATAAAATCAATTATTAGTGATTAGTGGTTAGTTGGATGATCATCTTGAAACTTGCATTTGGAACTCATTAGAGGATTGGTAGAACCAAAGCCTTCACACAACAAGTTGCATTTGCTTTTTGTCAAGTATATCATCCATTTGGAATCCTTATGAGTATCATTTAATGATCAACGATGTTTAAGTGATCCGCTTTGACCAAAGGTATTGTAGATCCATTAGAGGATTGGTAGAACCAAAGCCTCCACACAATGAATCTCAAGGTTATTGGATCAAAGAGATCAAATTAACATACTTGGGCTTGCAAACATAAGTTTGGGCCACGAATTATCATTTATTCGAATCGGGACAAAATTTAGCGCTATGTTAAGCAATCATAAGTGGACTTATATAGAAGTCGCACCTATTTTGAGGCCGGTCAATAGCAATCTATGCACCATTTGTTTTGAGACATGATATAGAGATCATGCTCCAACAACATTTAGTGCAATAAGAAGGGGATGAGATGAAAAAGGATGGGAGAGAATATACAAACCACTTTTGGATTAAATTTAATCAAACTATTATTAAAATCATTCATCCATTTTTGTGGAGTTAGACTCAACACCATGGATCCAATGATGTTAATAAAGTTCATGATCAAAAATTTAATCCAAGATCAGCCAGAAAATAATCACAAAATAATATTACATTTTAATATATAAAAAAAGGTTTAAAAATAAAAATAAAATAGAAAAATATCAACTATGTCCAAATTAATCAAGAAATGAAAGTAAGACCATAGATAAATCACAAATGAACTGAAATAATTTTATAAATTTTTTGGAAATTTTTTTAAGTCAGAAACTATTTTTAAAATTAAAAGAAAGGGGTAAAATAAACCAAAAATGATAAAAAATAGAAAAGTCAGAAACAAAAATAAAATAAGGTCACCAATATTTGTCACAATATCATTGAATCATTCCATAATTTTTTCAGAATTTAAAAATGCATAAAATTATTTTTAAACATTTAAAATAATTCCAATAAAGTGTAAATTTATAAAAATACAAAAACACAAAATTAAATTGTGAAAAAATAAAAATCAGAAAGAGAATAATCAAAAATATTTTTCAGAATTTTTCAGATTTTTTGGACTAAAAATGAATTTTCCATGATTTTTTGAAGTTTAAAACAATTAATTATAAAAAAATCAGAAAAGAAAAGAAAAGTAAAAAATATGTGGACCATTGGATGAGAGTTAAAATGCGCTAGTAATCAAATCCAAGGGATCTGGTGCGCTATGCATATCATGGTCATTAGTGAATAAAGCACTGAATCAATTATTAAATCAGGATTCAAAAATAACAAGTGACGTGCCATCATTGGTTGGAAGATGAAACGTTGGTCATCTTCAACCTCTAGCCAACGTGAATTGCAGGTCTCTCAAACTGTAAAATTAGAAGCTCATACCTATGCCATTCGCTTTGTCTCTTCAAGATGGAGACAACCATACCCTCGCGCCAAATTTATATAAACTGTAGCTCAAGCAATTTGGAAGTAAAGTTTTGAAAAAGGGATTTGAAATTTCATGGTCAAAATGTGTTTCCAGTAAGAAATAAGTGTTGCGACTAGAACTAGGGCAATGAGAGCATCACAATGATATCAAAGTATTGAAGAATTGATGAAGGAATCTACCTATTGAAGTTGAGTTGCAGAGCTTTGAAACTGGACTTCTATGGAGCAATATAGGGCACGATTCTTGAATGTAATTATATGGTTAGCTTCAGGGAAGATCAAGGAAGGTGAATTGATGAAAAAATTGGATTGAAAAAGGCTTAAGAATGGATTTCGAAGTTTCTGAATTCTGAGTTAGGGGACAAGTTTGGCAGGGTGATTCTGGCTATATAAGCTTGAGGAAATGAATGGGGGATGACCCTTTATTTATAGGGAATCAAATAGAATGTCCAAGCGTGTGAAATGATGAAGTTGGGAGGGAAAATTGTGTGAAGTTGCATACAAGAAAAGTGTGACTTCCAATTCGATCAAAACTCATCCAAAACACGCGTTTTGTTGTGCTAATCAATTATGGAACTTCATTAAACATGTTTAGAGGCATAAACGCATGGAAAACTTGTGATTAGAAGCCAAAACAAAGACTTCAAATTCTGACTTATGGGAAAACTTCAGTTCCAAGTTACCAAGTTCAATCCAATGGCATTCTCAGCTCAAGGGGTCTTAAGGCATGATTCTTGATGCTTTAGAAATATGATGTTACAAGCTTTGCAATGGAAAAAGAATGGAATCAAATGGATGCTTGAGCTGAAAGTTGTGTTGAGTCAAAGTTGGAGAAAAAGGGTTGACTTTCCATACTTAGAAATATTTCAAATTCTTCTTCAAAAGTGACCTATAATGTCTTGCATCCAAACATAGCCTTCTACTTGGAATTTGCTCTTGACCAAAAAAGATGGCATGAAGTAGATCTCTTGAATGACATTTTAAAAGTTGAACCATTCAAAATCTCCAAAAATTGAGAGAGTTATGAATTGTTGAAGTGGAAAAAAAATCATGAAATGACCTATAATCTTTTGTATCCTTAAGGCAATTTCCATCCATTTTATCACTTTGCACATAAATGAAGTCATAAAGTTCACATCTTCAAGATCATAATGGAAAAATAATGGGCTCAAGGTGATAAAAATTGACCACGTTATGATCATTTGAAGTCACACATGGAAAATTGGGGATTCATTTGGAGGACTTGTAATCTTTCTTCTTCATCAAGTTTCTTCCACATGAAAACTCCTTGGAACTTTTGAAGTGATTTGTTGATAACCCTTTGAAGAGAAGGATGTCTTGGGAATCACTCAAAAATACTAAAAGATGAGCAATATATGCTTCTTTGAAGTTTAAAACCCTAACTCCTAGATCAAGAAAATGCTTTGAGGAACTTTGACAATTTTGAACAAACTTCTTGTACCAAAACAAATGCTTTGTAAATATAATTTGTTGAGGATGATAATGAGAACTCATAGCAACCACAACCACTTCCATATCTTGATAATTGAGAGAAATGTAGTGAACTAAAATAACCTTGCCATGCCATCCCTTCCAAAACAACTTCAATGGTGAGGTTTGAACTTCTCAAGCTTCATTGACTAGGTCATGGAAATAAACTCATGAACACATGGATCAACTTGCTAAGCCCCATTACCTTTACCTGCATTGTTGACAAGTAAGAAAAACCAACATTGCATTTTATTAATTAAAAAGAAAGTCAAAACAAAAACATGAATGATTACACAATAAGAACAAGTCAAGGTACTTGGTGATTCCTCAAAGATCAAAGCTAAAAATAGGAAGGAGAACCAAAAGCCCTAATGTGATCTTGTTGTGATTGAATCAATATGGTATGGTGAAGGGATCTTAGGGGGGAAAATTGGGGTACAATAGCTGCCATTATTTACGTTTTTTCTATCCAGAGATACGAAGGTTAAAAATATTCGTGTCGACGCGATCGAAGATACTTAAATATAAAACAAACCGTATTTTTAGCCCTAAGATGCCATGCAATGCTTATGAATATGAGTGCACATGGACAAATCCAAAGGGACGTAAAACACCACTGGGGATGTAACAATAATAAAGAAATAAGGGAGTGACCCGACAAGGAAAATAAACCACTGGTGGATCAAAAGACCTGAGCCAGAGAGGATGGTAAAATGGTCAAAGGATACACCAACTTCTACTTGAGGTAAAGCTAGCAACATTCACTGAAGGTAGAAGGAAAAGAAATATCAACACCGACGTTTATTGATGGTGAGATACCAACATTCACTGAAGGTAGAAGGAAAAGAAATATCATAGCATCGCCGTTCACTGACGATGAACTACCAACGTTCACTGTGAAGGGGTGAAAAACACAAGAAGGGGGGGGGGTTGAATTGAAAAACTGGAATCTTAAAGCAAATGACAAGGTATTTTTATCCTGGTTCGTTTGATCTCAAACTACTCCAGTCCACCCGTCAAGGTGATTTCGCCTCTCTCCAACGAGGTCTTAATTCACTATATTCAACTGAATACAAATCTGCTTTAGCAACTGCTAAAACCTTCTTGATTCAAACCACAATCCGGTTTGTCAAGGCAACACTTTCTTACAAAGGAATAAGCAAATGTGTGTGAATGTTTTCTACAAAAACTATATCACAACTGTGATGTTTACACAAATGAAGCTTAGAATACTAGGTTGCTAAACGCTAATAAAGTATCAGAGTTTGTTGGTTTAGCAAAACTTGTAGAGTGAAGATTATTGTTCAGCTTTTTGCGTGTAGAGAGTTTTGGAAGCATTAGCCGTGATAATCTTCAAAGCTTGGTTTATATAGCACTTGAGAAGATGAACGTTGAAGCAAATATTCTTGATTCAATGCTATTAACAAGCTTTCCTTTTTGAGCAGATCTTGTCTAGAATGATGCCGTTGGTATTGATTAGCTTTCAATGCACAGTACCGTTGCTTCTTCAATGCACGTTCTGGCTTGGCTCATTCTGATTCTGCTTCGCTGCTGATGAACTAATTTGTTTCTGTATCAGAGTGTTTTACGCGCAGTTCTGTTCATCAAGCTTCAGCATGTGCAAGCGTTGATCATCTGATCTTGACGTTCTGATTCAGCAACTTCTGATGCTGATGTGCAAACTCATATTCTGACGCTGAAAACGTGATCTTGCTTATTTTAATCAGCATGTCTGCAAGTCAGAGCATAGTAATTTTAGGTAGCATATAATTCAATCATGAAATATTTAATTACTATATCTTTTCACTTTGTTATCATCAAAACTTAAATATAGGGTACTAGATTCAAACATTGTTCTAACAATCTCCCCCTTTTTGATGATGACAAAAACTAGATATTTTAAATGAAAAAATAACGTGAAAAGTTATCAGATCTATGTATCAGAATAAGAAGTACGGAGAAGTCAGAGTTAAGAGATACTCCCCCTGAGTTTGTTACTTCCCTTTGATATGCGTGTTCTTCAGAGTCAGATCTTTTTCTATCTTTGAGCATCAGATTATAAGTCTTTGACTTATCAGAGAGCAGAGCTTCAGAGCTTTTCTTGTCAGAGCTTTGCTTCGGATCAGAGTGTTAGGACGATCAGAGCTTCATATATCAGAACTTCATATTTGATCAGAGCAACATGAGCTTTTACATTTTGATCAGAGCTACTAGTTCTTAGACTTCATAGTGTTCGGAGCTTCCTTGTGCCTGTAGACTTAACAACAAAACAGAAAAAACATTTCAAGTAATAGAGTTAGAATGTTTGAGAATTTCTGTCTAGTTAGCCGTTATTGATTTTAAATATCATTCTTGTTCTCCCCCTTTTTGTCAGCAATCAAAAAGTGTTAGTGATGTGCTAAAACAATTTAGATCAGAAAAACAAATTATATTAAAAATAGTTCAGAGCAAAGAACATTACACAAGCATAGTCAAAACATAGTCAAAAGTACATCAGAAAATGAAGAAAATATAGAGAATGTCATGCATGAAAAAAAAAAATTTCAAGGTTGTGGGGGCATGCGTGAGAACAGGCTTTCCAGCATTGCTTGAATCTTTTCAGAAGTTTCATTCTGCTTCTGAACCATGGTGACAACAGTATCAATCTTGCTGTCTTGGACATTCATTCTTGCTTCCATCTTCTGATCATTCTCTTCCATCCGCTGCTGTAGACGCAAGTCATTCAGCCTTAATTCTTCCAGAGCCTGCCTGTCCAAGGCAGCTTGAGAACTTTCAGCAGGAGGAAGCTTCTCAGAACTTTCAGCTACATCTTCTGCTGGATTTTCTTCCTGAAGAGTCTTGTCTTCTTCTGAAGGTTGCACCTGTGCAGCTTGCTCTTTCTCAGACCATGATTCAGAGTCCAGAGGGAGCACAACTTCTTGATGCAGCTGACTCTCAACTTCCTTCAGCAGCTTGCTAAAGTTCTGTTGAGCCTGCTCATAGTTGACGTCCTGCAGCTTGAGTGCTTCAGCACGAACCCATACTCTGAACTGTGACCAGAGCTGATCAGAAGCAGCTGGGTCGATCATCCCCGGACAGACTTGCTTCAAGGAAGCAATCCATTGCAGCATACCTGTTTCAAAGTCCAAAATACCAGAGCCAACATCTAATTGCTTTGGTTTGGGAATGCCATTGTTCTCACACAAAAAGCTTGAGAGTGATTTGAGAAAAAGCTAGGGTTTTGAAGGAGATATGCAGAAAATACTTGAGAGATTATGAGAAAGCGTAAAGATTAAGAATGAAGAGTAATGTGCTTAAATAGAATTTTCAAAAATTATTTTGAAAAATAAAACGTTTTTAAGAGAGAGAAAAAAAATAATGATTGCCATTAACACGCGTGATTACTTTTGCATTAAATGCTTGCTGATTTTGGGGGATTTGAGAAAGATACTTAAAAACGGTTACCAGACATGTGTCTCAATGCACCCAATCAGCGCTTTGCCTTCTCAGAAACGTGCACGCGTTCTGCTTCAGGGATTTGCTGATGATTGGATGACACTTGTTTGATGTAGTGATCAGCACGTCTGTCTTTGAGATTAGACTCTCAGATCTTTAGACTTGCCTCTGATACAATCTGCATGTTCTAGCTTTCTGAAAGAAGATTGATCAGAAGTTCACAGTAATATAAATACATTCTGAAAGATAAAAATATGGAATTAAAGCATTTTCATTCTGGGCATACTTTCATGCTGAGATGTTTCAGAATGAAATTAAACCTATCTTCTGAAAGGGGTTTAGTAAAGATATCAGCCCATTGATGGTCTGTATCTATAAATTTCAAGTTTAAAATTCCTTTCTGAATATAGTCCCTAATGAAATGATGTTTTATTTCTATATGCTTAGCTCTAGAATGTAAAATAGGATTCTTACTTAAGCAAATAGCAGAAGTATTATCACAAAGAATAGGAATGTTACTCTCAAAAATCTGGAAGTCTTCAAGCTGACTTTTCATCCAGAGCATCTGTGTGCTACATCCTGCTGCTGCTATGTACTCAGCTTCTGCTGTTGACAGAGCAATAGTTGATTGCCTTTTGCTGGACCACGAGATCAGATTTTCTCCCAGAAACTGGCAGCTTCCAGAAGTACTTTTTCGTTCCACTCGGTCTCCAGCAAAATCAGCGTCGCAGTAGCCTACTAAACTGTAATCACTAGATTTTCTATAAAACAAACCCAGATTAGTAGTACCTTTCAGATACTTGAAAATTCGCTTAACAGCTGTTAAGTGAGATTCTCTAGGATCTGATTGGAATCTAGCACAAATACATACGCTGAATAGAATGTCAGGTCTTGAAGCAGTCAGATAAAGGAGAGAACCAATCATACCTCTGTAGACTTTCTGTTCTACGCTTTTGCTTACCTCTTCTCTTTCCAGAATGCACATGGGATGCATTGGAATCTTTGATGGCTTACATTCTGAGAGGTCAAATTTCTTCAGAAGATCTCTGATGTATTTGCTCTGATGAATGTAAGTTCCCTCTGGAGTTTGATTGATCTGAATTCCTAGAAAGAACTTCAGTTCCCCCATGAGGCTCATCTCAAATTCTTCCTGCATACACTTAGCAAATTTTCTTCCAAGAGAAGGATTAGTAGAACCAAAGATTATATCATCAACATAAATTTGACAGACTAAAATGTCACTCTTAACTGTTTTACAGAATAGAGTGGTGTCCACTTTCCCTCTGGTGAACTCATTTTCAAGCAGAAAGTTGCTTAGCCTTTCATACCAAGCTCTGGGAGCTTGTTTCAGACCATACAGTGACTTTTTCAGTTTGAAAACATGTTCTGGATGTTTTGTATTTTCAAAACCTGGGGGTTGGTGAACATACACTTCTTCTTCTATATAACCATTTAAGAATGCACTTTTGACATCCATCTGATACAGAGTGATGCCTCTATTAACAGCAAATGAGATTAAAAGTCTGATAGATTCTAACCTGGCGACTGGGGCAAAGGTTTCTGTATAGTCTATCCCCTCTTGCTGACTATAACCTTGTGCAACCAGTCGTGCCTTGTTTCTGACGACTTCACCTTGTTCATTAAGCTTGTTTCTGAACACCCATCTTGTTCCAATGACGTTGAATCCTTTTGGTCTTGGAACGAGATCCCATACGTCGTTTCTGGTGAATTGATTCAGCTCTTCTTGCATTGCCAGAATCCAGTCATTGTCCAGAAGTGCTTCATCAATAGAAGAAGGTTCAATCAGAGACACAAGTCCCATCAGAGTTTCTTCAGAGTTTCTGAAGCTTGCTCTTGTTCTGATTGGATCTTCCTTTCTTCCTAGAATAGTCTCTTCTGGGTGATCCAAACTGCTTCTGGGTAATCTCTTCTGAGGTTGATCAGCAGCAGTTGTAGGATTTCTAGCATTGCTTCTTTCAGACGTTGAAGGAATGTCTGTGTTGAGAGCTTCTGATGACTTGTCTTCAGAACCTGCAAATTCAATTTCTATACCTGCAAGATTTTCATTCTGCTTTGACTTTTCAGAGTCAAGCTTATCATCAAAACGAACACTGATTGATTCTTCCACAATCTGTGTTTCTGTATTGTATACTCTGTACCCTCTTGAGCGTTCAGAGTATCCTAACATAATACA
Organism: Vicia faba; assembly: GCA_948472305.1. NCBI lineage: Eukaryota > Viridiplantae > Streptophyta > Magnoliopsida > Fabales > Fabaceae > Vicia > Vicia faba. The sequence continues at coordinate 1,096,294,802 of OX451738.1, forward strand.
CTTCTGTGCCTTAGAATCAAACTTGTTCAAATAATTCTTAGTATTTAACATATAGCAAGTACATCCAAATGGATGAAAATACGAAATGTTGGGCTTTCTGTTCTTCCACAATTCATATGGAGTCTTTTCCAGAATAGGTCTTATTGAGATTCTATTCTGAATGTAGCACGCTGTGTTTATTGCCTCTGCCCAGAAAATCTTAGCAACGTTTGTCTCGTTGATCATGGTTCTGGCCATTTCTTGCAATGTTCTGTTCTTTCGTTCTACAACTCCATTTTGTTGGGGAGTTCTAGGACAAGAGAAATCATGCAGAATGCCTTTGTCATTAAAGAATGACTCAAAATCTTTATTTTCAAATTCTCCACCATGATCACTTCTGACTTTAACGATTCTAAGATCTTTTTCATTCTGAACTTGGTTACAGAAGGTAACAAACACAGAGTGTGACTCGTCCTTGTGTCTTAAGAACTTTACCCATGTCCATCTGCTATAGTCATCTACGATTACTAACCCATACTTCTTGCCACTGACAGAAGCAGTCTTAACTGGTCCAAATAAGTCAATGTGCAGAAGTTCTAATGGCTTAGAGGTAGAAACAACATTTTTGGATTTAAAAGAGGGTTTTGCAAATTTGCCTTTCTGACATGCTTCACACAGAGCATCTGAATTGAACTTCAAATTTGGAAGTCCTCTGACCAGATTGAGTTTGTTAATCTGAGATATTCTTCTCATACTAACATGCCCCAATCTTCTGTGCCAGATCCACTGCTCGTTGTTAACAGACAGAAGACATTTTACGTTCTGACTCTTTAGTTCAGAAAGTTTGATTTTGTAAATGTTGTTTTTCCTCTTACCATTAAATAGGATAGTCCCATCTTTCTGACTAACAGCTTTACATGATTTTTGATTAAAGATTATATCATAACCGTTATCACTTAATTGACTTATGGATAACAGGTTATGCATCAATCCATCAACAAGCAGAACATTATTAATAGAGGGAAGATTTCCGTTACCTACAGTTCCAGAGCCAATTATCTTTCCCCTCTGATTGCCTCCAAAGCCAACGTGGCCTCCAGGCTTAAGTTCCAGGCTTTGGAACATATGCCTTCTTCCCGTCATGTGACGTGAGCAGCCAGAGTCCAGGTACCATGACTGGTGTTTCTGACTTGCTGCTAAAGATATCTGCAACATGTATTATTTTATCCTTAGGTACCCAGATCTTCTTGGGTCCTGATTTGTTAGTTTTACCAAAACTCTGATTGAATTTTGGTTTCACAAAGTGATTACTACTAGTATATTTGATGTCATGTGTGTGACCATACACAAAGTGTGAATTTAGAGGAGTGTGTTTAATGGTTAAATCCATGACATTTTTAGGTGTAGGAACCTTACCTAGGTATCCTATTCCTTTCCTGCCGTTTCTGCTAACTCCATAGATCATTGAAGCCATTCTGCTTCTATCTATGCTTTTAGCAAGGAACTTCTGGAAACTATGATCATACTCCTTGATGATCTCATCAGCGTTGCTGGGAGTTTCAGCAATTGGTTCCTTCTGAGAGTTTTGTAAAGAGTTTTCTAATTTTAAAATTTTATCTCTCAGCTCAGAGTTTTCCAATTTGAGACTCTCAGACTTATTAGAGTCAGATTCAAGAGTCCTTTTCAGGTCTCTGAATTTAGCTCTAATATGCTGATAACGTTCCAGAATTTCATTTAGGCTTTCAGCAAGTTCAGCCTTTGTAAAATTAACAGCGAAGTTAGGGAATACCTCTTCTGTGTCTGATTCTGAGTCTGAGTCAGAAGCTTCACTGTCATCTGGAATGTTAGCCATAAGCGCTATGTTCGCCCTTTCATCATCTGATTCTGAGTCAGCTTCAGACGAGTCAGAGTCATCCCATGTGGCCATGAGACTTTTCTTCTTCTCTCTTCCAAACTTCTTTTTGGGCTTTTCCCTCTGAAGCTTTGGACAGTCACTCTTGTAGTGTCCTTGCTCATTGCACTCGTAGCAGATGATGTCTTTTGTATTTGGCTTCTTGCTACCTGAGGAGCCTTTAGATCTTCTGTATCCAGAGGAAGAATCTGTCCTTCTGTATCTGGAAGAAGACTCGTTCTGATCAGATCTTCTGGGATTCCTGAACTTCCTTTGTCTTTGCTTCCACAGTTGATTTACTCTTCTGGAGAGAAGAGAAAGCTCGTCTTCTTCTGATGAGGATCCATCAGATGTTTCTTCAACTGCCTGCAAAACTTTAGATTCAGATTTTCTGTTAGATTTTAAAGCTATAGGCTTACCTTGCTTCTGAGGCTCGTCAGCTTCCAGCTCTATCTCATGACTTCTGAGGGAGCTTATAAGTTCCTCCATAGTGATTTTGTTGAGATCTTTCGCCAGCTTCAGAGCAGTAACCATAGGCCTCCACTGCTTGGGTAAACTTCTGATTATCTTCTTGACATGGTCAGCAGTAGAGTATCCCTTGTCCAGAACTTTGAGACCAGCTACCAGAATCTGGAATCTGGAGAACATAGTTTCAATGGATTCAGATTCTTCCATTTTAAACGCCTCATACTTCTGAATGAGCGCCAGAGCTTTTGTTTCTTTGACTTGAATGTTGCCCTCATGCGTCATTCTGAGAGAATCAAAGATGTTCTTAGCTGTGTCTCTGTTAGAGATCTTCTCATACTCAGTATAAGAGATAGCACTGAGGAGGATGGTTCTGGCCTTATGGTGATTCTTGAAATCACGCTTTTGTTGATCAGTCATTGATTTTCTATCAATCTTCTGACCAGTTGCATTAACAGGGTGCGTGTATCCATCTGTCACCATATCCCACAGATCAGCATCATGTGCTAGAAAGAAGCTTTCAATTCTGTCTTTCCAGTAGTCAAAGTTTTCTCCATCAAAGACTGGAGGTTTGCCGCTGAATCTGTCTCTGTCCTCATTGGTGTCATTGCTGAAATGAGAGTTGTTTCCTGCCATTGTGTTTTTCTGACGCTGGATCTTGTACTGACACGGTTAAGTGTTTTAGCTCAGAACCAGGCGCTCTGATGCCAATTGAAGGGGTGAAAAACACAAGAAGGGGGGGGTTGAATTGAAAAACTGGAATCTTAAAGCAAATGACAAGGTATTTTTATCCTGGTTCGTTTGATCTCAAACTACTCCAGTCCACCCGTCAAGGTGATTTCGCCTCTCTCCAACGAGGTCTTAATTCACTATATTCAACTGAATACAAATCTGCTTTAGCAACTGCTAAAACCTTCTTGATTCAAACCACAATCCGGTTTGTCAAGGCAACACTTTCTTACAAAGGAATAAGCAACTGTGTGTGAATGTTTTCTACAAAAACTATATCACAACTGTGATGTTTACACAAATGAAGCTTAGAATACTAGGTTGCTAAACGCTAATAAAGTATCAGAGTTTGTTGGTTTAGCAAAACTTGTAGAGTGAAGATTATTGTTCAGCTTTTTGCGTGTAGAGAGTTTTGGAAGCATTAGCCGTGATAATCTTCAAAGCTTGGTTTATATAGCACTTGAGAAGATGAACGTTGAAGCAAATATTCTTGATTCAATGCTATTAACAAGCTTTCCTTTTTGAGCAGATCTTGTCTAGAATGATGCCGTTGGTATTAATTAGCTTTCAATGCACAGTACCGTTGCTTCTTCAATGCACGTTCTGGCTTGGCTCATTCTGATTCTGCTTCGCTGCTGATGAACTAATTTGTTTCTGTATCAGAGTGTTTTACGCGCAGTTCTGTTCATCAAGCTTCAGCATGTGCAAGCGTTGATCATCTGATCTTGACGTTCTGATTCAGCAACTTCTGATGCTGATGTGCAAACTCATATTCTGACGCTGAAAACGTGATCTTGCTTATTTTAATCAGCATGTCTGCAAGTCAGAGCATAGTAATTTTAGGTAGCATATAATTCAATCATGAAATATTTAATTACTATATCTTTTCACTTTGTTATCATCAAAACTTAAATATAGGGTACTAGATTCAAACATTGTTCTAACACACTTAGGATAGCAAAAAGATAACAATCATCGACGTTCACTGCCAATGACCTACCAACTTTCACTGAAGGTAGAAAGAGAATATATCATAACACCGCCGTTCACTGACGATGATCTACCAACTTTAACTAAAGGTAGAAGGAAAAGAAATCTCATAGCATCACCGTTCACTGACGATGAACTACCAACATTCACTGAGGGTAGCAAAAAGATAGCAATCATCGACGTTCACTGCCAATTGTGATACGGTGGGAGAACTGACTTGAAGGTTTTGCGTTTGATCGCAAATTTTGCGGTTTAGAAAGAGTCGCCACTGACTTTTCTTTTATCCAAAAGGAAAGTTGAAAAAGCACAAGAAAGACCTTTGAGATTGTTTCTTGAGTTCGGGGGGTAGATTATGAAAAGGGAAGGTGTTAGAACCCTTTTCATCCATGGTTTTCCATGGGCTCTTAGTTACTTGCTAGATTACTTGCTTTTGTTGTTTGAAATTGTGCTTGGTGTGGTTTTTGAAAGTATTTTGTAAAAGAGGCCATTGTTTAGGAAATCTTTGTAATGATTCTCGTTCGTAAGAATGTATACAAAGATGTTCGATCTTTTTGAAAATGATTTCAATGTTTGTAAGATGTTTGCAAATGTGTGTGTTTTTTTTGAAAATAGCAAATATTTTTGTTTTGAAATGGAGCAAGCCACTAGAAGCAATCTACCTACTCAAATGTCTTTCTTGTTCATTTTCTTTTCCTTTGATATTGTTGTCTTACCATTGATTTGGTAAGCAACTCTATCTTTGGATGTAAACGGGACGGGCGTGGGTCATCGTATAGCCATGATTAGCAATGTTGCAAAGTATCTTAGCATTTTTTGAGGGACTAAGATCATTTTTGTAAGGAAACTTTGAATAGCGTCATCGAGGGACTATGATCTTGTATTTGTTTGTTTTTGCTAAGACACTTTACATGCTTAATATGGTCATTTTGTATAAGGCAACCAAATGGGATAACTCTAGGGGGGTTTTGTGTGCAAGTGTGTCATTTTCATGCTTGATTTTGTCTTGGATTAGGGTTTTCTATTTGATTGATTTTATCTTTCCATACAAACCCTAATGACTAGCATGTTATATGAAAGCGATAAATTGTGAAATTTAAATGTCCTACGCTATTACAACACTTTTGGGATGGGGGTTGTTGGCTCCTAAATTCGACACCCACATTCTATTATTATATAGATCATTAATTGAGTCAGAAGAGTTTCCTACACAAGAAGGCTTCGACCAGCTAATCACGTCGAAGGCTCATCAAAGAATGACAAGATACTTAGAGAAATTCCTTTAAGTTAGAATCTTGTTGTCTTCGACATCGAAGGAGCAACCTCTCGACCAAGGTCCCTGATGCCCATGATCGAACGGTTTGAATTTTGAATTATTGGAGGGAAGACGGTTCCCAGCAGTTACCAAGCGCAACGTGTCGTGCACATAGGCGTCGAGGTTGTGAGCATGCCATGTGGTGTTATCATGAAGCGGTGCGACTGCCCAGCAGTTACGTAGTTTTTTTAGTATAAATACTAAGTGTTTACGAAGTTATGAAACGTGTTCATCATTGTATACAAGTCAATCATTTAGATTCAAGTACCCAGCGTGAGAGAAAGAATCATTGAGAATGTATGTGTGAAACACCATTTACCTTAATCAAAGTCTTTTATACTCAAGCAATTTATCACTTTCACTCATTTACTTCAGTCGAAGTCATTTATTTAACAACTCTTTAATGATTTTTATTTACTTTATCAAGCTTTTCTCCATGCAATTTATTTAAAGTGTCTCTACTTTACTTGCATTAATCACCATTAGGATTAATCGAAACTCTTTATTTCAAAGCATTTAAACTCCAAAAATCAACCATGTCTTAGGATCAATCTGATCGATCCTGCGAGTCACCAAATAAGTAACCTTTTGGAAGATCAGCGGTTGTTTACTATTTTTCACGGTAAACAAATTGGCACACCTGGTGGGACTTTGTGTTGATTCTTTCACGTTTAATCGTCTTATATAAACTATCCTTCTTTTTCGAGAGTATTACATGTTATTGAGAAGTGGTAGAATATACACCAACAAAACCAATACTAGGAGAAGAGTTACTGAAATGGCGAATCCTCCAAACAATGGAGAAATCCCACAAACAAACGTGGGAGCAACGGTTATCCCAACCGTAAGTGAAGTGGTAACCGCTGGTTCGACGCCAGCAGTAACGATTACACAAATAGGGCCATTACCTCCGTTTACAGGCCCCAGAATGCCCTTGGGAACTCCCCCACCTAGGGGAAACCAAGGAACAAGACCATACATTCCCCCAGGTTTTTCGATAGTCGAGTTAAATCGAGAACCACCCTATGGCATGCCAACTTCTGAATTGGCTAGCCTGACGAACGCTACGTCCACCTTTTCAGACCCTTTAGTGAGCGCCTCTTCGCCACTCCAAGGCTCTGGGGTTGGTATGGCGAACAGGGGTAGGAACCAACTTTTAGGAGGAACGTCCCACATAATGCCTGGCCTTACGAATGCCTCGACAGCAGTCTTGAGGCAGCAAATGGACGAAAGCAACCACAACATGGTTCAAATGTTGGCACAAACTTTAAGTACAGTGCTAAATCCTCTAATACAGAATACCACTCAGTCGAATCAGCAAATGACAATGCAAATGTCGCGTCTGGCTGATTTTTTCGGGGTACCCCAACAAATTCGACAGCCCTAAAGGGCACAGATAAGGGGAAACCAAGGCATACTTCTAGAGGAAGAAACCACTATTAACCAAGTCCAGCAGCCTGTCGAAGAGAACCTTAGGGTACAATTGGAACAACCCGAGGTCGAAGAGCCGAGAGTCATAGCCTCGGAAATAAGGTTGGTTAATAGAAACCAAAACGCTGACGAAGTAGTTCAGCAGATCCAATACCAGAATGTTGGTTTGGAGAATAACTTGACAACCATGATTGAAAGAATCATGATGCAAAACGGGATGAATACGGGCTTCCGTAGGCCCAACTTCATATCCCCGCTGTTGGAATATGTGTTGCAAACGGACTTGCCTCCTAGGTGCAAAGTCCCTAAGTTCACTAAGTTTTCAGGGGACACGACAGAATCCACTGTCGAACATGTGGCAAGATATTTAATCGAAACGGGAGAAATCTCAAACAATGAGAACCTGAGGATTAAGTATTTCCCAAGTTCCCTAACAAAGAATGCATTTACTTGGTTCACAACTCTCCCTCCCAATTCGATCCACCATTGGACTCAGTTGGAGAGATTGTTCCATGAGAAATTCTACATGGGACAAACCAAGATAAGCCTGAAAGAATTGGCTAGTGTAAAGAGGAGATTCACTGAGCCTATAGACAAATACTTAAATAGGTTTAGATTGCTCAAAGCAAGATGCTTTACGCAAGTGCCAGAGCACGAGTTAGTTGAAATAGCCGCAGGAGGTCTAGATTACTCCATTAGGAAGAAATTAGACACTCAGTATCTGAGGGACATGGCCCAATTGGCCGATAGGGTTCGACAGGTAGAACTCCTTAAAGCTAAAAAAGCCAGGGCGACGAAAACTCATAAAAGAGAAAAGATAGCATATGTCGAAATGGACGAAGAAGATCCAGAAACATTCGACGAACCTATAGCCGTCGAAGAAAGTGAGGTTGATTTGGCTGAGTTAAAACAAGGGCCACCATACTCTTGCAAATTACTAGTCCCCTCAAGTGGAAAGAACCCCACTGAGTCTGAAAAGGCCAATGATAGGTTCCCTAAAAAGACTTACAGTTTCGATATTACGAAATGTGATGAAATTTTTGATTTACTTGTAAAAGATGGCCAAATGATAATACCCCCAGGGTAAAAGTGCCTCCTCTTGATCAAAGAAAGAAAAGAGGCTATTGTAAATATCATAACTTTCTGGGCCATAAAACATCTCAATGTTTTCTTTTCAGGGATCTCGTGCAAAATGCTATCGAAGAAGGGAGGTTGAAGTTCGCTGATAAGGCCCCCATGAATGTGGATTTGAACCCTTTACAGGCGGAGGCCCATTATGCTAAACCTTCAGAGGTCAATATGATCGAAGCTTCCAGGAGTCAGGTGAAAAGGCCAGGGATAACTATGGTCGAAGTCACCAAAGATCATATCAATATGCCAATATTTGGCAGTTTTTCTGGGAACCTTTCTAGAAAAACAATCGAGGCAGTCCAAAGGGCCGCTGAGGGCCCAAAATTGGAAAAAGGTGGAGTCTCAAAATCTGGAACTAAACCCACTTCCTACTTGGCTGCGGTGCAAGGCCAGACAAAAGACTTGGAGGCTCAAATGAAGCAAATGACTCTTGCTACTAAAGACAACATGAATGTCAACATGGTCGAAATTTCTGAATCAAAAGTCTCAGAGGAAGCCATTAGGCAAGAGCAAGCAAACGGGACATCGTTCCCCCTTGAGAACGAAAATCTGGCAGAATTCTTGTAATGATGCCAGAAGAAGAAATCAGAAGTAATGTTGTGTCCTCGATGCAGCTCTTTTTTTGACAAGAAAGCTGCTGAACACATCGAAGGTATGAGAGCAGCAAACAAGAAATGGAGAAGAAATGCCCAAAAAAGTGCAGGCTCTGATGTTCGACACGATCCTAGAAGAACCTATCAAAAGGGTTCAAGTCAGGAAAAGAGGCCACTAACTTTCAGGCCTCCAACCAATGTGCCAGTCGATACATGGCTCAAAACATCGGGTCGAAAGAGACCCAACGAAGAAAGGTGGCACCCCTTTGAAGTGCCAAGAGGTTCATCTTTGATACTCAAGAAAGAACCTCATGCAGGTGACACCAAAGTTGCTCAAGTATCGAGTAATTACAAGGGAAAGAACCCAATGTCTCGATCCCAATGGAGAAGATACCAAAGGCGGCGCAAGGCTGAGAGAGAGGCTGTCAAAGAACCAAAGCCAGAGTCGAGTTCAAATGTCCCCCAGCAAAAGAAAAAAAAGCCTTTGGAGAGGGAACCAGTAACCAATAAATTGGTATGGTCTGACCAAAACAAAGTTGGTGACAGAGATGGCTCTGAGTCCGACGACACATTAGACATCATGGTAAATATAGTTTCGGTCTTGCCAAGAGAATTCAACCGCCAAGTGGAAGTCGAATCAAATGATTGGGAAGTAGAACAAGAGATGGCCAAGCATAGGCCAGTATGCTACTTTGTCATGGGTAATGGCTGCACTGAAGAGCAAAATGGTTTCTTCGAACCACCAACTGAGGCGATGAAGAGTCACCTCAAGCCTTTATTCATAAGGGCAAAGCTCGAAGAGGCCACTGTAAACAAGATCTTGGTGGACTATGGGGCGACTATCAACATAATCCCCCACTTCATGCTAAGAAAAGTAGGCAAGAATGATGAAGACATTAAGCCTCATAATATGGTCCTATCGAACTACGAAGGTGGAATAGGGACCACCATGGGTGTGATTCAACTTGACCTCAAAGTGGGATCCATCCTTCGACCAACCATGTTCATGGTCATATCGGCGAAACCAAATTACAACCTATTATTAGGCCGAGAATGGATACATGGTGTCGGAGCAGTACCATCATCGATGCACCAAAGGTTGATATTATGGCGTCCTGATGGGATTGTTGAGAATGTAGAAGAAGATCAGAGCTACTACTTAGGCGAAGTTAATCACCTAGGGAGAGCTGACTTTGAAAAAAAATTGGCTCACATTGGGCCATGTCCAGCACCTGACTTCGACATGGCGCCAGCGCCAAATGCTTTTTGTTCCTTGTACCTGCATCCTGATCATGGGTTTCAATGGGATAAAGAAGACTTGTCCCACATTGATTTCAGTGGGCTGATTGGCATCCAGCCAACTGGTTAGGGAAGCGAATTCAGTGATAATGACTGAGTCACAAGTGTTACAATGAATTTCGGCCTACGTAGCCGAAACAAGAACGATAGCGGCTCTTGAAGCCGAAGTAAAATATATGGCCACCAAGGCCAATGACCAGGAGCCACCAGATATAGGTCCTGGAAAAGATTTCGACCCAGAACCTCCCGATATCATGACAGAGGGAATGCAAGAACAGAGGCTCGACGCCATCTACGACGATGAGCCTTTGGGTTTCGAAAAGGACCCCCTAGCGAACAACATCAGAATGTTAGCACATGATCCTTTAGAAGAAATCGATTTAGGCGAAGGGTTAGGTAAAAGACCCACTTACATCAGCGCCAAAATAGACCCAGAGCTCAGGGTTGAAGTGATCCAATTACTGAAGGAGTTCAAAGACTGCTTTGCATGGGATTACGACGAAATGCCTGGACTCGACAGAGGATTGGTAGAACTTCAGTTGCCAATCAAACCTGGGAGAAAGCCTGTCAAATAGACTCCAAGATGCTTCGCTCCAGAAATATTATCGAAGATCAAAACGGAAGTCGAAAGACTGCTGAAGTGCAAATTCATAAGAACTACGAGGTACGTCGAATGGATTGCAAACATTGTGCCAGTGATTAAGAAAAATGGTACATTAAGGGTGTGCATAGATTTCAGAGATCTGAATGTTGCAACACCCAAAGATGAATATCCTATGCCTGTGGCGGAAATGCTTGTCGACTCTACCGCTAGCCACGAGTACCTGAGCATGCTCGACGGTTACTCAGGATACAATCAAATTTTCATTGCTGAAGAAGATGTGTCGAAAACAGCTTTTCGATGCCCTGGGGCCTTAGGCACTTACGAATGGGTAGTAATGCCTTTTGGCCTAAAGAACGCTGGGGCAACATATCAGCGAGCAATGAACTTTATCTTCCATGATTTTATTAACACTTTCATGCAAGTATATATTGACGATATTGTTGTAAAATCTGTTTCCAGGAAGAACCATATAGACCACCTTCGACAATCATTTGAAAGAATGAGAAAGCATGGTCTGAAAATGAACCCTTTGAAGTGTGCGTTCTGTGTGAAAGCTGGAGATTTCTTGGGCTTCGTCGTCCACAAGAAAGGAATCGAAATCAACCAGAACAAAACGAAGGCAATCTTGGAAGCGAAAGCGCCAACGAACAAGAAGGAACTGCAATCTCTGCTGGGCAAGATAAACTTCTTGAGGAGATTTATATCTAACCTAAGTGGAAAAGCGCAAGCCTTCTCACCCTTACTTCGATTGAATAAGGAAAGATTCGAGTGGGGGCAAGAGCAACAAGACGCCTTCGACAAGATCAAAGGGTACCTCACCAAGCCCCCTATTCTGGTGCCTCCTTGTAGCAATAGGAGTATGAGATTGTACATAGCTGCATCCGACAAAACCTTGGGAAGCATGTTAGCCCGAGAAGATGAAAATGGAGTCAAAAGACCCATTTACTACCTTAGCAGGGTTTTGAACGATGTAGAAACTAGATATAGCGAAGTTGAAAAATTATGTCTATGTCTCTATTTCTCTTGTACAAAGCTCAAACAATATATAAAACCAGTTGATGTGTATGTTTCATCCCATTTTGATGTTTTCAAATACATGTTGTCGAAACCCATCTTGCACAGTCGAATTGGCAAATGGGCGTTAGCATTAACTGAGTATTCATTGACCTTTATGCCTCTTAAGGTAGTGAAAGGACAAGTGGTTGCAGACTTTATAGTCTACCACTCAATTCAGGTTGAAAATATAAATTACTTGGAGATAGAACCCTGGAAATTTTACTTCGATGGTTCCAGCCATAGAGATGGAACGGGAGTAGGGGTTTTAATTATTTCTCCAGAAAAAATTCCAACAACATTCAAATACAAGATAGAAGGTACTTGTTCGAACAATGAGGCTGAATACGAAGCTCTAATAATTGGCCTTGAAATATTGTTGGAATTGGGGGCAACTCGAGTCGAAATAATGGGAGACTCAGAGTTAGTCATTAAGCAAGTCACAAAAGAGTACAAATGTATAAGAGAAAATCTCATTATGTACTTTGTGATAGCAAATCGTTTATTGAAAAAATTCGAAGTGGTTAATATTCGACATATACCTAGATTGGAAAACCAAGTAGCCAATGATTTGGCACAAATTGCATCTGGGTATAAGATTTCAAAAATGAGATTACAAAGAGCAATCGAAGTCCGAGGGAAAATAACGGCAACCAGTTTGTCTCCAACTGATTTGGAATCAACAAGACTAGGGTATGCTGATCAAAGGAATTTCGAAATTACATTCATAGACAATTTATCGGAGCAAGACTGGAGGAAACCCATTGTGGATTACCTGCAAAATCCAGCAGCTTCGACAGAACGGAAAATAAAATATAGGGCGTTAAGTTACGTACTCATGGGGAATGAGTTGTTCAAAAAGACGCCTGAAGGGGTATTATTAAAGTGCTTAAGCGAAACCGAAGCATACATAGCCCTTTCGACTATGCATGCTGGAGCATGTGGAGCTCACCAAGTAGGTCATAAGATGAAGTGGTTGTTGTTTCGACAAGGGCTATATTGGCCTACTATCTTGAAAGATTGTGTCGAGTTCGCGAAGGGTTGCCAGGAATGCCAAGTCCACACTGGTATCCAACATGTACCAGCAAGCGAGCTTCATTCAATAGTGAAACCTTGGCCTTTTAGAGGATGGGCGTTGGATCTTATTGGAGAGATTCGACCAGCATCATCGAAGAGCCATAAATATATACTGGTAGGCATTGATTATTTCACTAAATGGATCGAAGCTATCCCTTTGGTCAATGTAGACCAAGAAAATGTCATTGAATTTATTCAAAAGAACATTATCTACAGATTTGGAATCCCTGAGACTATAACAACTGATCAAGGGTCAGTGTTCACTGGTCGAAAGATGCAGGAATTCGCTCAATAAACAGGCTTCAGACTCCTAACATCAACACCTTATTATGCGCATGCAAATGGTCAAGTCGAAGCGGCGAATAAAATAGTGATTAGCCTTATCAAAAAGCATGTGGGAAAGAAGCCAAAAAATTGGCACAAAACGTTAGACCAGATCTTGTAGGCCTGTTGAACATCCCCAAAGGAAGCCACAGGTACAACACCATATCGGCTAACTTACGGTCATGACGCAGTACTGCCAGCAGAAGTTTCTCTTCAATCAGCAAGGGTTCAAAGACATCAAGATATTCCCTCTGAGGTTTATTGGGATATGATGTTAGATGAATTGGTAGATTTAGGTGAAGAAAGACTACGAGCTCTCGACCTACTGAGAATTCAGAAGAAAAGAGTGGAAGACTCTTACAATAAGAAAGCCCTAACCATCTCCATCTTAAGGATCCAAGCGGCATATTCTGGTGTAAGACTAGGGCTAGAGCGAAAAGCCCTAACCCCCCTGTTAAAAAAACGAAGATCTATCTTCTCCTTCGCAGGATCTTCAGTATCATCTTTTGCTTTCTTTGAGCACCCAACAGGTTTGAGTGCCGCATGCACAGGGAAGAAACCCTCAATTTTTGTGGGGTCATTGATGCATGTTGAAAGAGGGCCTGACATGGTAAAAACCTGGTTGGAATATCCAACGGGAATCAGCAGTTGAGAGCCATAGGTTTCACGTTCAGCCTCACCCATGGGTTCAAGAACCCTTCGCATTCCCATAGAATTGACTATCGGAGCGGTTGAGAAGATTTCTGATCGAGCAGTCTTGGAGGGAATGCTAGTTCTTGGGGTATTGGGAACACGAGTACGTGAAGCCATTTTTTGGTTTGAGATGAGAGTAGATGAAGAATAAATATTACTGGGTTTGGAGAGGGAGAAGCAAAAAGTTGTTTGCAGAAAATTTCGTTCGATTGAAGGTTTGGATGCAGGAAAGCGTAAAGAGTCCAACTAAGGCACTTAGTGCTATTTATAGTGATTGAAAAATCACAGGGCTCGAGGTCATTTAATGCCACAGACAAGAGTGGGGCACGTGGCACGCATTTGGTGCTGTAACCGTTCTGAAAAACGGAAACGTTGCAGCGTGTTTCCTCGATTTCGGGAAATAGTCATGATGACAGCATATGAAAGCATCGTGCGTGCAAAATGCCTTACTAAAGTGACGTCTTGGGAAAAGGTGAAATGATGACTTTTTGAGTTTGTCAGTTGGTTGGTAGGAGATGAAAATCACACAAACTAATTTGTGGCTGAGAGTGAAGGACAGGTGTAAAATGGAATATTGAGCGTCGAAATAAGACATTCTTGGGGGGGCAATTTGTTGGCTCCTAAATTCGACACCCACATTCTATTATTATATAGATCATTAATTGAGTCAGAAGAGTTTCCTACACAAGAAGGCTTCGACCAGCTGATCACGTCGAAGGCTCATCAAAGAATGACAAGATACTTAGAGAAATTCCTTTAAGTTGGAATCTTGTTGTCTTCGACGTCGAAGGAGCAACCTCTCGACCAAGGTTCCTGATGCCCATGATCGAACGGTTTGAATTTTGAATTATTGGAGGGAAGACGGTTCCCAGCAGTTACCAAGCACAATGTGTCGTGCACATAGGCGTCGAAGGTTGTGAGCATGCCATGTGGTGTTATCATGAAGTGGTGCGACTGCCCAGCAATTACGTAGTTTTTTTAGTATAAATACTAAGTGTTTACGAAGTTATGAAAGGTGTTCATCATTGTATACAAGTCACTCATTTAGATTCAAGTACCCAGCGTGAGAGAAAGAATCGTTGAGAATGTATGTGTGAAACACCATTTACCTTAATCAAAGTCTTTTATATTCAAGCAATTTATCACTTTCACTCATTTACTTCAGTCGAAGTCATTTATTTAACAACTCTTTAATGCTTTTTATTTACTTTATCAAGCTTTTCTCCATGCAATTTATTTAAAGTGTCTCTACTTTACTTGCATTAATCACCATTAGGATTAATCGAAACTCTTTATTTCAAAGCATTTAAACTCCAAAAATCAACCATGTCTTAGGATCAATCTGATTGATCCTGCGAGTCACCAAATAAGTAACCTTTTGGAAGATCAACGGTTGTTTACTATTTTTCACGGTAAACAGGGGTATACAATTTATAAATGGGGATTGCAATAATATAAACCTAATTAGTCTATTACAACCAAATTGAATATGTACAAATATTGGAATAAATAATATACAAAAATGAATTAAATATGCAAAGGTATATAAATGCAAAGAAGATTTTTGTTTGGTTTTTTATGTGAAAAAGGTTTTACCCTAAACCTAATAAATAAATCAAGGTTAATCTTAAATCAATTTAGAAAATAAATTATTTTTTAGAAAAGTTTTTTGAATAAACCCTAATTCTATTTGATTAAAAGAAAATAAATTTTTTAAAGAAAAAGTAAGTATTTTTGTATTTTTTGTCTTGAAAATAATATATGGCCCTATGAGATATTTTGGTCTCTTTTTTTATAGTAAAATAAATATTTAATGAGTATAAAGAAAAATAAATATTAAACTAGTCCTAATTTAATTTACAAATTTATTATAAAAAAGATAGTATATAACTTAAATAAAAATATTTTTTTTTATGAGAAAAAATAAAATAAAATGAACCAAAATGTAAATCTATCATTTTTATATTTTTTGTGATTTTTAATATTAAGAAAAATATATTTGATAAAATAAAATGAAAATAAAATAAGTAAATAAAAATATTTGGGCCAGGGGGTATACAAGTAGACCAAGTGGTGAAATGTTAGAAAAAACAAAAAAAAAAGCCCAATACACTGAAGCCCAATGCGCTGCAAGCTAGCAAAAAATGGAAAAAATGAGAAAAATTGCAAAAGGCAGGCGCCAAGGCTCGAACTCATGACCTATGACATTTTTGTGCGCTGGCTTACCACTGGGGTGGCTGTACATCCGTTTATAGAAACACAAAGATAAATATATATTAGAAAACGCCCCCTGAAGACAACTTCATCTTCAACCTTGAGCCATGGCCAGATCACCTGTATCTCTCTCATTTCTCCATGAAAATGGAAAGTCCAAACATGAAAATTATGGTGTTTCTTCCCACGAGTTCAACCATATAATTTATGTAAACTAACAATTAAAGATCAAAGCTAATTTTACTTGCCCTAATTTGAAACCTAATTTTTACAGAAATTTCAAATCCAAAATTCTCTATGCACAATTAATATAAATGAAATCTATGAATATGGTTAGCTTTAGTGCAAGGATATTTACATTTTTCTTTCACAAATCAGGACTAAAGGATGCTTATATGAAGAGATAGAAGTTTGAGTTTTAACCTCTTTCAGTTGAGATTGTGAATGGAGTTTGAGGAAGTTTTGAGAAGGCCTGAGGATCTGTTTAGCTTGCCTGGACCTCCCTGAGTGTATTCCAATCCTTACTTTGCCTTGAAAGTTCCTGAATCTCCCTACTCAAGTCAACATGCAAGCTTGATATGTAAAAATGGCAGATGGAGGAGGAGGAGTTACAGTGAGGGAACAGGGGTATGGAACACTTAGATATGATGTATCTTAAGTGTTTAGGTGGTTAAAACTCAAAACGCACGAGTGGTTTTTGAGATAGCTATGTATGGTGCAAAACTGTCAAGCTATGGCAGATTTTCAATGTAAAAGTGTTTGGGAGAGTTTCTGAGTCTTAGAATTCGTGTTTTAGGTTACAATACACTTGTGTATAAGTATAGAGAAGGTTTCAAATCAATTCTACACCAGGTTTCTGAGTTATAGCCTTTTGGCTCTATAACTTACTTTTGAAGAAAAGTGAGGAGACAAGTCCCTAAGTGTTGTACAAGCATGGTTTGGTTTGGTAGAGGCTTCAGGTAAGTTGCTTTTGGTTGTGGCTTTTCTTGTGTGCAGAGAAAACAAGTGCAAGGCTCAAGGAGTGGAAAATTTCAAAAGTAGTGCTTTATCAAAATGGAAATGACACCTTTGTGCCAAAAATGGAATTGTTCTTGTATAATGCATTTAATGCTTGGCTTAAAGCTTCCAACATCTATGAAAACATTTAACTATGGAGTGAAAGTCAAGTTAGGAGCCTGAAAAGTAAGATTTGCCCGTCATGCTTGAGGATTTGAATTTTTGTTCTTCATGAAATGGCTTGAAATCAAAGTGATAAATCACCAACTTTATCTCTTCGATTCTCCCTACTCAAGAATGATCTCAAGGAGTTCTTGGAAATTTTGTAAAGCTTGAAATGTGCTCTACAACCCATATTTGAATTGCTTTTGAATATTCCCCTTGTAACTATGTGAAAAAATGGCATGAAGTTAGGTCAAAAATCTGCCTAACTATGGCAAAATTTCACTAAGTTATTTTAGTTCATGAGCATGTATTCACAAAATTATATATTGAGATCCAAGCATTTATAGGAGAAATGGTGTGAATAAAATTTGTAGATTTCATGGAGATCTACAACTTTCATGTTGGAAGTTTCCTTTGAATCATCTTGCATCATTGTGAAAATTTGGCTCAAAGTTGAGAAAAAATAAGAAATTTTCTATACTTAGAAAATTTTCTAAGTTAAAATTTTCAACTTTTCAAAACAAAAACTTAAACCCTTGATTTATTGATGAACAAGTTTCTCATTTTTACATTCTTTGATGAATTATGATCTTTGGCATTTGATTTTGACCAAAAAGTCAAAGTTTGACTTTTGAGTATACAGTTGACTTTTGATCAGTTGACTAAAAAAATTCACCTGTCAATCCAATGGATTTGCAATGTTTTGAACCATGTCATTATGTCAAGATGGTGCAATTGAACTCTTGAAATCATGCTTCAACCCAATTGATCATTTGCTAGGTCAAAAATCAGAAATTGCCCCTTCTCAGTCAAAACCCTAATTTTGACCATTTTGCCCTTTTGATGATTTGATCAAATTTCTTGAGGAATTATGGTCCAAACTTGATCAAATGATACATATGAGTCTAAAATGTTGATGTGGATTCAAAATTATGAAGTTTGACTGTAAATTGGCTATGGTTGACTTTTCCCCCAATACAATTGATTTTTATGTCAACTGTCCAATTGAATGATCAAATGTGTGATTCAAAGCTTGAAACTTGACATGAATAATCTTGGGGGTCCATAATGATCCTTGAAAGTCATATGAAGCGTTGATAGTCCAAAAATCCTTGTGCAAACTCAAACCCTAATTTTGGTCATCAGTACATGGGGAGATGTCCTGAGCTGGTCAGACCCTAATTCAGTCTTGAGTCAAAGAGATCTTGTGAGAAAAATCTTGATAAGTGAGAGGGAAAATTTTGGGGTACAACAGCTTCCTCTGTTCAATCTTCTTAAATGTGAAGAGTTAGATTGGCGAGTTTTTCCATTCGTGACTCGAAGGTGGAAGATGATTGGACACTAGAGTGCCCAGAAATTTGCACTCGCTGATGTGAAGGTTGAGGGAATGGGCTTACAGATGCCATTTGGAGAGGTGATAGAAAGTTGTGGGAGATGGGCTTGTAGATGCCATCCATAAGTGATTGCTGAATTGTAATTTGTAAGTTGGAAGAATGAGTATCAGAATGGCATCCGTGTCTGGAGCGTATTCAAACTGTATCTAAAAACCTTATTTGTATGAACATCAGAATGGCATCCGTTTTTGGAGCGTATCTGCACCATATTTGAAAGTTGAATCTGAATGAGTATCAGAACGGCATCCGTGCCTGGAGCGTATTTGAACTGTATATGAAAGGTGAATATGAATGAGTATCAGAATGGCATCCGTGTTTGGAGCGTATCTGAACTGTATCAAGAGGTTGAATCTGAATGAGTATCAGGATGGCATCCGTGTATGGAGTGTATCTGTACTGTATCAAGAGGTTGAATCTGAATGAGTATCAGGATGGCATCCGTGTCTGGAGCGTATCTGAACTGTATCAAGAGGTTGAATCTAAATGAGTATCAGGATGGCATCCGTGTCTGGATCGTATCTGAACTGTATCAAGAGGTTGAATCTAAATGAGTATCAGGATGGAATCCGTGTCTGGAGCGTATCTGAACTGTATCAAGATTGAATATTGTTAACGGTAGCTGTTAATCTTATCCTGAAAAGGGTAAAATGTTAGCTAAAATACAAAGTCATGTTACATGAAATGTATGATGTAATGTATTTGCTTTATCAATGTTTATGATATATGGATGCAATGTATGTGTATGTGAGCTAATCTGCTGCATTGCTGTTGGATTGAAGAAAATAAATCCCTGAATGTTGCTGAGGATATATAAGTTTTCATGTCTTGAAGTCGAAATGTTGATGAATTTCCCTTTGAGAAATAAACTCTGTTGTAAGGAAAACACCGTGTACTGCTTGTAGAATCCTGTTGGGGAATCCTGAGAAATTTGACGACTTCTATTGGGGATTAAAAATTTGAAGCTTTGTTTTGCTGGGGATTTAAATGACGTACTGCAGGGGATTACCTATGGAATAGCTTAGAGATATTTTCCTATCCTTTCAGCCTATCAGTAATTGCCTCTTTTCATTTTGTTTATTTATAAACAGTAATTATGTTCAAATGCATATGCTCAACAATGAATCATTGGACGTTTTTGTAAACAAAACAAGCATAAAGAAAAGACAAATAGTTTTTGCACTTTCAAAGGAATATTTTGTATTGACTTTGAATAAGTATTTTTTGTATAAGGAGACAAACATTCTAGTAAGAGAATTTTGTCGTAAAAAATGAAAAATTTGATACAAAGAAAAGATAACTATGTGTATAAAAATCCCATGGGGTTTCCATTCTGCTATAGCCTTCGTATCTCCGAGTGTCTTGTCTATTTGTTGCCTTGTCCGAAGCTGATTGAATCGACCAGAACCGTTGAATTTGTTAGTTGAAGCTAAAGGTCGTCCGTAAAGTGATCCAACAGAACATAATCATACGCTTTAATTCCCTAACTTTTTCCTGGACCGCCCTTTCGGGTTTTCAGTCCACCGGGAAACCCTTTTTTTGCCCAAGTCGCCCTTTCGGGTTTTCAACTTGCCGGGTGTACAGATTTTTTTGTTTTATCCCTAATTTTTTCCCGAACCCTTTTGGTTCGCCGGGATGCCCTTTTTTTGCCTAGGTATGTTAACCTAGCAGGTCCCTTATGCGTAGTATCTTTTGACTATGTCTGCGTTTGCAGGGTGTCGCAGGTCGTCACCATCCATGGTGGTCAAGATCATTGCCCCACCAGAGAAGATGTTTTTGATTACAAATGGTCCTTCATAGGTAGGAGTCCATTTTCCCCTGGGATCACCTTGTGGCAAGATGATACGTTTGATCACTATATCCCCAACTTTATACACTTGGCGTCTGACCTTCTTGTTGAAAGCCTTGATCATCTGTTTTTAATACGTTTGACCATGGCAAACAGTAGTAAGTCTCTTTTCATCAATCAAATTCAGTTGATCAAGTCGAGTCTGGATCCAATCGTCTTCGTTCAACCCTGCATCCTTCATAATCCTCAGAGAGGGGATCTGAACCTCAATAGGCAAGACAACCTCCATGCCGTAAACCAAAGAATAGGGTGTTGCCCCGGTTGATGTGCGAGTCGTGGTACGATATCCGTGGAGAGAGAATGGTAACATCTCATGCCAGTCTTTTTATGTGACCGTCATTTTCTGTATGATCTTTTTAATGTTTTTATTTGCAGCTTCGGCAGCACCATTCATCTTTGGCCGATAGGGAGAAGAATTGTGATGTTGAATCTTGAATTGCTTGCACAATGCGGTGATCATAGTGTTATTGAGATTTGTACCGTTGTCAGTGATGATCCTTTCGGGGATACCATACCGGAAAATGAGATTTTTCTTGATAAAATGACCAACAACATTTTTGGTAACGGAGGCGAAGGAAGCTGCTTCAACCCACTTTGTAAAATAGTCAATGGCCACTAGGATGAAGCGGTGTCCATTGGAGGCTGTCGGCTTGATTTCCCCAATCATATCAATTCCCCACATAGCAAAGGGCCAAGGAGCTGTCAAGACATTCAGAGGAACCGGAGGTACATGTACTTTGTCAACATAAATTTGACACTTATGGCAGGTTCGAGAGTGCTGATAGCAACCTGCTTCCATGGTAGACCAGTAATAGCCTGCCCGTAGGATTTTATTTGCCATCGTATGCCCACTGGAATGGGTGCCAAAAGGGCCTTCTTGTAATTCAGCCATGATCCTTTCAGCTTTAACCTTATCTATGCACTGAAGTAACACAGAGTCATGATTGCGTTTGTACAGGATGCCATTACTAAGGAAGAACTTAGCAGAAAATCTCCTTAAGAACTTCTTATCATTGATTGAAGCTCCTTCTGGATATTCTTGAGCCTCGAGATACCTCTTGACTTCGTGAAACTAAGGCTGGTCCACTACCTCTTCAGTATTAATCTCGTGACAGTGTGCTGGTTCATCCATTCGCTCGATGGTGATCTGGGGAGCCTCACTATCCCAATTAAGTTTAAACATAGATGACATTGTGGCTAGAGCGTCTGTTAGCTGATTTTCTTCTCACGGGAAATGCTCGAAGGTAATCTTCTCAAAATGTGGTAACAATGCCAAAACATGTTCTTTATAAGGGATAAGGTTAGGGTGTTTAGTGTCTCATTCCCCTTTGATCTGACTGATGACCAAAGCTGAATCTCCAAATACATCCAAGGATTTGATCCCCAAGTCTATGGCAGCTCTGAGGCCAAAGATGCATGCTTCGTATTCTGCCATATTGTTTGTACAATTGAAGCAGAGTATGGCGGTGAAGGGAGTATGACACTCTTCCGGAGATATGAGTACAACACCAATACCATTTCCGAGTGCATTGGAGGCTCCATCAAAGAACAGGGTCCATCGGGATCCTTGTTCAGGTCCGTCATATTGCCTGATTTCTTCACAGTTGTCTAATGTCATGATGTCTTCATCCGGGAATTCAAACTTCATGGACTGGTAGTCTTCTACAGCTTGGTGAGCAAGGTGATCAGCTAGTACACTGCCCTTTATGGCTTTCTGGGTAGTATAATGTATGTCGTACTCTGTTAGGATCATCTGCCATCTAGCTATTCTCCCAGAAAGAGCAGGCTTCTCGAAGATGTACTTTATCAGATCCATTTTAGATATCAACAAAGTGGTATGAGTCAGCATATACTATCTTAGCCGGCGAGCAGCCCATGCCAGAGCACAACAAGTTTTCTCGAGCAGTGAATATCTGGTTTCACATTCGGTAAACTTTTTGCTCAGGTGGTAAATAGCGTGCTCTTTTCGGCCAGACTCGTCATGCTGCCCCAATATACACCCCATTGAATTTTCTAAAACAGTCAGATACATGATCAACGGTCTTCCCTCAACTGGTGGCATCAACACAGGAGTCTCTTGTAAGTATTCTTTGATTTTGTCAAAAGTAACTTGGCACTCATCATTCCACTTGACTACTTGATATTTCTTCAATAGCTTGAAGATTGGCTCACAAGTAGCGGTTAGGTGAGAAATGAATCTAGCGATATAGTTCAAACGTCCCAAGAATCCTCTGACTTCCTTCTCAGTGCGAGGAGTAGGCATCTCTTGTATTGCTTTAAATTTGGCAGGATCGACCTCGATACCCTTGTTGCTGACGACAAATCCTAGGAGTTTACCAGACCGTACCCCAAATGTGCACTTGTTTGGATTCAACCTTAGCTTGTACTTCTTTAGTCTCTCAAACAACTTTTGTAAGTGATCAAGATGCTCTTCTTCTGTTTGTGATCTGGCTATCATATCGTCTACATAGACCTCTATTTCATGATGTATCATGTCATGAAATAAAGCTACCATGGCACGCTGATAGGTTGCCCTAGCATTCTTTAGTCCGAATGGCATCACCTTGTAGTAGAATGTGCCCCACTGTGTGACAAATGTTGTTTTCTCCATGTCCTCAGGTGCCATTTTGATCTGGTTGTAACCTGAGAATCCGTCCATGAAGGAAAACACTTTGTGTTGTGCCGTATTGTAAACTAGGATGTCAATATGGAGGAGTGGAAAATCATCCTTAGGGCTTGCCCTATTCAAATCTCTGTAGTCCACACACATACGTACTTTGTTGTCTTTCTTGGGTACGGGAACAATGTTGGCAACCCATTCAGGGTAGGAGGTAACGGCCAAGAATCTAGCGTTGAATTGTTTCATGACCTCTGCTTTAATCTTTTCTTACATATCAGGCCTCATGCGGCGAACCTTTTGATTTAGTGGCGGACAATCTTCTCTCGTAGGCAAACGATGTACCATAATGTCTGCATCAAGTCCTGACATGTCTTCATATGACCAGGAAAAGACATCAACATAATCGTGTAATGACTGAATCAGACGCTCCTTGACCCTAGGTTCCAGATTGGCACCCACTTTGACTTCTTTTTTATCCTCTTTGGTACCCAGGTTGATTGTATCCACGGATTCCTCGTGAGGCTGAATGGTTCTTTCTTCTTGTTATAGCAGTCTGGCAAGTTCCTTTGGTACTTCACAATCTTCCTCACCTTCGTATTCGGCTTGGTAGATTAGATTCTCAAAGTCACAAAAGGCCATAGCAGTATCGTTACCCATGGGATCCAGAATGGATGGATACCTGCATTGTACGTGTGGGTGTGTAAGGGTATAACTATCTTTGAAAGAAAATAAAATGTAAAAGAAAAACAATAAGCACAAAAGTTTGTATGCGAAAAACGTCCATGATTCATTGATGTCATATGAAGATGAAATAATAACCCTTACAAATGGACCATTGTGCCTCGGGTAAGACACAAGGTTTTAAGAGTGCGAATTGTTTTGAATATTACAGATCCAACAAAATGTAAAGATAAATAGCTATGGGATAAAAGTGATTGGGACCAAGTCTCTAGCCTCCCAATTGTTGAGCCCTCCATTAATAGTCGGAAAGATCCAATCCTCCAGGTTGCAATCATCTTCACCATCTTCTACCGCGTTGACCTCACGGTTGCTAATCTTCAAGGGTGGTCCGCCAGCACGGGCACGACGTACAACCTTTTGAGCACTTGAAGTGAAACTTAGGCCAAACTTATCATACTTATACAGGATATCTGGAAGTTTCCTCCAGATGGTGCATCCACCTTCCTCTACCACTGCTTTGGCATCTTTCAGCGATGACATCCGGAGCAGAGGCCTTGTAACCTTGGGAGCTGCCTTGGTCACTGCCACCTCTTGAGGGACCTCTTCAAAGTGTTGAAATGGAGTTTCAATGAATTCACCGTCCAATTCCACATATCTGAAGGAATTGAGATGGTTGATCATGTATTCTTCCTCTCCATGGACGGTGGTAATCTTCCCTTGAACCAGATATTTCAGCATTTGGTGTAATGTAGAGGTAACAGCGCCAGCATTGTGGATCCATGGACGGCCTAGCAGGCAGGAGTGTGAAGGGCGGATGTCCATCACATAAAAAGTTGAATTGAAATTTTGGGTTCTAACCTTTATGGGAATATCTACTTCCCCGTGTACCATCCTCTTTGAGCCATCAAATGCCCTTACTACTATGTTGCTTGGCTTTAATGTTAGTCTCTGCAGTCAAGTCTATCAAGAGCCTTTTTGGGTAATACATTCAAATATGAGCCAGTGTCCACCAAAACATGGGCCAGAGTTGTGCCCCTACATTCCACCGAGACATGTAATGCCTCATTATGCTTTCTTCCCCTCGGTGTCAGATCAGCATCTGAAAAACCTAGGCCATTATCCGCTGTCAAGATGGCTATGCAGTCTTGGAATTGATCAGCAGACGTCTCTTGAGGTACATGGGTTGTCTTTAAGAACTTCACCAAGGCTTTTGCATGCGCCTCGAAACATGGTAGAAATGCCAGCATGGAGATTTTAGAGGGAGTTTGCCCCAATTGTTCAACTACATCGTAGTCGCTCCTCTTTATAATTTTTAGGATCTCCTCATTTCTTTCTTGGAAGTATCGGGGATAGTTAATGACTGGGCCTTCGTCTGGACAGGCTCGGCCAAAATACTTTTTCCTCGAGTTTCAGTAACAGGAGTGTTGGTAGGAATGATATCAGGGGTTGTAACAACTTTGTCAATGAGAGTACTTGTAGAGATGATTATGGGTACGGAAGTAACCTTTGGAACAGCCACAGGGATGATCACGGGTCCAGAAACCGCTTTTGGTGGAGTAATTTTTGGAGAAAAGATCCTACCACTTCAGGTAATTTTTCTAGTTCCGATAATATTGTTGATGTCGGAATCTTCTTCTTCGTAATTTATCTCTTTGGCGGCCGGCCAGTCTTGCTTGACGCCATGGTAGTAAATGTCCCCTCCGTAATTCCACGACACGGTCTTGTCTGATTCATATGGGACTGGCCCAGGCATTGTGATTATTAAAGGAGCTGCTTTCGGAACCGATGTAATTCTAACGGGTATTTTGGTGGAGACCCTGGAAGAATTAGCGGAAATGGTAATGATAGAAACATCTTTAACAGGAATAGGTGAAATAGGAGTCTTTTCAAACAAAATCTGTTTGTTATCTATCAGGCACTGAATGCCTGCCTTCAACAAAGGACAACCAAATGGTGAGGATAAGCAGAGATAGCAAACTTCATTACAGCATGGGAACACACCGACTTTCAACAAGTTTATCTTAATAGTCAGAAGTGGGGTCATGAGGTCATCAATTATGGTAACAAACAAATCTTCTTCAATGGCATTGGTATTGTGACCATGTCTGGGCATAGGAGCGGAAATGACAGTTGGCTTCTCGGGCGTATTAAACTCAATTTCTTTTGCTTCAATGAGGTCTTGTATTTTGTTCTTCAAGGCCCAACAGTTATTAGTATCGTGACCAGGACTTTCAGAGTGATATGCACAACGGGCATTTGGATGATAATAAGGGGATGTTGTATTGGGGTTTTTTGGAGCTTCTTTCAAAGTTACCAAATTGGATCTCAAAAGATGCGGTAGAAATTGAGGCAGAGTCATGTTAATTCTAGTGAATTGCCTGACTGGCCTTTCCACCCTTAGTTGATTACTTCTTTGTTGATCAGATGTAGGCTTGGGAATCATAACATCCCCCACCATTGGTCGGTGTTGGGCCCTATCTTGGTTCCTTTGCGGATATACAACTGCTACCTATTTCTTCCTGATGAAAGGCTTCCTTACAGCTGTAGAAGAAGATGTATCTTTCTGAATCATTCCACTTTTTATGCCAGCTTCTACCCTCTCTCCGGTCAATATTAATTCAATAAAGCCCGTAGATGAACTTCTGATTAAATGGTTGAAGAAGGGACCATATAAGGTGCCTAGGAACATGTCTACCAATTCTCTCTCGGACAGAGGGGGTTGAACTCTTCCAGCCAAATCTCTCCATTTTTGTGCATAGTCCTTGAAACCTTCATTAGAGGCCATGGCCATACTCTGGAGTTAAGTACGGGTAGGCGCCAAATCAACATTGTATTGATATTGCTTGTAAAAAGCTGCGGCAAGATCTTCCAAATTGTGAACGTTGGCTCTTTCTAATTGGTAGAACCAGTCAAGCTGAGTCCCAGAAAGACTATCTTGGAAAAAGTGCACCCATAAGTCTTTGTCAGCGGTATGGGGTTGGATTTTCCTCACATATGATCGGAGATGCATCTTAGGGCATGGCACTCCATCATATTTGGAAAACATAGGTACTTTGAATTTCGGAGGAATCACAATCCCCAGCACTAAACCCAGTTTCTCAAAGTCCAAGCCTGGGACCTTTTGGATTTCCATCGCGCTCAACCGCTCTTCGAGATGTTTGTACTTGTCATCAGCTGGAGGATACTGTTCCTCAGAGTAGTCTTCCTCTTCTTCCTCTTCTTCTTCCGATTCTGACGGGACAACTGTTTTCTTGCCTTTCCCCTCTCCTTCACCGGATGTTGTTGCAAAGTTCAAAGTCCTTCTTGTCTACCCATGAAATCTTCTTCCCATGTTTAAGTCTCCGGTTACCTTCTTTGTTTTCTTCTTCCTCTCTTCAGCCAAAAGAGTCTTCAACTCTTCTTGCCCCTTGGCTAGGGTCATGAGCAACTGTTGAAACTGCATATTCTGAGCTTGGAGATCTTTCAATGTTTGCTCGAGATCCATCTTACTGAAATAAACAATAGAGAGATGAGGAGACTTGTTGCAAAAGACCTGTTTATGTTATGATGAATGATATGTGCATATGCAATGTTTTCAAGGATTTCAAAGATTCAAATTTGTTTTAGACAAAAAGGAAACACACGTTATATTAATAAGATAAAGTTTGAATACATCAATGCCCCTTGGGCAAAATAATACAAAACTCTAAGATAGAAAAGTAGTGTGCATCCTCTTTGGTGCGATGTAGGCATTCAGAGTCTGCTCCTCATGAAGTAGCCTAGAGAGCTCCAAAACCTTCTTCTCGCTTTCGTAGAATTAGGCTTCAAAAGTATCTCGCTCTCCTTTGAGTTGTATCCAATCCCTTTGGAGGTCTTCAAAAGATATGGGCATGTCAGGATGTAGGATAGTGTATGGAACATCTCCCTCCTTGACAGGCTCAATGATTACCGGGTGAATGAAGGGGTAAGGCATCATAAGACTTTGAGCACAAGTTCGTACACATTTAAGGTAAGGCTCAAGAGGGATGGAATTCTTGTACCCCAAAGTCTTTCTATCCACCTTTTTTAACATCCCCCAAGCTCGGATAAATCTCTGCGAAGACCTTGATCGTTGTTATCGTAGTCGAATACTAAACCTTGAATTAGCATCTCGTGCGGGCCATCCCTTCGGGCGTAACCAAACTGTCTTAAGGCTAAGCATGGATTGTAGGTGATACCTCCCCTAATGACAAGTAAAGGGACATTAGGTAATTCTGCACAACGGTCGATAATAATAACATTCTCTTTGGATTGGGAGCACCAATGAATGTATGAATGTTTGAGTGTCATTAACCTTTGTGACCACCTTGAACCTTGCTCATTCTTTATGACTGATTGGGGAAGATGAGAAATAAACCATCTTACTAAGAGAGGAGTGAAACACATAAGGACACCTCTTTTCCTCATTGTGCGAGTGTGAAAAGAGTGTAGGATATCCCCTAGCAATGTAGGCACCGGGTTGTGTGATATGAAGATTTTGACGGTATTGACATCTATGAGTTGGTCAGGATTTGGAAACAAAACCATCCCATAGATGAGGAGAGCCACAATTTCCTCAAAGGCTTGCAAGTCTAAGGAATTCCAACAACTTTGGGCTTTCTCAAACTGGAACTTTGCTAGGAAACCTTTGACACCACTCCTTGTTTCCCAATGGTTTGTGACATCAGATGAGTGCAAGTGTAAAGCTTGAGCAATCTCTTCTGGCTTTGGATCTCTTTCGGTACCGTTGAAAGGTAGTTGATTGAGAATGGGAATCCTCAAGAGTTGGGAGAATTCTTCCAAAGTAGGCACAAGTTGATAGTCGGGGAATGTGAAGCAATGGTGCAAAGGATCAAAGAACTGAAAGAGCACCTTCATCATGTCCTCATCTGTGTTGGAGGTGACCAAGTTGAGTAGACGACCATGTCTCTCGGTGAATGGAGAATTTCCAAGAATCCTTGAAGCTAGCTCCTTAAGCTGTGGAGGGATTCTCACAAGGTTGACTTGAATAGTTTTCTTGCGAAGTGAGTCCATATCCTACAAAACAAGAACAAAGATGAATCCAAAAATCCTTGAAATGGTTAGTGGATGCATATGATGTTCATGATGTCCATGATGTTATGTACAAGTATGAATATACAAACAAAGCAAACAAATCCTAGGTTTAGGCTTGCATGAAGTTTTATAGGTAAGTACCCTCTTGAAGTTTAGTTGGCTTAAACCTGTCAGAGTAATAGTAACCGAGTTCTAAGGAGCTCAATATCACTGGATTGTTTCCTTGGTCATTGTTTCAGCTCAAGCCTTTTTGATGGCGACCGAAATATCCCAAGAAACCAAACCTCAATGAGTGTAGTATCGAATATCTACCAACTTCGGACTGCACCAAAGCCGGTCATCTCACTACATCCTAAAGGCCAAGTTGGTCAACTAAAGGTTCTAGAAGTTCATTAGTGCTTCATGACATCACTCAGCGGCCCCGTATTCTCTTTGATTAACTCAAAGGCTACCAGTACCCACAAATATGTCGCACTAATGTAGCTATTGCTTAGACCATGTCGGTATACCCCGCACAGTTTCCACAATGTATTGCTACTTACCTATAATGTATCCCAAATCCGGGTAGAGGATTCAAACCCAAATAAAGAACCATAATGTAAAGCATACAAGTCAAACAATGTAAGCAAGTAAATGTGATCTAATCCTTAAGGTAACCCCATTTTTAGAATAAAATTAAGACCATAGAAAAATCAGAAATAAACTGATATAATTTTATAAATTTTTTGGAAATTTTTTTAAGTCAGAAACTATTTTTAAAATTAAAAGAAAGGGGTAAAATAAACCAAAAATGATAAAAAATAGCAAATTCAGAAACAAAAATAAAATAAAGTCACCAATATTTGTCACAATATCATTGGATCATTCCATAATTTTTTCAGAATTTAAAAATGCATAAAATTATTTTTAAACATTTAAAACAATTCCAATAAAGTGTAAATTTATAAAAATACCAAAACACAAAATTAAATTGTGAAAAAATAAAAATCAGAAAGAGAATAATCAAAAATATATTTCAGATTTTTTGGACTAAAAATGAATTTTCTATGATTTTTTGAAGTTTAAAACAATTAATTATAAAAAAATCAGAAAAGAAAATAAAAGTAAAAAATATGTGGACCATTGGATGAGAGTCAAAATGCACTAGTAATCAAATCCAAGGGATCTGGCACGCTATGCATATCATGGTCATTAATGAATAAAGCACTGAATCAATTATTAAATCAGAATTCAAAAATAACAAGTGGCGTGCCATCATTGGTTGGAAGATGACACGTTGGTCATCTTCAACCTCTAGCCAACGTGAATTGCAGGTCTCTCAAACTGTAAAATCAGAAGCTCAGACCTATGCCATTCGCTTTGTCTCTTCAAGACAAAGACAACCACACCCTCGCTCCAAATTTATATAAATTGTAGCTCAAGCAATTTGGAAATAAAGTTTTGAAAAGGGATTTGAAATTTCATGGTCAAAACGTGTTTCCAGTAAGAAGTAAGTGTTGCGACTAGAAATAGAGCAATAAGAGCATCACAATGATATCAAAGTTTTGAAGAATTGATGAAGGAATCTACCTATTGAAGTTGAGTTGCAGAGCTCTGAAACTGGACTTCTATGGAGCAATATAGGGCACGATTCTTGAATGTAATTATATGGTTAGCTTCAGGGAAGATCAAGGAAGGTGAATTGATGAAAAAATTGGATTGAAAAAGGCTTGATAATGGATTTCGAAGTTTCTGAATTATGAGTTAGGGAACAAGTTTAGCAGGGTGATTCTGGATATATAATCTTGAGGAAATGAATTGGGGATGACCCTCTATTTATAGGGAATCAAATGGAATGTCCAAGCGTGTGAAATGATGAAGTTGGGAGGGAAAATTGTGTGAAGTTGCAAACAAGAAAAGTGTGACTTCCAATTCGATCAAAACTCATCCAAAACACGCGTTTTGTTGTGCTAATCAATTATGGAACTTCATTAAACATGTTTAGAGGCATAAACACGTGGAAAACTTGTGATTAGAAGCCAAAACAAAGACTTCAAATTCTGACTTATGGGAAAACTTCAGTTCCAAGTTACCAAGTTCAATCCAATGGCATTCTCAGCTTAAGGGATCTTAAGACATGATTCTTGATGCTTTATAAAGATGAGGTTACAAGCTTTGCAATGGAAAAATAATGGAATCAAATGGATGCTTGAGCTGAAAGTTATGTTGAGTCAAAGTTGGAGAAAAAGGGTTGACTTTCCATACTTAGAAATATTTCAAATTCTTCTTCAAAAGTGACCTATAATGTCTTGCATCCAAACATAGCATTCTACATGGAATTTGATCTTGACCAAAAAAGATGGCATGAATTAAATCTCTTGAATGACATTTTCGAAGTTGAACCATTCAAAATATCCAAAAATTGAGAGAGTTATGAATTGTTGAAGTGGAAAAAAATCATGAAATGACCTATAATCTTTTGTATCCTTAAGGCAATTTCCATCCATTTTATCACTTTGCACATAAATGAAGGCATAAAGTTCACATCTTCAAGATCATTATGGAAAAATAATAGGCTCAAGGTGATAAAAATTGACCAAGTTATGATCATTTGAAGTCACACATGGAAAATTGGGGATTCATCTGGAGAACTTGTAATCTTTCTTCTTCATCAAGTTTCTTCCACATGAAAACTCCTTGGAACTTTTGAAGTGATTTATTGATAACCCTTTGAAGAGAATGATGTCTTGGGAATCACTCAAAAATACTAAAAGATGAGCAATATATGCTTCTTTGAAGTTCAAAACCCTAACTCCTAGATCAAGAAAATGCTTTGAGGAACTTTGACAATTTTGAACAAACTTCTTGTACCAAAACAAATGCTTTGTAAATATAAGTTGTTGAGGATGATAATGATAACTCATAGCAACCACAACCACTTCCATATCTTGATAATTGAGAGAAATATGCACTTGTGACCAATGGGAACAATACCTTGTCCAACCATGACTATTTTTCATTCAACCCCTTGTACTTTTTGGATCAAATCTTGATAACTTGGAAATGTAGTGAACCAAAATAACCTTGCAACGCCATCCCTTCCAAAACAACTTCAATGGTGAGGTTTGAACTTCTCAAGCTTCATTGACTAGTTCATGGAAATAAACTCATGAACACATGGATCAACTTGCTAAGCCCCATTACCTTTACCTGCATTGTTGACAAGTAAGACAAACCAACATTGCATTTTATTAATTAAAAGGAAAGTCCAAATAAAAACATGAATGATTACACAAGAAGAACAAGTCAAGGTACTTGGTGATTCCTCAAAGAGCAAAGCTAAAAATAGGAAGGAGAACCAAAAGTCCTAATGTGATCTTGTTGTGATTGAATTAATATGGTATGGTGAAGGGATCTTAGGGGAAAAAATTGGGGTACAACAGCTACCCTTATTTAAGTTTCTTCTATTCAGATATACAAAGGTTAAAAATATTCGTGTCGACGTGATCGAAGATACTTAAATATAAAATAAACCGTATTTTTGGCCCTAAGATGCCATGCAATGCTTATGAATATGAGTGCACATGGACAAATCCAAAGTGACGTAAAACACCACTGGGGATGTAACAATAATAAAGAAACAAGGGAGCGACCCGACCAGGAAAATAAATCACTGGTGGATAAAAAGACCTGAGCCAGAGAGGATGGTAAAATGGTCAAAAGATACACCAACTCCTACTTGAGGTAAAGCTACCAACGTTCACTGAAGGTAGAAGGAAAAGAAATATCATAGCATCACCGTTCACTGACGATGAACTACCAACGTTCACTGGGGATAGCAAAAAGATAACAATCATCGACGTTCACTTCTAATGACCTACCAACTTTCACTGAAGGTAGAAAGAGAATATATCATAACACCGCCGTTCACTGATGATGATCTACCAACTTTAACTGAAGGTAGAAGGAAAAGAAATATCATAGCATCGCCGTTGACTGACGATGAACTACCAACATTCACTGAGGATAGAAAAAGATAACAATCATCGATGTTCACTACCAATTGTGATACGGTGGGAGAACTGACTTGAAGGTTTTGCGTTTGATTGCAAATGTTGCCATTTAGCAAGAGTCGCCACTGACTTTTCTTTTATCCAAAAGGAAAGGTGAAAAAGCACATGAAATACCTTTGAGATTGTTTCTTGAGTTCGGGGGGTAGATTAAGAAAAGGGAAGGTGTTAGCACCCTTTTCATCCATGGTTTTCTATGGGCTCTTAGTTACTTTCTAGATCACTTGCTTTTGTTGTTTGAAATTATGCTTGGTGTGGTTTTTGAAAGTATTTTGTAAAAGAGGTCATTGTTTAGGCAATCTTTGTAATGATTCTCGTTCGTGAGAATGTATACAAAGATGTTCGATCTTTTTGAAAATGCTTTCAATGTTTGTAAGATGTTTGGAAATGTGTATGATTGTTTTGAAAATAGCAAAGATTTTTGTTTTGAAATGGAGAAAGCAACTAGAAGCAATCTACCTACTCAAATGTCTTTCTTGTTCATTTTCTTTTCCTTTGACATTGTTGTCTTACCATTGATTTGGTAAGAAACTCTATCTTTGGATGTAAACGGGACGGGCGTGGGTCATCGTATAGCCATGATTAGCAATGTTGCAAAGTATCTTAGCATTTTTTGAGGGACTAAGATCATTTTTGTAAGGCAACTTTGAATAGCGTCATCGAGGGACTATGATCTTATATGTGTTTATTTTTGCTAAGACACTTTACATGCTTAATATGGCCATTTTGTATAAGGAAACCAAATGGATAACCCTAGGGGGGTTTTGTGTGCAAGTGTGTCATTTTCATGCTTGATTTTGTCTTGGATTAGGGTTTTCTATTTGATTGGTTTTATCTTGCCATACAAACCCTAATTACTAGCATGTTATATAAAAGCGATAAATTGCGAAATTTAAATGTCCTACGCTATTACAACACTTGTGGGAGGGGGGTATACAATTTATGAATGGGGATTGAAATAATATAAACCTAATTAGTCTATTACAACCAAATTGAATATGTACAAATATTGGAATAAATAATATACACAAATGAATTAAATATGCAAAGGTATATAAATGCAAAGAAGATTTTTGTTTGGATTTTTATGTGATAAAAGATTTTACCCTAAACCTAATAAATAAATCAAGATTAATCTTAAATCAATTAAGAAAAGAAATTATTTTTTAGAAAAGATTTTTGAATAAACCCTAATTCTATTTGATTAAAAGAAAATAAATTTCTTTAAGAAAAAGTAAGTATTTTTGTATTTTTTGTCTTGAAAAAATAAATGGCCCTATGAGATATTTTGGTCTCTTTTTTTATAGTAAAATAAATATTTAATGAGTATAAAGAAAAATAAATATTAAACTAGTCCTAATTTAATTTACAAATTTATTATAAAAAAGATAGTATATAACTTAAATAAAAATATTTTTTTATGAGAAAAAATAAAATAAAATGAACCAAAATGTAAATCTATCATTTTTATATTTTTTGTGATTTTTAATATTAAGAAAAATATATTTGATAAAATAAAATGAAAATAAAATAAGTAAATAAAAATATTTGGGCCAGGGGGTATACAAGTAGACCAAGTGGTGAAATGTTAGAAAAAACAAAAAAAAGCCCAATACACTGAAGCCCAATGCGATGCAAGCTAGCAAAAAATGGAAAAAATGAGAAAAATTGCAAAAGGCAGGCGCCAAGGCTCGAACCCATGACCTATGGCATTTTTGCGCACTGCCTTACCACTGGGGTGGCTGTACATCCATTTATAGAAACACAAAGATAAATATATATTAGAAAACGCCCCCTGAAGGAAACTTCATCTTCAACCTTGAGCCATGGCCAGACCACCTGTATCTCTCTCATTTCTCCATGAAAATGGAAAGTCCAAACATGAAAATTATGGTGTTTCTTCCCACGAGTTCAACCATATAATTTATATAAACTAACAATCAAAGATCAAAGCTAATTTTACTTGCCCTAATTTGAAACCTAATTTTTACAGAAATTTCAAATCCAAAATTCTCTATGCACAGTTAATATAAATGAAATCTATTAATATGGTTAGCTTTAGTGCAAGGATATCTACATCTTTCTTTCATAAATCAGGACCAAAGGATGCTTGTATGAAGAGATAGAAGTTTGAGTTTTAACCTCTTTCAGTTGAGATCGTGAATGGAGTTTGAGCAAGTTTGAGAAGGCCTGAGGATCCATTTAGCTTGCCTGGACCTCCCTGAGTGTATTCCAATCCTTACTTTGCCTTGAAAGTTCCTGAATCTCCCTACTCAAGTCAACCTGCAAGCTTGATATGTAAAAATGGCAGATGTAGAAGGAGGAGTTATAGTGAGGGAACATGGGTCTGGAACACTTAGATATGATGTATATTAAGTGTTTAGGTGGTTAAAACTCAAAACGCACGAGTGGTTTTTGAGATGGCTATGTATGGTGAAAAACTGTCAAGCTATGGCATATTTTCAATGTCAAAGTGTTTGGGAGAATTTCTGACACTTAGCATTCGTGTTTTAGGTTGAAATACACTTGTGTATAAGTATAGAGAAGGTTTAAAATCAATTCCACACCAGGTTTCTGAGTTATAGCCTTTTGGCTCTATAACTTGCTTTTGAAGAAAAGTGAGCAGACAAGTCCCTAAGTGTTGTACAAGCATGGTCTGGTTTGGTAGAGGCTTC
Source organism: Vicia faba (assembly GCA_948472305.1). Taxonomy (NCBI): domain Eukaryota; kingdom Viridiplantae; phylum Streptophyta; class Magnoliopsida; order Fabales; family Fabaceae; genus Vicia; species Vicia faba. Next base: position 1,096,330,065 of record OX451738.1, read on the forward strand.
AGGCAAGTTGCTTTTGGTTTTGGCTTTGCTTGTGTGCAGATAAAACAAGTGCAAGGCTCAAGGAGTGGAAAATTGCAAAAGTAGTGCTTTATCAAAATGGAAATGGCACCTTTGTGCCAAAAATGGAATTATTCTTGTACAATGAATTTAATGCTTGGCTTAAAGCTTCCAACATTTGTAAAAACATTTAATTATGGAGTGAAAGTCAAGTTAGGAGCCTGCAAAGTAAGATTTTTCCAGCATGCTTGAGGATTTGAATTTTTGTTCTTCATGAAATGGCTTGAAATCAAAGTGATAAATCACCAACTTCATCTCTTCGATTCTCCCTACTCAAGAATGATATCAAGGAGTTCTTGGACATTTTGGAAATATTGCAATGTGCTCTACAACCCATCTTTGAATTGATTTTGAAGATTCCCGTTTAAACTATGTGAAAAATTGGCATGAAATTAGGTCAAAAATCTGCCTAACTAGGGAAAAATTTCACTAAGTTATTTTAGTTCATGAGCATGTATTAACAAAATTATATCTTGAGATCCAAGCATTTTTATGAGAAATGGTGTGAAGAAAAGTTGTAGATTTCATGGAGATATACAACTTTCATGTTGGAAGTTTCCTTTGAATCATCTTGCAACATGGTGAAATTTGGCTCAAAGTTGAGAAAAAATAAGAAATTTTCTATACTTAGAAAATTTTCAAAGTTAAAATTTTCAACTTTTCAAAACAAATACTTAAACCCTTGATTTCTTGATGAACAAGTTTCTCATTTTTACATGCTTTGATGAATTATGATCTTTGGCATTTGATTTTGACCAAAAAGTCAAAGTTTGACTTTTAAGTATACAATTGACTTTTGCTCAGTTGACTGAAAAAATTCACCTGTCAATCCAATGGATTTGCAATGTTTTGAACCATGTCATTAGGTAAAGATGGTGAAATTAAACTCTTGAAATCATGCTTCAACCCAATTGATCATTTGCTAGGTCAAAAATCAGAAATTGCCCCTTCTCAGTCAAAACCCTAATTTTAACCATTTTGCCCTTTTTATGATTTGATCAAATTTCTTGAGGAATTATAGTCCAAACTTGATCAAATGATATATATGAGTCTAAAATGTTGATGTGGATCCAAAATTATGAAGTTTGACTCTAAATTGGCCATGTTTGACTTTTCCCCCAATACAGTTGATTTTTAGGTCAACTGTCCAATTGACTGATCAAAAGTGTGATTCAAAGCTTGAAACTTGACATGAATAATCTTGGGGTCCATAATGATCCTTGAAAGTCATATGAAGCATTGATAGTTCAAAAATCCTTGTGCAAACTCAAACCCTAATTTTGGTCATTAGTGCATAAGAAGATGTCTTGAGCTGGTCAAACCCTAATCCAGTCTTGAGTCAAAGAGATCTTGTGAGAAAAATCTTGATAAGTGAGAGGGAAAATGTTGGGCTACAACACCAATGACCTACCAACTTTCACTGAAGTTAGAAGGAAAAGAAATATCAACACCGACGTTCACTGACGGTGAGTGTGATACGGTGGCAGAACCGACTGTTAATACTGGTTTGCGTGTTTTGTTCGCAAATGTCGCGGTAAGCAAGTGTCGCCACCGACTTTTATTTTATCCAATCAGGAAAAGGAAAAAGAACAGAAAAAACCTCTTTCGAGATGTTTCTGAGTACGGGGATTAGATTATAGAAAGGGAAGGTGTTAGCACCCTTTCTATCCATGGTTTTCCATGGGCTCTTAAGTACTTGCTCATTTTTAAATTGCTTGTGTGTGCTTTGTTTTGAAAAGTTTTGTTTTACTTCGTTTTAACCATTGTTTCTGTCCTCAAGAGTGTTACGAAGTTGTTTTTGAAAATTGTTGGTGTGAAAAAGTTTGTTTGTTTGAGCAAGTACCTAAGAACTAATCTACCTACTCGAAAAAGGTCTGTTCGTTTTTCTTTAGACAATGTTATCCTATTATTAACGAATAGGTAGCACCGCCGTTGGATGTTTAAAGGGACGTTCGAAGGGACGAAATGGTCACTGAAGGAAACAAGTAAGGATACCTTAGCGTTTCGAAGGGACTATCGTCATATAGGCAACATCGAGGGATAAGATCATTTCTCGTAGGAAACTCGAGGGACGTTAAGGGACTATGATCTTTATGATGACTTTTAGATTGAGGGTCTTTTGCTAAGATATCCCTACGTTCGAGGGGCATGACCATTGTTTTCTGAGGCAACCAAGTGAGGAGTACCCTAGGGGTGCAAGTGTGCAACAATGTGTTTTTTCAGTTATATTTATCTTACAATTAGGGTTTTCTATCATTCATTTTTATCTTTCCATACAATCCTATTAATCTAAGCATTGCATAAAATATAGTAGCAGGAGATAAAGGCGGAAATGTAAACCTAAGCTATTACAGAGCTTTGGGGCAATTACATAATAGTGAATAATGCGGAAAAGAAATCCTAAAACTATTACATCCCGGAAGCAATTACATGATAATGATAAATAAAAAAGTGGGAAAACTAAAGCTACGCTAAAGAAGAAGAAGAAGAAGAAGAAGAAGAAGAAGAAGAAGAAGAAGAAGAAGAAGAAGAAGAAGAAGAAGAAGAAGAAGAAGAAGAAGAAGAAGAAGAAGAAGAGGAAGAGAAGAGGAAGAGGAAGAGGAAGAGGAAGAGGAAGAGGAAGAGGAAGAGGAAGAGGAAGAGGAAGAGGAAGAGAGAAGAGGAAGAGGAAGAGGAAGAGGAAGAGGAAGAGGAAGAGGAAGAGGAAGAGGAAGAGGAAGAGGAAGAGGAAGAGGAAGAGGAAGAGGAAGAGGAAGAGGAA